>MNCI01009017.1:1026359-1041557 GCA_015680685.1 Gnetum montanum | reverse complement strand
GTAGGGTGCCGGTGTTTTGCATGGGGGTTTCCACCACCCCCCTCCTCTTTTCTCTGCGGACCATTTTTGATGACCCTCAAATTGTATACTCTTGTACTATGATTTTTCAGTAATACAATCTTGAAGATTTTCTCAAAAAAAAAAAATAGTATCATACACCTTCGTAATGTCCAGTTTAAGGCACAATCTAGGGAATTTCGTAATGCATAGGGAATGCAAGATTTCTTGCATAAGCATCACCTGGTCCTGTACAAACCGCCCTTGAACAAATCCCATTTGATTATCACCAAGCACTTTTGGCATGAGAGGGACCATTCGACAAACAATCATCTTAGAGAAGATTCTAACCAAAATGTTGCAGACCCCAATAGGTTTGAAATGAGCAGGGGAAGAAGCATCAACTTGTTTGGGGATGCAAACAATTCTAGAACAATTAATCTCTTGACGCACTTGGCATCTAGCTAGCATCAGGTTGAAAGCATCAAGTAGATTGGACCCCACAATATCAATAAATTCCTTAAGGAATTCAACATTCCAACCATCTGGTCCTAGTGCTTTATCATCCTTCATGGACCCAAATGCCATCTTTAACTCCTGTAGCATAAACGGATTGAGCAGCCGAGTGTTGTCCCCTTCATCCAACACCTGTGGAATCTCCACAGAAACAATAGCGTACTTTGTTTTGCCCAAATCTTACCCCAATATTCTCCCAGCAGCTGAGCAACCATTTCAGGATCATCCACTAGAGACCCATCTACCATCATACTAAGGGCATTCTTGTTTAGTCCTCTAGATTTAGCAGTAGCAAAAAAGAATCTCATCTCCTGGTTGCCTTCCTGAAGCCATCTGATCCACAACCTTTGTTGCTAGTAAGTTTCCTCTTCCAAGTCCAGCACTTGAAGTTGCTTCAAGATCCCAACTTCTTTGTCATGTAGTTCTTCACCTGAATCTTGCCTAGCCTGAATCAAATTCAGCTAGGACTAGAGCTCTCTATGGCCAAAACAAAAAGAGAATTTATCCTGCACCACTTGCGATCAACTAGCCCACTTCAATTGGAGTAGGCCATCCTACAAAAAGTTCGAAGGGTCCCTCCTAACCCTTTGATAATCCCCCCATATTTCTTCCACCAAGGGGCGCAACCATGGCTTGAGAAGCTATGAAACTTCAAACCTAAAAGGGTGAGGCATTTGATGTTGGGGAACCCCCAAGTAGCAAAGGATCAATCAGTGATCAGAAGTTATCCTTTCTTTACCCGACACTTGCACATCAAATTGTAGCAAAAGCTCCAAACTAATCCAAACATGATCGATCCTAGAAAGAACCAGTTTGGCTCCCCTACGTTTGTTACTTCATGTGAATTGACAATCTGCAATATCCAAGTCAACTACAGAATGCAACAACCAAAAGTTCTGAAATTCCTGGGCCCCTGGAGGAACGGTGCAGTCCACTCTCAACTTTTCCCAAGGGTAAAGCCATTGATTGAAGTCACCCACAATAAGCCATGCCTGCTGATTTGGAATCAGCACCGCCACCCTCTCTAGCTCCTGCAATTGAAGGTCCCAAGCTTGGTTCCCATAGAAGTTTGTCAACCATAGGCCTTGTGACGGCACAAAAACAGTAATGCTCCATTCCAAGGAATCAATCAACGAGATCATAGGTCAAGCCAAAATGGCCAGAGCCCCTGTACGTCCGTGACATGGCCTTAGGTGCTGATTCCAACCCACCCATTGCAGGTGGAATGTTTCTGAAACCTTTAGCTTAGTTTTTTGCAGGCAAACAATGTCACATTCCCCACTTCACACCATCTCTCTTAGGGTATTTCTTTTGTAGGGTGTACCTTGTCACCTATAGTTCCATGAAAGGATTTTCATGCTTTACCAACGGATTGGTGCTGTTAGACCTCTTTCAAGGTCTGCTGTATTCCCAAATCTATATTCCTCTGCATCTGTTTGTCCCATGTAAGCTGCAATGTTGTTATATTAATATGTTTAAAAATTTCTATTTTAAAGTTGAATATATTGTTTTTTAAATGAAGTTTCAATTTTTTTGTCTTCTTAATTGTATCTACTTTTGAAAATGATTAGACATTTAATATTTTTAATGTTTTATAATATTGTGATTCCATGCTATTACGAATCGCGATGTGATCTGGAATCTCAGGAAACAAAAAATAATCTATGATCCAATCCAATGTTCATAAGTATGATTTATTCTGTGATACAATTATTTCTTTGTTTAACAAGTAATTTATTCTTTTCCTATCTAATTTGAAATTGCTACTGATGAAATCAACATTTCTGAAGGAAGGCTGCTAACTGCAGAAGATGACAGTTGTTTTTGTCTCTTACAGATATATTTCTGAAGGAGGGTTAACCGGAGAGCGCAGAAGATGGGTACCTCATCATAATAATAGGGATTGTGATATTGATCCTGATGGTGAAGGGTTTTTTTATACATGCCCCGCTGAGTCATCATTCAAAGAACACAGTTTTTTGGATTTCCAGGGTCACTATATGAAGCTTATGAAGAAGCTAAACAGCATGGGAGTTGGTGCATTAGGAGAAGGTGCAACTGAAACAGATGTTGCAAATGCCATGGTGGCTTTGAAAAATAAACTTGAGAGTGCTTCTGAATCTAATCAAATGAAACCAAAACCTGCATATAAGATGGCTGTATCTGAACTGAAGGCAGAGTTGGAAGGGCAAGATTTGCCTACTGATGGAGGAAAGCAAGTTCTTTACAAGAGAGTGATGAAGGCAAGAAAGGAAAACCAAGCAGAGGGACGGCCTCTTTGGCTTCCTCCACCTTCGTTAGAAGAACCTGAGGTTATCATGACTTTGCTACAACATGTAATTTTTTAAAAGGTTTATTAGAGACACGAAAGATTCTTAATAAGGCTTTATATCCTGTTGACAGATTGTCAAAGAAGGTGAACATTTAATTGCGAGGTTGGAAGCCATGCTTGCCAATGACAACACTGACTATTATAAGAAACGTTTTCTTCAGCTAATAGAGGAAGCTGACAGCGAGGAAACTCACAGTTCACAACTTCAAAGAGGTTCAAATGGTTCAGAATATGCAGGAAACGTAATAGATGCTGATAGTAATAATCTTCTTGAAGATGATGAAGATGAAGATTTTGATGATGAAGAAGAGAAAGATGATGAGGATGATATGGACAATGAAGATGATGAAGGACTGGAAGATACAGAGGTAATTACTTTTTTGTTCTATGTTTTTTTTTTTTTGAAAAATTCGGGTTACTTTTGTGTTTTATTGAAGTTTTCCTTTCAATATAATCTCGTGTCTCTGTTGTTGCATGGTCTTTAATATTTATTCTTGAAGTTGTATTTCAATGGTATGTGCACGGGTTGACATATTCTTATACTAGTGCTTTGAATATCGCTATTCAATGAAATTTGACGTCTTTGTTTTTTCTGAAGCAGTTTACCAAAATAGGCAAAGCTTTGAAATGCAAAAATGGATTTATTTATTTATTTTTTGGGTAAAAGTGTTGGGAACCTGTACCCTATACAGAAAATCATTACAGAAAATGGGAGAGTGAGACCAACTGTCCTATGGTCAAAAAGAGGGAGGGATGGGAACCCCAATACAAAAAGAAACCAAGGAGACTGGAAAAAAAAAGGAGGAAGCAGCAGAAGATGCCTTCCCCTCCCCATCATTACAAAAAGCTAAGAAGTGGCCTGATGGGCCATAGAAACTCAGAACCCGACGACAAAACCCTCTAGGAAGAGACAGAACCAAACCAAAAACTTATCATGGAAGTGGAAGGGACGTACAGCTACAAACTGGCCTTTCCTCAGTGCGAACCTAACCCACAATGTTCCTCCCAACCACAGACTTAATTAAATTAGAGGCTTCCTAAATCCTCTGGAATTCCGTTTGCCGGTGTTCTCTTTCCCAAGGGGTTATGGGCTTTGTTGCAGTGTAGGGAACTGTCAAAATTATTAAATAATGAAGCAAACCACAACACCAGGATCTCTGGCTGCGACCACAATTCAACAGAGGATAAAAACAAAACCCCAGGGGAGTCTCCCAAGGATGTGTGTATGAGGTGTTCATTATTGCAAAGTGTCCGTATGCCGTGGTAGTTAACGTACCACGTACCAAGAAAGTAATGTACCTGAAACTATAGAGATATGACTCTTCACAACATTATTAATTAAACAACTATTGATTGTATTAGTCAACTGTAATTACAGCCATCCATAATATTACATGAATCGTGACAATTACAGTTGTGGACATAGCATTCATATAGTTACCCAGTTGACCACGGTTTATCTCATAAATGAACCAATCTTGAGATTGATATTTCCTAACACCTTTTGTCAAACGAAACTTGAGTTCATGACTGCAACTGCAAACCTTGAACAAATTTCTAGAAATTTTTAGAATTGAATAGTTTAGTGCAACTGTCAGCTAGTCGTTCAATTGTGTTGATATAGACAGGTTCTATAAACTCTTCAACAAAGGCACGCCAAATCTTGTGTCCTATAATTTCAATTGCTTTGCTCTTTCATGAAATGCAGAATTCTTGATAAACTTTTATTGTACTTTGATTATCACAGTAGATGGTTATTGGTTTAGGAATGTCTTCTTTTAACTGTGCAAATAATTGATTCAGCCACTTTAATTACTGAATAAACTGAAGCTCTGTATTTTGACTTTGTGGTTGACAAAGAAACTGCCTTTTGTTTTGTAGATTACCATGAAATCATATTTCCTCTATGTTTAATGAGGAACCTAGTAGTAGAACATCTAGTTATGGTGTCTCCTCCATAGTTAGCATCTGCATAACTTTCCAAATGGATTTTTAATAGACAATTATAAACCAAACCAAACTATAATTCTGAGTACCTTTAATGTACTTTTAGTAGGTTTTTGGTTAAATTCTGACAAGAGATTCACTACATACACAATGTTTGGTCTTGTATTAGTCGAATAAATTAGTTTACCAATCAACCATCAAAACTCCACAGGTTCTTCAATTGGTTTTGAATCATCCTTTCTAGCCTGGATCTAGTGGGATCGATTGTGGTTTATATTCCAATGTACACTATTCCTTCATAAGCTCAATCGTGTACTTTTCTAAGTAATTTGTATATGGTTGATGACTGACCAATCTCAAAACCCAAAAAAACAATTGAGCAGGCTAGGATTTGACATTTCAAATTTTGATTTTAACTGATTGTTAATCTTTTTGATGAGAACTTGTGTCACCCCAAAATTTATACTCTAATAATCCAAGTTTAATCACACAAATCTTATAACTTGGGCATGTGGTGTCATAATGCTTATAACTAAAGGAGAAAGATCACCCTAAACATTATAAATCTTAACCAAAGTGCATGGTAAAACTAAAATTCACATTGGAGTACTTTAAGTAGCAATTCCATTAACCATAATCCATGAATGAATCTCATAGCATAATAAATTGATAATCTTAAAAGAGTGTTGATAATATGCAATATTACAAAAGCTCAAATACATCATGAACATCATAACATAATCAAAATCTGAAAACATAGAGGAAAGCTTCAAAGATCCAACTTCTTCACCATCAAGCTTCTAGTTCCTACTACCTAGATCTGTGGCCATGCATGTAGAAACCTTCTAGTAGAGCTAACCAACTTGGTGTATCTGGAATAAACTGAAGAATGGATGCTGCACAAGAAGCCATTTCAAGATCCATGAGATTAGATACCAAAAGTCAAATCCAAACCCATGATATTCACAAAATGTTAAGAGATAGGTAAATCGAGAATGTACTAGAATCAATCATCCACAATGACTTTTGGTCCACAAAGGTCTGACATTTCTTAGATGGTGGCAGTGACCCTCCTCAAGGGCTAGTTGACCAACCTCACCTGATCTTGGATGGACTGAACCTAGAAACAAACTCATATGGATTACGTACCCTTTAGTTCTGCTTCAAGAAAACCAGCCACAACATTCACAAGCAACGTGAGTAGACACTGATTGGCTAAATAGTTCTCCCACAATGCTTACCCAATGTCACAATTTAAGTGCAATCATAGGTGACATGGATCAAGCAAGGAAGCCAACCCTACCATCCACAATGCCTACCTATTAACACTTAGATCTGGCTGCTAAGGTTACAATCATAAGTGATGTGGATCAAGTTTTAGAGGCTAACCTAGATTCCCCACAATGGTTACCTATAGATTCCATTGAAATGCACCATCAAGAGGTCAAAAATGAAACATTGAAGATCAACAATGATTCCAAGATCATAAGAACAAAATGAAATGGACAAGAAAATAGTAGTCACAAGATGACCACAAAATGGTGTGTTTTACCTGCTTTAAGGTGTATTTGGATGTGTTTTGATGAGTTCAAGGTGTTTTAGGGTCAAAGGGAACTTGTTTGAGCATAAAACGAGGCTCCAAACTTCAGTTTGGATGGTTTTCCGAACAGCCCGGGCAAGAGAGACGTCTTACTTTGCAAGTAGACGTCATTGGCTCTGGCAAGACATCTCCTTCTCAATAGAAATGTCTTTGTCAAGATGTCTCCATTGCCAGTGAGATGTCTCTTGCAAGGCATCTCCTCTATTAGAGAGACATCTCTTGCAGCTCTTGGTACTCTGGGAAGGACATCTTCCTGACTTCCAAGACAGCTTGTTTGGATAGGAAAAAGGGTAAAATGACCGTAAAAGATCAACAAAAGACAACATCCCTTGGAGACTTCAAATAACAAGGATGACAAAGCCAATGATATCAATAGTTGGATCATTGAAACTGTGCATAGAAACAAAGCTTGGATAGGTTACTCTACCTTAGTAAATCGGACTGCAATGAAGTTGATGTGTAACACATGAAGCTAAATGCCACGGGATCATATCACCACAAGAGATGAAGAAATAACTGACGAGTAAGAGTAATTGATACATGATAGATGAAAACTCCCCACTAAATATAAAATTACAAAATTCCAGCCAATATAGCAACAATGACTTATAATGGATTATCTTCTTGATCAAATTCATGATAATTAAAAAATTTCAGATAAGAATTTGATACATAATAGAAAAGACCCAATTCACGAAATAGAAGAAAGCTTTAGACAAGTTTATGAAAATATGATATTTTTTAGTAATTCCCATTTGCCAGTTCACAATATATGCCACCTTCCATCAACCTGTTCTTAGCAAGAAAGACCAACAAATGATTAACATTCAAATCCAAAAGCTCACTAAAGCAATGTTAACAAAAGATGCTAATTGATACCAAAATGAGAATTCAAAAGAGGAATATTTTCAAGAAGAAATACCACAATAATACAAGGCAAGTTATTAAAAGATAATTAAAAAGGTTTCCCAAATATAATGAAACACACAATAATAATGTTTATAAAGTGATGAGATCAAATCCTCCACATGATATTCTGGGAATTTGCGGATATTCTAGGCAGCAATATCCTGGATGCTTTCAACAACATGCTTAAGTGGCGTTAGGTCTGCATGGAAATTAATTGCTCCCACATCGTCCTAATTCCTAAAATTGAAGGACCTTTTGAGGCTACCCACTATAGACCCATTGGCGTTTGTAACACCCTCAAACTATTCACTAAACTTTTGGTCTAAAGATTGGGGCCCTTGATGCCACGTTTAGTCCATCATAATCAAGCTAGGTTTGTGTCAAAGAGGCTGCTTCAGGACTAGGTTTTTTTTACTATAGGAAATTCCTCACTTATTGCGTGTTGAGCGCTTCCCCGTACTTTGTCTTAAGCTAGATATAACGAAAGCTTATGACTGTGTTAGTTGGGAGGCATTACGGGCTATCATGGTCAGGAAAGGTTTTAGTCAAGGATTTGTTGACTTATGCTTGTAGATTCAATCCTTGGCCACTTATTCCATTGATCTTGATGGGGCGCTTTGGGGTTTCTCTTTGCCAAGGCAAGGTCTTTTGCAAGGTAACCCCTTATCACTGTATCTATTACTTATGGTGATGGATACCATGCAGGATTACTGTCGTGTGGAAGGGGTACGGGGGTTATAGATCAATGGGGTGGATTGTATGGCAGAGTAGTACGCTAATGATACAATGTTGTTTACCCAGGCGTCAGTGTTGTAGGTGAGAGCATTGGATCAAGCGTTGTTGCGAATGGCAAGGGATATTGGGCTAGAGGTGAATAGGGCAAAGTCAGCACTTTACACTGTTCATACCAACTCCAGGTTTTAGGCATGTATCACACAAACACTGGGGGTGTTGCTAGGTACTGATGGTGATCGGTGTTTGGGGTTTCCCATGTTTGAATGGGGTCAGAAAAAAACTTGGATCCATGTTCTCAAATGTATCCAACTACAAATCAAGCATTGGAGCAGGTGTTTTTTAACATAAAAAGGGCAAATTTTGTTAGTTATGTCGGTGCTATTTCTTGTTGCCAGATTTACTACANGCCCCCCCCCCCCCCCCTTCTCTCTCTCTCTCTCCTTGAGCTCAACAATAAAGTTGATCAAATGATTCGAAGCTTCATTTGGTTGGGGGGAAAAGGGGGAGATGTACCCATCTAGTGGGGTGGGATACGATTGCGTGACTAAGGGAGGCATGTGGTCTTGGGATTTCAAAATTCGTGGGCTTGGTGACAGCAGGACAACAATAGCTGGTCCATTTTTGACATGACCTAACATGCAGTTGGTTACTTGGATATGGATTGTCCATTAGAAATATCACCAGTGGATTGCTACTCAAGATTTGAGGCTTTAGCGATCGATGTGCCAACATGTCCACCACATGATGCAATTGGTGTGGTTTAACGTTCAACCAAAAGACATCTTTTCAAAGAAATTCCCTGTGGTTCTTAGGTGGTAGCAGGTGTGGCAAGGACACCTACCAGAGAAAATCATCATTCCTATGGCTCATTAAACATGCATCAATTTTGGTCAAGGCGAAGTTAAGGCAACGTGGATTACAAATTGAGGACACTTGTCCAACATGTGGGTAGGCGACAGAAACTTGGTGACACTTGGCATTTGAATGCATGTTCAATACTACAATGTGGCAGAGTGCTAGGATTAGACAATAGATTATTTTAAGTGGAGATTCGACAATGATTGCTATTCTCTTGTGCTTGTGGAAGGCACATAACTTACTGGTTTTCGGACAACTGCCTTTTCCATTGCCAACACAGGTGGTTGCTAAAGGTGCTAGGTTGTGGAGGGAAGTTGTGGCCACAATGGGAATGACACCAACATTCAAGCCATCTTGCTACCATTTTCAAGAAAACACAGAGCTATGGGACTTGGTGCAATGGGTTGGCTAGGCAAGATTTTTGCCGCGTTTGCTATGGGATCCCACCCTGCCAAATGGCAAGTTCTTCATCAATTGGCAACGTAATTTCACGACTTTTTGGGGGGTTACCATCGAACTGGTTGAAGAGGCGTTGGCTAGGGTTCTGGAAGTGCCACTAATTAGTTAGTGTGTGGACCCAACGATGCATGGGCTTCGAGAAGCTCAACATTTCTTTCTAGGTCCATACCCTAGGATGATTAGTGGGCAAATTCCTAAGTTTGCTTTGCCACCGTTGTGGCAACTGGCAGCTAAGCTTATTGAAAAGTTTTCCATGCAAACCGATAATGTTTTGAAACTCCAAGGAGTCCATTTTGCGCTCTTGAAGTGTCTCAAAATGGGACACCTAGTGAATATTCTTGGGTTTTTCCTTGCGTTGTTGTGTTGAAGATGGCTCAAGAGACACTCGGGGCTTATCTTGGCTCTATGGCATGCGGCCCATTCGGCACCCCATGATGCAGGAAATGGAACCAACAAGTATGATGACCTACCACATAGTTTACAAAAGACGCAAATGATTGCCAACTGCCCAACGGACAGAGATTCCTAAAGGATGTATTGTCCTTGCTATTATGGCTACCAAGCAACTTAGGCAAACTGATGATGTGCCATAGGACATGCCACTACATGAGGATTTGATTGTTGCAAGGACATAGGCCGAGGTGGAGAAAGAGGAGGTTGCTACTGAAGTCTAAATAGATGAGCGCTAGGTTTGGAAGGCCAAATGGGAAGCCAGGGAGGTTGTGTTCTAGTGGGAAATGGAGGAGCTTTGGGCATGTCACTAGGAGGAATTGTGTTGGAAGGAAAGGGCGCAAGTTGTGGCCGCGGTAGATTTGGAGGTGCAGATTAGGTGTGAGTTGAAAGTAGAGTTGGAGCAGGAGGAGACACAAAGGCAGGAAACTGTGAGGGCCATGGCAACACAAAGGGAACAAGAGCATCATGAGGAAGAGGCACAATAGATGCAACTGAAGCAAGCACATGAACAAAACGCCACTATATGGCTCAGGGAAGGGCACTGCCCATACATGCGCATGCACATTAACTGTAATGTGACCTGGTTAAGTCTGAGATGGCATATTAGGCTCGCTTCCACAAAGTTGCACCCCAATGGAAAAGGCTTTGAAGAAGAACAGGTGACGAAGGCCGAGGCCTTTAAAACGTCTCAACAGGTGGCTGCCTTTGTGGACTCATAGGAACTCTGTGTGCAGCTGGACATGCTACATGCTCAACTCCGGCCATATTGCCATTGCGCTCACCTTCCCTACCATCCCGACAGTTTGGGGGATAAATGGTGTGTTATTGATGGGGAGTTATTTCGGCTGATGTCAACATCGGGGGACATTGGTTGGTGTTGGCTTGGTGGGACTTTGTTTGGTGCTTTAATGTTTAATGGTGTTTAATAGTTTAATGTTTGGTTGGTGTTGGCTTGGTGGGACTTTGTTTGGTGCTTTAATGTTTAATGGTGTTTAATAGTTTAATGTTTGTTAGTTGTTGGAGTCGAGGGGTTTTGGTTGTTCATGGTGTCTTCCCTGATTTTGTACATAATCTTCTTTGTTTTTTAATACAATCTCGAAAATTTGCTTCAAAAAAAAATCCTCCACATGATATAAGTCAACTAAAGATCAGGAAAAGTTAAAGATAGATCAGGGGTCAAGAATACAGGGTGTTACACCTTGTGACTGCCCACTGATGATAATATCATCAGTATATAAAGCAAGTGTAACAGCCTTCAGTGAAATTTTAGCTGTATACATGTATAGACTGGCATTTGCATTAACTCTTTTGAACCCTTCTTGATGTAAGTACTGAAAAAAATTTATGTACAAGGAACTTTTCACAAAGCCTTCAGATTTGCACATAACTATTTCTTTTTGTAGATCCCTTTAAAAAAAATGTAGATTTGACATCTAACTGATATGGCTTCCAACCATAAGTACTTGACAAAGAAAGAATTTTTGTTATCGTTCTTTGCCTTACAGTTGGGGCAAAGGTCTATTTATAATTTATCTTTACATTGTGCATAGCTTTTAACCACCAATTGTGCCTTATACTTGTTAGTAGTGTTATCAGACATTCTTTTGATCTTAAATACCCATGTATAATGTAACACTCAGAGTTTTAGCAGGCTTGACAAGTTCTCAGGTTCTAATCTTTTTCAACGTAGGAAATTCTGCTTTAATTGCTTTTATCAGTCTTTACTTTTAAGTGTTTCGTGCACACTCACTGGCTTTAAATATCTCCTTTGAGTTAGTTAGTTCAGAGTGATCTTGCACAAAAAAATGCTGACCCACTTCTTAATCACTTCATCGATAATTCATTAATGTATTCCAACTCTGCTAGCTTCAAACCTTGCAATTGATTTTTCAAACCATAACAGTTGATGACCCATGATTTCAAGATGTTGAGTGGGTTGGTCATCCTAATCCATGTTAGTTTGTCATCAACATATTCTCTCTAGTTGCAATGAGATTGCGACATCTTCTTTTTGGCCACTATGGATGGTGAGATTATTCTCCTTAACACTAGAGGGTTGTATGATGCAGTTGACTTCTTTCCCCGCAGGGTCCCTACTTTTGTGGATGGGCAGCTTTTGAAGTCATCTATGCTGCCGATTTGGCAATAGGCTTTTGAGGTTGTGGAACATTTCCTTGTTCAATCAAGGAACTCTTCAAAGCTTAATGCTCTACACTTCGCTTTCCTAAAATGTCTCCTTTTGCAACGCATGGTCATTATTTTGTAGTGATTAAAAAGTCTGCAAAACAATTCTTTTGGCTTTCTAAAAAAGTCGGAAAATTTAAAAAGTCGGCAAACATTTGGGAAAAAAGTTGGCATGTTTAAAAGGTAATATTTTAGAGGTTTCATGTTGCACATCATATAAATAATATTTTAGAGGTTATACACTAGATTATCCGGTTACTCTCAAATATTGTATTGAATAATGAAAGGGCAAACAAGGTAAAACATTTATTTGCTTTGTAGATTTTACTAAAGTGTTTGACTCTATTATGAGAGAACAATTATGGAGCATACTTATTAAAGTTGATTTTGGTTTACTCTGTGCCATCTGAAATTTATATAGAGAAACAATTTTTGAATTAAAGGATGAAGAAATTACATAATATTATTGGTTTTATAGTAATATAGGAGTAAAGGAAGGCTGGCCTTCTTCGCCAACATTGTTTGACTCTTTAATTGATAAACTAGAAGAGATGATTATAGATGTACAATTCTTTTGTTAAAAGTTATCAGTGGTCAGCAATGGAATAAGGTCTCTATGAGCTTGTTGTGGCAGAAATTTCAGCTTCTCCACAGTCAGTTTAAGCCATAATGCATTGACCATGAGTTGCAAGAAGGTCGTGGTTTGGAATGCCACAAGTCATGGTCTCTAACCATGGGTTGTGGTGGCCAACCATGGGTTATGGTCTGTCAGGAATAGAGAGGAAATGAACTCTATGAATATCATGAGTCGTGGTCAGGTTGTGGTAAATATTCTGGCCTCCATGTTACCTCCTTGTACTCCAAATTTGTCCCACAAGTAGACCACAAGGGGTGTGACTATTGAAAAAATAGACTATGAGTAGACCATGAGTCATGGTAAGGTTGTGGTTGCTCACTATGGGTCTTGGAGCAGTCATGGTTGCTCACCACATGTAATGGTGAGGTCGTGGTCCCCTGGAAATGCCTATGTGTTTACCATGAGTCATGGTAAACTCATGGTGAAGTTGTAGTCCTACAGGAAACAAAGAACAACACTAAAACAAAATTTTGAACACAATCTAAGCAAATATGAGGCTCAAAACTTGGAAACAAAGACTAGAAACATGTTTTACAGCCTCCAAACATGTTGAGGTAAGCTTGAATTAGAAGATAAACATCATTTGAGCATTGAATTCAACATATGTGTGCAAAGTGCACAAAACCACCATAAACATGGATACCTCGTAAATCCACACTTAAATGGTTTCACATATCTTTAGAAACATGAGACAAACATGAGGAAAGTTTCTCACAAGCTAAAGAAGCTTGAAACAGCACACAGAGAGATTTTACGTGCTTTTACATGAAATTAACATGAAAGGGCTGAAACCCATGAACATAAACATGAAAATAGAGAGAAATTTGCTTGAACCTATAAATGGGAACTGAATCCCTTGAATTAAAGCATAAAACCACTTTTAAATTTTTCAAATCTTCACTAGAAACATGAGGAAACATACATTTAACTTCAGAAACTTGAGAGAACTTGAAAATGAAACATGCATGTAAGAAACATGTGAGAATGAATGAAACTGCGAGAAAACTATGAAAGGAAAATTTGCAAGAACTTAGGAGAAGAACCCATGAGAAGGGATTCAGTGCTTAAGTTGAGAGGGCCAAGCTGCAAAAATGCAAGAAAAGAGAAAGGGAAAAGTTAAGAGAGCTTCCTCAAGCACACAAAGCTTGCACAAGAATACTCAAGAATTGAAGGAAGGAATCATGTCTATTCACTTTAACGTAAATACAAAAGCCAGGCAAGTTATAATTGGAAGGGTTTGCCTCTATTTATACCTTTTTTGGAAGATTTTGCCTCTTGAAGCATGGGCCACACATGAAGGCTCTTGGCCTCTTCTTGCTCTTTTTAGCAACTTGCTCAATCCATAACCTTCTAAGACCTTTCTTTAAACAAGCACACTTATAACACCTAATACATCAAAGTACACATGACAGCATTAAAAGAAAGACTATCACTACTTCTTACTCTACTCAACATTAAAGGAAATAGAGATGGAGGAGTTAGGAGTTCCACATTCACATAATTTCTAACAAAAGCTAATTTGTTGGATGAATTTAAGGTGAAAACTGAAGTTCCTTGTGCAATATTTTTAGTAGAAGCTAATTTGTTGCCATTAAAAGCTGAAGCGATGTATAGGTTCTTAATATTGTACATGAATAATAAAAATAGCAATAATATCGTAAGAGAGATCATTTGAAAATCTCAACAACAGGAGTGGTTCCATGAAGAATGATTGTGGTACAAAAATGGGGTATTGATAATATTAATGGAATACTAAATTCAGAATAAGCTTGAAAACTTGTTTCATAGAGTTTTAGAGAGATGAAAAAATGAAGCACAAATACAAAGCTAGCTTCCATTTTACTAGCAAAATATTAGAAGTGGCAAACTTGATAAAACAGAATATCTATATGTGACAATTCCAATATTCATGAGAGCACTAGTTAGCAGAGTAAGAATGGGATCACACCTTCTCCGAGTTAAAACTGGAAGATGGAACAATGAACATTATAAAAATGGAATATGTTGATTGTGTTTACGAAAAGTAGTAGAAGATGAACAATATGTATTATTAGAATGTTGCAAAACAGATTTTTTCAGATGAAAATGACGAATCTCTAGTTAGTCTTTGTATGGGCTATTCTAGCTACCGGTGTTAATTCTAAGGAATTATATAGAAGGCATGTTCGAATTACATGAATATTGGACACATTTATTGTACTCAAGATTTATTGCTACTAATGTATTTTGCACAAGTTCAGTTGTTTGACAAATCCTTTAGGTTTACATAGATGTAATAAAATATTAGCATTAGTATTAGTATCAGTTTCATCGTTATCATTGTGTAATTAGGTACATCAAGTATAGATTGCAAAAATAGCTTTTGGTAACCAACTATGGTCTTTTAGTTCTTTCTATATTTGCAAGTTTGGAGTTATAGTAACATGTTTTTTCCTCTCTCTTTTTTCATTCATATTTTTATTGCTCTAGGTTTATAGTGTTGTTAGAGGTATGTGTTAGCCTAGTGATAAAACTCTTGACATGGAAATATATTAGTTGTTATTTTTACTAAAGGTGTTTTTTTTTTTTTTT
>MNCI01009017.1:981487-1017898 GCA_015680685.1 Gnetum montanum | reverse complement strand
GGCAGGCGCAGTGTGGACGTTCAAGCTCATGGAGCAGGTCCAAGGTGTTGCGATGCTCCTCGGTGTCTATGAAGTTGCGATGCTCCTCCGTATCTTATATTTTATCTATCCTAGCTGCAAAGTATTTTTCTCTATAGTTAGTAATATAATTATCTTTATTGCCTAGAAATTCTTTCATTATGACATTGATATATAAGATGGTTGGACTATTCAAAAGTTTTCTTTTGATGTCAGTGCCTATTTGATTCCACCAACTTCTAAGGTTACCTATAAAATTAAACACAGTATTCTGTATGGCATGTTTAGAGGTCTTACGATCTAGAAGGACTTGTCTTTCTATAAAACCAGAAATTCTATCAATCAACGTTTGTCTCTCTAGAGGTGAGAGTCTGTTGATGTTGAATTTCGGTTCTCTTTCACTAATTGGCCTACAAGAAATAGGCTGATAATCCTATGGGGCCTGAATATATATTTCAGGATTTTTCAAGATATTTTCTTCCTCTGAATTGAATCCTTCTCAATGTTTCTCTTCATCATTTGTTTGCATGATTCTTCATTAGCATTAACTCTTGATTTTCCTTTTTGTTCCTTAGTATATTTGGATGTATATCCTGTATGAGAAAATGAGCGGGAACTGGAGCAAGAGTGAGAGCGAGGGTGACTCCAGTGTGAGGGGCAAGAATAGGACAAGCATGGGCAAGACGGGCGACACAGGCAGGGTTTCCGGTGTTGTGGGTGTGGTGGGTGCAGGGGAGGGAGTAGCAGGGGACTCTGCTTCAAGGGCGACGGGAGTTGGAGCATCATGTGTGGGATGTGTTGGTGGCGGCTCAAGGTTTGGGGGTCTTGGGGTGGCTCCTTCTGCTTAGTGCCCTAAGGCCAAGGGTATCAAGGTATGTGTTCAAAAGGTTCCATGCGACTACAAATCAAGGTCAGGGCTAAAAACTATGGAACTTAGTCTTATCGAAAAGTTTGTTTTAGCTGGGGCTAGCTCTAAGATGGAACTGGTTAGGAAATGGATAGCGATGTAGTGGAATTTTTGTTCAGTTGTCTTGCATAATTCAAGACTACATTAAATTGGGACAGGGTGCTCTTGAGGGGGGTGGGGATGTGGGCCTTGGTTTTTCGGTGCCTGGGGTCTTGCTCTTACCCATTGGTGCCCTAGTGCACATCGAGATCCAGATCTATTTTCCATGGCTGCAGTGTGGATCCGAGTTTCTGGGATCCCATGGGCAATGTAGACACTCGCTTTCTTGAGAGTGTTGGTGGGTTTCTTTGGCGACTTTAATACATTTGCATCCCTAGATAAAATGGGGTATGCATGCTTCTGCATTTGGAGGTCCCTAGCTCCAAAGGATCTAGTGTAAGACGTGGTCTTAGATCTACCAAAAAAGGGAGGAGAAAGTGCAAATGGAATATGAAAACATGGTGATAGAAGTTCTTGTGGTGCAAAGATCTTCAGAGATATAGTGGGGTGTGCAAAAAAGCAGGTCATAGGACCATGGATTGTTGGGTGATGCAAAAAACCCAGGGCCAAAAGAAACCTAGCGATGGATGGACAGTGGTAACCTGTTTTTGGGGGGGGGGGGGGGGGGGGGGGGTAGGATAGTCCTAAAATCTGGTGCAAGATGCTTTGGTTTTACAGGCCCCTAAGCAAATTCCTATGGCAGATATAAAGGACACGGCAGTGGTTTCGTAGAAGGGTACAAGGGTCTTGAAGGGGGCAAGTGCTCAGGCAGGCCTAGAGAAGGCGACCCCCCCCTGAAGGTGATGAGGAGAAGGTGTATCTAGGGTTGCATGTTCAGGGGGACTATGGATCTCAACAAAAGGCTTTAATGGGCTACCAGGGGGGTTTGGGGCATCCCCCCTCTGGGAGGATGGGTGTCTATCCTCAAGGGCAGCCCTATGCCATCAATGTCAGAGATTGTGTGAGGAGGTGCTTCTCTAGAAGGGACTTTTTCGGTCTCCCTGGATTCAGACAAGGTCGGGTGACCACTGCGCCCTATGTCCTAGATGAAAAAGACACAACAGGAGGTTGACTTGGGGGTCCAAAAGACCATCCAAGAAGTGTACAAAAAGTGCTTGTCTAGGAGACCATGAGAATCCTCTCATGGAATTGTAGGGGGCAAGGTACCCCCTATAAGCGTAATAACCTTAAGGAGATTGTGTGTAGGGAACATTGTGATGTTGTCTGTTTACAAGAGACACAACACAAATGTCATTAGTTATGCTGGCCAAATTGGCAGACACACTTTGTGGCATGTCAGGGGAGGGCTAGGGGAGCTGGCCTCTATGTCCCACTAGCCTTTTGAGATTGTTGATGCGTCTAGGTGGAGCATCACTATTCTTTTCTACCAGACAAGAATTTGGCTCATGAACTCATATGGTGCACAACAATGGGAGGAGCAACTTGGAGCTACAGAGGATTGCTCCACTGATTGAGGGAACTGGATTCTAGTTGGAGACTTCAACCAAAGATTGTACGCGTGGGAGAAGTTTGATGAGGGAACTCAGAATCCTCTTGGGGCATAGCCATTTGTGCAATTTCTAGAAGCTCATGGCCTAGTGGGCATGGACATTAAGGGTTGCCAATTCACATGGCGCAATCGAAGAAAAGGCAAGGATAGGATCATGACAAAAATTGACAGAGTTTGGGTGGGGTCGACACTAATGATGGATTGTAGGGTGATTGTTTTGGGGAAGGAGAGGGTGGCCTCTGACCATAGGTCACTATTGTGCTAGGTTGGCCCCTCGGTGTTGAGGGGCCAACACCGTTTCAATTTGAACAATTCTAGTTGGCCAAGCCTTGGTTGAGGCTGTTGGTGGAGGAGATTTGAAAGGACCATCCCTCCCCCATTGATGTTTGAGGATAAATTTTCATTTAGGTCCTATCGTGGGAAATTGATGGAGCGTTTAGCAGCAATTCAGGCAGCATAGGAGCAGAGGCAAGATCTTGAGGATGATGAGTGGGAGTTGTTGGCGGAGCTCTAGACACTGAATTGCGGAGGAAGAAACCTATTGGAGACAACGGGGGCAGGCACATTGGCTCTATGAGGGGGATAGGAATGCTCGTGTTTTCTTTGCAGTTACCCATTGAGCATGGATCTCCAAACAGATTCACAATATTCAAGTCGCTAGCACAACAATAGAAGGGAAACAGGAGGTTGCCTAGGAGTTGATGGGCTATTGGTCAAGTATTTAGCGGCAAAAAGATATTGTGCCTCTCCATTGATATTGAGCAGATCTTGAGTGAAGACAATAATCGAAGGTTGCTAGCACCTTTTGATCGGGCAGAATTAGGGGATGCTCTTGCTTCTATGAAAGGGGGGAGGGTGCCTGGTCTTGACGGGTGGCCGATAGAATTTTTTTTTAGCCTTCATTGATGATTGAGGGGATAATTTGCTAGATGCCTTTAACGCCATGTTGGGTTGGAGGTAGGTCCAGTGGGAGATCAAATGCTCTCGGGTGGTGCTTATACACAAGACAGCCAGCCCCATAACTCCTACTCATTTCTGGCCAATTGGAACGTGCAACACCCTGCTTCACTTGTTTACCAAAATGATGGTGGCTCGAATGGGCCCCCTGATGCCACGATTAGTTGGGGAGCAATAGGCTGGATTTGTTAAGGGTAGGTATATCCAAGACCAGATCATTCTGGTGCAGGAAGTGATGCACTCCCTAAAAGCCACGAAGTACCCAAGTATGTGCCTTAAACTTGATATCACCAAAGCATACGACAGGGTGTCATGGAGTGCCCTCAAGAACATAATGCTAAGAAAAGGCTTCCACCCGCACTTTGTGGATCTTTGCATGCATATTCACATTTTGGGAGCCTTCCTGTTGGATTTGGAGGGGAGGTTTTGGGGTTTTTCCTCCCTTGGCAAGGGGCTATGCCAAGGGGATCCCGTTTTCCCATATTTGTTTATTTTTGTCATGGATGTGATGCAGGCCAATTGTATGGCAAAGGAGATGAGAGGTTTGGATATTGGAGGTGTAGTTGCTTGGTTGAACATTACATTGATGATACCATTTTGTTCTCTATGGCAACGATACCTAAGGTGCTGCAGTGCATGGCAGAGGAGGTTAGATTAGAGGTCAATTGGGATAAGTCTATGGTTCATCTACTAAATACGGATGCTAGGGTTCAAGGCTGGATTGTGCAACTCCTGTGGATTTAACCAGGATCCACAGATGACATTTATCTTGGGTTACCTCTATATGATTCGCATTGGAGGCATGTTTGGGGGGTTCTTCTTTGGAGGTTGTAGGATAGGATTGGTCATTGGACAGCTTGATTTTAACTTAGGTTGGGAGGTTGTTGTTGGCTACTTCAGTTCTTTTGGCTATTGCTTAGTACATGGTGTCAGCTGCTTTTCCCTCGACAAACATCATAGAAAAAGTCAATCCACTGATTAGGAATTTCACATGGTTGAGGGGGTGGTAAAGGGGGTGATCGAATGCATCTGGTTGGGTGGGACACGGTGGCTAGACCTAAAAACACTGGGGGCTTGGAATCCTTAGATTCCAAGATGTCATTACAATGGGATACCAAGGGCTTCAGCATGACTACAGTCCAACCTAATGGATTACACTTATGAACAATAAGTATCAACAATGGGAGGCCTCTGCGCATGATTCACATATCTAGTGGGCTATATGCATGCATGCGCAGGAAATGATGGTGATGGGGCTTTTGGGTGTGCCACCAAAGCAATTGGTTAAAGAAAAATACCAAAAGGTTTGGCAATGGTGGTGGTTATGGAAAGGCTGCTTCCCTAAAAAGATTAAAACGTTTATATGGCTTGTCAATCATTTCGCTATCCCTGTGTGGCATGAGTTACAATGGTTGGGGGTTAATGTTTACGCCACATGTCCCCTTTGCATGGCGCAGGTGGAAATTGTTGCACACTTTATTTTGGAATGCCCACTTTCGCGAAGGGTGTGGCAAGCTGTGAATGTTTAGCTGGTGGTTGTGCTTGACAATGATTCCCGAGCTACTACAATCCTATGGGTGCTTTGGTGAATGTGAAATCACAAGGTTTTTAGGGGGTGCTACCACCAACTCTAACACAGGTTGCGAGAAGTGGAGTGAGGCTTTGGCAAGAAGCACATTTGGCCATGGGGGTTACTCCCACATACAAGCCATCCTACACAGAGTAATGGGAGAACCCGATTCCAAAGTGGGGTGGGTAGATGTGTTGGCTTTGTTGTGGGGGACCCAGACCTAGAAGATGGGACCTTCTATAGCAACTGGCACAAGGACAACATGCAATTCAAGGGGGTGTACATTGAACTCTCAGAGGAGGCGATTGAGAGTTAATTGTGTGCACTGAGGAAGGGGGAGGAGATGCCTCTTTGGGGGCAAGGGCTGCAGGATGTGCAGGAGATCTTCATGGGGCCTATGCCTAAGACCAAGAGTGGTCAAGTCCCGAAGTCAACACTGGAGCCTCTCGGGTAGGATGCAGTTGTCCTAGTCAATAGGTTTTTCGTGCACTCTGGCAACGCCTAGAAGTTGTTGGGAGTGCACTCCAGGTTCATGTGTGGTCTTCGCATGGGGTATCAGGTTAATCTACTTCGTTTATTCTGGCCTTGTTTTAACTTTGTGGCAGGCGGTGCTGGGGGAGGGTCGACCAGAGCCACGAGCTTTGCTGGTTCAGGTGATGTACGACCATCGAAGGTCACGTTGTCACATTGTGTCCCACTTGCGATGGTGGACCTTATGACAAAGTTGAAGGACTCCAATGAGTAGGATGAGCTGGGGAGTTTTGGGGGGGATATGTTGGAGGAGCTACTCCATTCCTCAAACATTGAGGTGGGTCTATGGTGAAAAGGGAGCTGGGGAATGAGGTTTGGGTGTATCCTGCAACAGAGGCAATGGCTGCACGGGCTCGTGCAGAAGAGCGCGTCCTCTAGGAGGCAAAATGGCACAAGAGGGAAGAGGAGTTCTAGAGACAACTGGAATAGATCAAGCATTGCCACGCAAAAGAGTCAAAAGAGGAACAAAGGCGTTAGGACTTGGCAGAGGTGATGGAGGCTGACTTGAGGCAGAAGATTAGGGAGCAAATCTAGGAGGAAGCATGCCTGTAGGAGGCCTGAGGCCTGAGTGAGGGAGGATCGAGAGTGCAAGGAGCAAGAATAGCAAGAGGCGGCCCAAATTCAACAGCAGCTAGATCATGCACATGAGAATAGTGTGCAAACCTAGCTGAGGGAGGGGCAATGCCCCTATGTGATAATGAATATTGGCCGCAACGTGCCCTAGGGGACCTTAAGGAAACATATCAGAAGGAAGGAGAACGAACTTCATTTGGACAGCAAAGGGGATGAGGTGGAATGCACTAGAAAAGTCAAAGCTTTCAAGGATTTCCAGCAAGCAATAGCATTTGTAGACACAAAATGGCATAGGGCGGTTTTGGATGCCATTCATAGCCAAGAGCAGATTATATGCCACTATACACAGTTGCCATGCCACATATAGGTGGTGCCCTAGGGCTTTGGGTTTGGTCAATTACTAGTAGTCCTATTTTCGGTCTTGTTGGTGCCTGGTGATCCTGTTTCCTTGTCTTTTGTTTGCTTTTTGATTGGGGGGTTGGTTTTGGGAGGGTATACAAGGGTGACCCAGCAGCTTTGACTTTTTGATGTTGGTAGTTGACATGTGGTGTCTTGTTACACCTACATTTTGTGATGAGGATTTCTTTTGGGGGGTGAAGGGGAGAGACCTCCCCTCATTTTTGGGACTATTCACATGTCATGTAATTTTCTTTTCACAATTAATCTAACCCAAACACTTTTCAGAAAAAAAAAACACATTGTGCTACAATTCAAATGTATAAATTCCAAAATCACACAAAGCATATATAGATACCGAATAGTTGTTTTTATACCCCAATCCAACATTCTTACTAGTCACATTACCAATCTAACATATTGCACAAGGCTAGTGTACATAATCATGTTAGTTAAGCATGTAAAGACATCAAAATCATAACATAAAGACTAAAACTTCATAACATATAAAGTGCAATCATAATAGACTAACTTGCCCCCAATAACCCACTAAGACTACACACATAATAATGCCATGCCAATGTATCCAGAAGGGATATAACACACTTTAAATCAGATTTTTGTTTATTGGCCCTTTTGCTCAATAAATTGAAGAAACATATCTAAATCAGAACTAAGATGTTCTTAGTATAGGGTTGAGAATTTCACACGTTGTTGAATCATAAAAAGAATTCAACGTTAGTTCCATGAAAAGAAAATCAAGGCCAAACCTAAGAAATCATTAGAATGACAATACTAAGAAATTCATTTTCAAGATTTCGAAATTCAATATGGGCCTATGATGCTCTTGCTTTCTGCCGGTGGCACCAATCCTCATACCAGGGATCATTGGCCCTTGTTTTGCAAATCTTTATGCCAAATTACTCCAAATATTTATGGGTGCTCCCAAGTTCATCTATAAACAACTCTCATCCAAGTCATTTTGGCCTAAGAGTGAGGACGGATGGATAAATCCACAAAAACCAGGATTCAACAACTCAAGATCTCAAAAATAAAATCAGATTTAAGAAGCATTCAAGATGATGAAAGAATTCTGAAAATAAAATCATATTTCAACCACAAGTGAAACAAGGGAGAAACTGTGCATTCACCTTGTTCATTCCTTAATACCCCTTTTTCCTAAGCATCAAATATTGTTTCTTCTTTTCCATTGTTGTAGCCTTGCTATCTTTCTCATTCTCTATTGTTGTTGCTATTATTATTATCATTATTTTAGTTTAGCTGTTTACTGCTGAAGATGTACTCCTAGTGTTGTAGTTGTTGTTGCAATTCTTTTTACTTTCTTTCTTTCTTTTTCCCTCTCTTCTCTCCTTTTTTCCTATGCCTAACCCTTTTTATTCACCTAGGTTTCAGTTTCTTTAATGTAATTGAGCTTCTATGGCAGTTACAATTTTTTATCACCTCAGTTTTTCTTTTTAAAACAAATCCAAAATTAGGTCTCAGGTTCAGTCTTCCATGAAGCCATCCTTAAAAAGAATAAAAACAGTATATGACCCCTTTAACTAAGAGGACCTTGTTTCAGTTCCTTCCAAGATGATAAAATATATACTTCGGATCAATCTTTCTATCTTTTAACTAAGCAAACATACTCTAGCCCTTATTTCACTAGAATCCTCTTATAAAATAAAACCATAGAGTAGAATGGATGAAAGTTCAATGAGCAAGAGGAAAACATACAATCGAAATATCAGACCAAGAAAATCCCTTCTCCTTCAAGCACTCAGTATTACAATTAGTGTTGCATTATCTTATGAACATCAAAAGGTCATCATGCAACCTTTCTACAGCTCTTGAGAGGAGATTTTATTTTTGATTTAATTAATTTTATTTCTTCAAAAGATCATTGAAGAAGGTAATACAATAATCCTTGATTCATAGGTTAGGTTCTTCTTCTTTTTTTATTCTTTTACATACTACAAAATCATAAAGTAGCAATGGATCTTACTTGTTATTACATTTTTCTTTTCTTTTCCCAAATTGGATTGGTCAATACTTAACATTTTCATAACACCACCTAGAGATAACAGATACCAAACTTATATGAACATATAACAAGGCATGTACATTAGATATCCACAATGATATATACACAGTTCACAAGGAAGCATTCTATTTAGTTGAAATCATTGTGACACACATAGGTCATACATCACATGGAATAATCAAAGTGTAATAGCAACCTCACAAGCAATACAACATTCTAGCTCTATCTCTTCCCAACCTTCTTTTTGTTCATTCCATTAATAGATGTTGAATCAACAACTACTACATACTTAGTTTATGCATCCATAGTAGTACATATCAACACATCTATGCATCCATATTAGTACATATCAACACATCAACACAGCTTAGATTTAATCACAACAAAGCATCATTGGTCATTCAACCAATCGCCAATACGTCAGCCAATGCATATAAGAGGTGTCATTCAACATATATGTCATGAGCATATTAACAATACTCAGATCCATCACAATTATGCAATTATAGATAGATTGACAAGTAAGCACCAAATCATACAAGTCATCATTAGCACCTAAATCCATCAACACAAGCACATCAACCAAGATTATCATGTCGTGAATAAAAAATAGACCTTTTGGAGAATGGGTTGTCTTGTCTTTGCCCATTGTGTAAACTTGTGTGCATAAATCCTTGTCCAAGCCTTGGGCATAAGGGTTTTTAATCATTTCCAGAAGTATATATAATTAAAAAGACAAAAAATTAAAAATTTTTAAAAGACAGTATCCTCAACTTCAAAATAGAAATTTCTAAACATATTAATGTAACAACATTGCATCAAGTATTCACTGTTAACTAAAACAGATGAGTTGAAGAATGCACTGTCTAAGACTGCTCTATGCTTCAAATGTGTTTCTTCTTGTAGAAGAATGTGCACTGGAAGTGTTGATGACACATCCATAATGCTTTATGCTCATTCTTTCTACTTTTAAAGCTATGTTGACTCCTGAATTTTGTGATTCAGATGGCATTTTAATGTTTAAAGAAATGTTTAATGTTAAAAAAGTGGTAAATTTTGATTGGTGTTTTTTTTTTAAGATTTTATTTTTTAAGTTCTATATTGTTTTTTAAGTTGACGATTCCTACAGTCCAGAATTGTGATTCCTAGGCTGCAATCTGAAATCATGATTTTTAATCCAACATTGTGATTCGGAACTGGATCATGATCTAGAATCGATCTGGATTGCAATTGTTCTGATCATGATCCAAAATCTCCTAGATTGCAATCCTGATCCAATCTTCATAAGTATGATTTAAATAAATTTTTTCTCCAGTGAACTTATTTAATTAGATATATATGTGAATTTACCTTCTTTATTCTATTTTATTTATTTTTGAAATAATGTTGCATGATCTCAGAAAAGTTTTTAGCATTAATAACGCTTTAACATGCTGCTTCTAAAATATGGAAATATTTCAACTTGAAACTGAAAATGTACCCTACTGAAACTAAACAGAGTAAATGCTGATTGTTTCTGAAAGTGTTGTGACTATTATTACTCTTGAGATAACAGGGTACTAGAATGTTTGAATGCACCTTCACATTGTCTGCTCTTAATTCAGTATCATCTCGTAGATCTTTATTTCCCACCTTAAGATACTTTATAGAAGCTATATCAAGCATGTTTTACTCAACAGCCCTAGACAGTTGTTTGCTCTACTATTAATATACACTGAACAAAATCCAATTTCTAAATTTTGCAGGTGCTGGAAAAGTTTGAATTTTATTCTGATTTATCAGTAGCAAAAAAATGCAAATTCATACAGTCACAGAAACTATTTGATGTCTCTGAAATGTACCGAGTAGAGGATGCTTGGGGCTGGTCGTGGGAAAATAAAAGAAGGGCAAGAGTTCCGAAGCAGTGGACTCAAGAGAAAGAGGTTGAAGTGGCAATGAAAATAATGGAGAAGGCATGTATTGGATTCTTCTTTTCTTTATATAATAACAATGGAATATGAATATGAAAATTTCGACTTTTGTGTAGATTATAGGCCCTTGGATGCGTATTATTTTTTGGAATGTTTTTCCTTCTAATGTCAATGTCTAGTTTGGAAGCTCTGATGATTTTCTTCATCTTTAGATTAAATTTAGATGTGTCATGTTTAGTCAACTATTAGTGACTTGTGCAAGCACTGTAATATAAGATTTTACTCCATATGAATTTTCTTCCTTTAAAATTACAACAGTGCTACCTTTACAAACACTGGAATTTTCGATGACCTTTCGCAGCTCTCGGCCGCCGGCCAGACGGGTGCGGCGAGTTGCCGGCATCGGTCGGGGGATCTTTCCCCCCGGTGGGGCCACCGCTGGTGACCCCTGTTGTAATCTCCTGTAACTATTTTTTTGATCTTTTCCGTAATAGAATCCCGAATACTTTCTAAAAAAAAAAAAACACTGGAATGAGAAATGGGTATTGCTGAATTGAAATATCAAAACATTCATATCGTGGCTTCTTGTAACAAAAACTGAAATGGATGTGAGGTAGGGATGAATTTTATTCCTCTAAAACTACAACAGCATTACCTTTACCTACCAAAAGTTTCAATACTTTTATATTGTATTTTAGCGGAAGCAGTGCTTCTATCTTTTCTTAGGAACATTACTCAGGTGCTTCTTTTGCATAGTCTTTTGCATGTATTTGTAACAAGGGTGCATAGTGTATCTTCTTCCCACCTTCAAACAGCTTCTTTAATAGGGATTAACAAGTCTTTAAATGACGTGTTTGTTCGACAGGTTGCAAAGTTATTGTTGTACTAGAGTGAATTTGCATTGTCTTTCTCTTTGCTTGCCTTGGGATGCAAATTTACCCTTTTTCTGGACATATAAGCATATATTCTTTTCATCTTTTAGCTCGTGGCTGACGATTTGCCTTACATTTGTAAGGGTGACTGCTAACCTTGGGAAACCAGCATTTATATTTCTTTCTTGACTGAAGTTCAAGAGCAACAAGGGAGGAAGAGGATCTGGAGTCCCTAGATGGTAGACTAAGCCCAAACTAAACCATCTGCAATTCATGAGGTTTGTGTCATTGTGTTCGTGTCCCTGGATTGATTAGCTGGTGGATTTCTTTCTTTTGTGATTTTTGTTTAGTTACCCTCAAAATTGAATGTACTATTAGCACGTATGATGCTGTATATTCTGGACTTTTAGGTTCCTATACAATACAACCATTTGCTTTCACAGTTCATTGGGAAATAAAAACTTTTGGGAATGTGTGGGTATTGGTCCTTGTGCATTTTACCTAATGGAGACCGATTTGGGCAGGGAATTATTGGATTGTCTTAGATAATTTGGAGCTACATTTTTTTTTTTTTTTTGGAAAGGTTGGGGAATATTTTGTGTACAAAAAAGTACAAGAGAGTGGAAGGGTGGAGAGACCCCCTAGTCAAACAAAAGAGAAATCGGGGTTTGAAGACCCCCCTAATTTCGAGAGTGAACAATAAATAAAGTTCATTATGAAAGTCAGCCAAAAATAGTGTAACCACATGGACCTCTACAGTGTTTCATTATTCCCTAGCAAGCCCTAGCAAAGATTCACATAGATTCTACGGATGAAATTAAGGACATTTGTCTTTACCCTCAGTGTTGAATATACTATGAGCATTTATGATGCTGTAGATTCTGAATTCCTGGGGTTCCTAGACAATACGAACATTTGCTTTCACAGTTCATTGGGGAATAAGACTTTTGGGAATATGTGGGTATTTGACCTTGTGCATTTTACTTAACGGATACTGATTTGGGCAGGGGAATTTAACCAAGATGCATTGGGCAACTCACAGATCAATTGCAAGAGGTAGTGAGCATCTGCACATGCATCACAGGAGGCAGCAGACTATTCCACAGATACACCATAAGAGACACTACAGCTTATGGTTGTGCTGTGGTAAGTAATGCGTAGCTCATAGATGTATTTCTGGAAGCAGTGCTCAGGTCATGATGTGCTACAAGATGCAGTGAGCAACACCCATAGATGCACCGTAGGAGGCATGACACTATTTTGTACTGTGGCTTTAACAGACAGCAGTCTAATCCACAGAGTTGTTCCAAGAGTTAGTAGAGCTGACAGATGTGTCACAAGAGATCATGAACCAATTCACAACCTTGTTGTAAGATGCATCAGAGCTCACAGAGCTGCCATAAAAAGCTGTGAATAATTTACATATTTGTTGCAAATTCATAAAATTGTTGTGGAAGCAAAGAATGATTTTACTTAAACTGTTGATTGAGATCTTCATTGGCTTCTATTTCAGATAAGCTACAAGAACGACAGCTTAGATGGTTTGGACATGTGCAAAAAAGATTTAAAAATGAGCCTATAAACAAAGGTTGCTACATCACTGTTCCAGGAAAGCCATCGAAAAGGACTAAAGAAGACATGGGAAAAAACCATTGAAGATGATTTAAAGAAACTACAAATAAACAAGGATCTAGGTCTTCATAGAGGCAAATGGTGAAAAAGAACTTATGAAGCCAACCCCATTTTGTTGGGACAAGGCTAGGATGATGATGATGTTGTTGATTGAGATCTTGAGGATGTTTTATAATTGAGTTATGTAGAACTCTTAATGCTATGTCTTTTTTTCTTTCTTCTTCTTCTGTTTTTTTCTGAAAAAATGTAAACCTGGTTCTATGGTGGCTGGGGCACATCCAGAAGATTGAAAGTTGATAACATTGTCAAACATACTAGAGACAAAATTGGAAAGTCTAGAAGGCTAGAAAATTAAAAAAGAGGCCATACAAAAGTGAAGTTACCTGAGTTTCCAATACAAAGCAAAAGAGGACCTTCTATACTAACCAGTTAAGGAAAGAAAATCAAAACATTAAAACAGGGAAACAATACACAATATCAGACAAATATTTCCCTTAAATGAATAAAGCTGAGTGGCTTATAACATTTTTCCTCAAAAATCACCACCACCATGGTAGAAAAAAGGAAAAACAATCTAGAACAAACCTTTTGACCTTGATCCTAGAATCACAGTATTCCTGCTTGAAGACCTACCCATTTCTATAACACCAGAAGACACAAAGAGCAGAGGCAATAAGAGTTTTATGTTTGCATTGCTTCCAGTTTTCCTGAATTTTAGAAGTTTGAGAAATTACAACATGAATGGACCTGCAGTTCCAATGTTTGTAAAATAGATTTCTGCAGTTTATTATTATTGAATGATTTGTGTTTTGTCTACATTTTCTCTTAGCTGTTCTGGTGATTTGTCTCATGTAGTTTTCTTTTTCAGCTTGTTTACAAGAGTAGGTACTGAACACAAATAGGGAGTAGCGCTAGCATCTCACTGGGATCTTTGTTAAAATATTGTTTACAATTTGAATAACTGTTGTCCAATTATGCTTTAGTTTTCTACATTCTGTTGAATAATTTCAGGTGTAGCCACATTATGTACACGCCTGATAGTTATTCTTTGGTTTTTGCGTATTTTACAGTTCTATCAGTTCAATTTCTTTTGCAAACTGGATGCATTCACGTGGTTATGTGGATATATATTTTCAAAAAATAACCGTCTTGTCATACTTCATAGAGGTGAATGCAATAAAAAATTCATGTAGCCACTCCCATTTTATTCAGCTAAGGCTAGGATGATGAACCAACTTGTCATACCCCTAGGGCATAACACATGCCTTTGACCCCAAGCATCATTAAAAGTAATCTAGCAAGTTGAAGATGAATGCAAGCATTCCATGATCATGCTACTAGTATTACAAAACAAGCAAAAAAAGTCAAAAGTCATGCTTATTTTTATATTAATTTGGTTTAAAATTCTTATCTGCAATGTCGAGATCTTTTCAACTGTAAGTTTTCTGTTAGCCTCTTTCTTGACATAAATGGCTTATAAACAGGTTATTGAGTTAGGTGGCCGACCAACCATTGGTGACTGTGCTATGGTTTTACGAGCAGCAATTAGGGCATCTCTGCCATCTGCTATTATTTCAGTATTGCGAAAGTCAAATGATCTTGGATACCTTTTTGGAAGGTAAGTTAATATAGCTCTATTATTCCATGTAAAAGCAGCTTTTTAAGTATCTGTGTATTTCTATAATGTATTTACTAACTTGCTTCATGATTCTCTACTGGAACAGCCCATTGTATGATGAGGTGATTACTGAGTGTGTTGATCTTGGTGAAATAGATGCAGCAATCGCAATTGCAACAGATCTTGAAGCTGCTGGCATTAAAGTACCAAATGAAATGCTAGACAAAATCTTAGAGCAACAGGCTTGAGGAATGTATGGAATGTCTTTATTGAAAAATGACTGATGGCCAATTCTGCAACTATTCCTGGTGCATGTTAATGAAATCATTTTGAAATTGTGCAGTTTTGTTTCAACAGTTTGATATTTCCTTTTAAACATGTATTCACGTGTTTAAAATACAAGAAGGCCTAGCAAGAGCGCTCAATGGCAAGCTGGAAGTAAGCACACTCTCAAATTCTTTACTTATTAAATATAGTCTCAAGACAATTTTAGAAATGCAAAATTTATTGATCACCAATGAGCCAACATATGCGCAGAAACTTTTGGGATGCTATTTGTCGACTGCCTGCGCTAACGGTATTAGGAGGATTTCTTGTGTGTGTATTTGAAAGCAACCATTACTTGTTGAGGTGTTGAGACTACGATCATTTAACTGCCTAAAAATACTTGACCATATTATTCAACCATACACGAGTATTATTCACTGATTATTCAATTTGAAATCACATGCAGAATCATGAGTTAAATCATTTATTTGTTTAAAAGTTACAATTCATTGTCCTATGTGGTAATGTTCAGTGAATGAGTAAGTAGTTCCTATTTGAAGTATCTTGTTACCATGATAATCAATTTACTCAGTGCTACAGAAATTATTATTAAATAATTTTAAAAATGCTCAAGCATTTAAATTTCTTACAAGAGCATATGTCCCAACATAATTCTTCAATCTTTTCAACTTAAATCTTGGCTGCATGGTGGAACAAAAAAACATTATTGAACATGTGCTTAAAATCAATTTCAACATTATGACCACGTGCATTGAATAACCTTTACCAAAATCAATAGAACTGAAAAATAATAATATGATTTAATGGTTCTCGTGTTAATTCACAGGTAACCTTGCACTCCTATCCATTAAAAATCCAATCATTTAACCCTTCATAACTTCAACAGTTTATTTTCATCTAGTTAATTGGATCAGTCCCTCTCTCAAGGAACTAATAATACTTATGTTTCCATCCCATCAATATTATTGGTTCAATCTTATTTGATGAGAAAATTGGCAGGATTAAAGAATCTTGTGCCACGAGATTCAATTTACACACACATATAGACTATACGAAAGTTAACTTTCGAAGCCAAAGAGCAGCCGTTAAAAACTATACGAAGATTAACCTTGAGGAAGTCCACGGGCATAGATACCTTCAATACACCGAGGAAATGGCTTTTACATGTATATTTCTCAGACCAATGGAAAGTTGCAACAAACGATAACTCATTACGGTCATATACGGTCATATAACATAACATGAGAAATTGCAAATTAGCGAGTACAATAACGATCAAACTACATTTCATCCTTTTTTACTTCATTTGCTGTACAAGGATTTTTTATGGATTGGTGTTGGTGGGACGTGGAGTTGAAATGGAATTGGGTTTTTGTGGGGATCTAGGCACTACTGTTGCTTAAGACACGACTGGAAATCTGGCTAAGGATGTTGCCATGGCCATTGAAATGGATATCCTGGTGAGAAGTAGCAGCTTGTTTTGTTTAGAAGGAAATGAACAGTTTAGACATGTTATTCGTCTCTATCCATGGTTGCTTGCCTTTGTTGCTTTTTTTGCAAGCATACATTCCTCATGAGTACACATTGTTGCTGTGATGTACAGGTTTTTGATTGTACTGCAAGCAATAAAAAAATTTCAAAACATGGACTCTGCAGTGCTCACACCGAACCGAGGTGGTGGATGAAGGTCCTATGCAGTCATAGTTGAACTTTTGACTATTAAATGTGAAAATGAAATTCTTTAAATCTGCAGAAGAAGAGGATTTTAAACTGGGGCTCTTTGATAACCAGTAAGTTCACAATGAGTTCTGTACGAACATAAATTTTTTAAGAATATATTTTGCTATGCTTGGCATACGTAGATGTTGAGAAAGACGATTGTGGCAAAAAGACTGGGTCATTGAGCGACAGTTCCTACAAGTATCCGGTGTCTACATACACTCCACTGGATATTTTGGTGTTGAAAGCCTGGTTTTGACTTGACAGGGACCTTTAGATATCTGAATCGAAGCTGGGTAGTGAGACATTAGCTCTGAACAGTCACATGGAGGATGCCAGCAATCCTCCTTCCGATAACACTACTCTTCTTCCTATACATTTCATTGTTACTGTCACTATGAAGAAGAAACTGAATTCCCCAATCAAGGGAATAGTGAAGGACGAGAGAACCCTTTGTTGTCTCAGCCCTATTAAGACAGGCGATGGTTTTTTGTAAAAATATGGTGTTGAACAGTTCCATTTTTCTATGGGACATAACAGGTTCCTACCGAAATCGAAACTGTGAATGCCAAGAATCTTACCATTGTGCTTTCTATGATTAGTAGAGTTTCCATACGTTCAGTTTCTTTATGTCTTCATAGACAGTATTAGTTAAAGTGAAGGTGAGAATAATCAATACGGAGTAAAAAGCCTGTGCATGCGTATAATTTATGATATCCCTTGATGCCATGTTCTATGTCTTGGGAATGGTATGATAATGGCATTTCAATGATATAAGATCAGCATACATCAACCCTTGTCACCTCAGCCAACATAGGTTGCCGCGGTCAGTGTTCGGCTGGGCGGTCGGTGTTCGGCTGTGGAGAGAAGCTCCCACCTTTGAACCGCCATGCAATGAATATAGGGAAATTGCAATGCTTCGGCGACTTGTCACAAGGGTGGGGTGGGCAAAGGTATTGCCATGGCTGAGTAGGGACCTGGCACTAGAAGACGGTGCATTCTTCAACAATTGGGTGGAGGACCGCGTAATATTTTGTGGAGTTCATATTGACATCATGGAGGAGGCAACTGCGTGGTACCTTCAAGTGTTGGCCTTGGGGGAGGAGATCCCCTTGTAGGGCAGAGGGCTACAGGATGCATAGGAATTTTTTCCTAGACCCATTTCGAGGACCAGCAGTGGACAAGTGTCGAAGTTGGTCCTCAAGCCAATGTGGTAGGACATTGCAGTTATGGTGGACCATTTTTTTGTGCATTCAGGAAATGCGTGGAAGCTATTGGGGGTGCATTTCACCCTCATGCACTGCTTGTGCAGGGGCTGCATGGCCAATTTGCCATAGTACTTTCTTGCTATGTTGCGTCAGTGTCACAAGGGCACCCATTCTAGACTCACTTTGGCACTTTGGAGGGCGGTGGGGGGTGAGACCCACAAACTGTCAAGGGCGTCTATGATTTGTTCAGTGTATGATCAAAGGTTAAAGTGTGCTCCACTGGCAGTGGTGGACATATCCTCGAAATTGGAGGAGTCAGATGGGCAAGAGCGTTTGACTCACTAATTCTTGATGGTGTACACTTGAGCCTAGGTTTGACCCACTAATTCTTGAGCTTGGTGCTCTATAATCTAACCTCTCATGGTGTGGTTGTTACTTAATCTTCCAATAAATTTTAAATTGTTGTTTAAGGATATGTGTGAAGTGGTTAATGGTTCACCCCAAGTCGCCTTCATGATTCTATGCTACTAGTCAAAAAGGGCTTGTTACATTTCCAAAGTACATGTTTTTGAGATCCTATATGATGAGTTAAGATTTGACAGGCCCTAATGTCGAATACGCAACGTTGGAGTCCTGACATCACGTACCTAATGTCAGGGTTAATAAATGACGTTGGAAACCTGACATCGTCTCATCAGATTCTCGCCTATAAACACTACCATTGGGCTCTCAGACGAAGTAGGATGTAGAACGTAGGAAATAGTTTTAATTTTTAGTTTTTTCTCTTTTAAGTTTGTTATTCCCAACGCATGCCTGCAGCGTGATTGTAATTGTATAGCACCTTTGTTCAAGTGTGATGTACTTGGACACGTTACATAATTGGCAATAAAGATTGAGATTACTCCCATCATTGCAACATTCACTTAAATTAATCTTGTTGCTTTAATTATTTAATGCTTTCCGTAGTTAAACATTTCAATTTATTGTTATTTATTGTTCCTATTATTAAGCGGAATGCATACACCTTAGTCATGAGCATTTCAGTGAAAGTACTTGGTAATCCAAAAGTGTATCATTTGGCACAATCAATGATGTACACTTGGCAAGCCCAGAAGTAACCTCGCGAAGTCCAAAATGTGTACAGCCAATTAAGTGCGGATACCCATCGCCATAGGCTAGTTAGATTTTGTTTTCTGTTATTCATTATTTTAATTAATTCATCTCTTCATTGTCATCAGGAGTAACGTAGAAATTAGAGAACATCATATGCCTCAATCTAGACTAAACCATACATGACAAGCTACCATTAGTCCAAGTGGGAAGATAGCGAACTGCGATCAGAGCATAACAATCTAGATGCTACAACTAGTCACATCCACGAAATTCGATCGGATTGTGCGTAAATGCTTGTAATTTGTATGGTTCAGCGTAGGGTTACCTTGCCGCTCATCACTATATAATAGATTTTTAAATTTAAACTGAACACACATGTTACAATAACTCTCATATGAAGAACCATATCTATTCTATCTTTTTCAATGCAGCCCACGGAGTAGAAGTTATTAGTCCAATGATGATGGTTTATCGAATGTTATTGTGAACTTTATCCTTATTCTTACTAAAGCATGGTTTTGAGCACAAGCCATAGATTCTAGTAAAAAAGACTTTCCATGTTAGTATTCACTTCTCATTCAATGTTTCATAATTTGTTATGAAAGTTTGCAAATGCACTTGATACTTTATTGTATTTGTTATTTTTATGCAAAAAATTATGATCGAAATTGCCCTATTGCAACTATTGGTACTGTATGTGAGCAAAATGTTAAAAAATATTAGAGTCATCAACAATTCAAAGTTTTCCATGAAACTAATGAACATGGGAGTTTGTCAATGAATGACAATGGAAAGATCTTATGACAAGAATGTTGTGTTCAATTTTTATTAATGGATTGAAGATGTGTCTATAATGAAACATCTTACAAGGTATTGTTCAATATTAGAATTTTACCTTCAATGCAAATGATATTATAGAGGTTATCTAAGTTTCTAGTAGTAACAACCTAGCTATAAAGAAACAAAAGTGGAAGAAAAATGAAAAAGACCTAATTGAGTATGCCTTAAAATTTGACAAGAAAGCACATATCTTAAATTATTATCTAAAGGTACTATAGCTCTCAAAATTTCTGCAATGGTCATTATTTTTAGTGAAAGTAATCAAAACAAAGATTTTCAACAATGTAATTCTTTTGATGTGGTCTCTGAAGAAAAATAAGTGTATTCCTTTTAATATGCCTCTCAACATCACATTTGAGATTTGGAGTTGAGCAAAGTCAAGGAACATACATGAAATAAAAGAATTACTAGGTTTTCCTGTTGTTCTCACAAAGTTATTGCACATGAAAAATGTATCATATATTTTTAGCTAGCTCATGGAAATAGTAAAGTTAGATGTAGTTACCTTTTTCATGGTACATCATTGATTGAGAAAGGCAAGTGATGAGCGGCGAGTACCCCCTATGCCCAATCATACAAAACACAAGCATTCACGTGCAATCTAGTCAAATTTTGTGGATGGGATTAGTGTGGTATCTAGGTTGTTAAGCATTGATTGCAGGTCATTTTCTTCTCACTTGGACTAGTGGTAGATGTGTAACATATGATTTAGTCCAAAGTAAGACATATGATTATGATGTTGATGGGGCCTTAAATTAACCTTAACAATAACATAGAAATTAATTATTTAATCTAATTAATAAGAAGAAAATAAATTCTAAGCTAGCCTAAAGGCAATGAGTGTCCATTTGTAGCTTCTCATACACGTTCTAAACTCACATATCCAATCACCAAATTTTATGGTATTGGGCAAACTAAGCAATAATGCTACATGGATTACCAAGCGAATACATGTTTACGCTTGAAACTGATCACGCTCATTCCACCAATTGATTAACGTGCATAGAAATGTAAATATTAACTAAGTACATAGAAAATAAATCGCATTGAAATTAAATCTATTCTAAGTCAAAGTGTTGCAATGAATATGAATCAATCTCGATCTTATTGCCATTCATGGAATGTGTCCAAGTACAATGCCACTTGAATAAGATGTTGTACAAATGACTCAAATTCACATTGTGAGCACTCACTAACTAGGATTACAGAATAAAACTACAAGAGTCTGGCTACACTACTAATCAAATGGTGCCAAATACACAATGGGTGCTCGCATATATATAGGCAAATATAGGCATTGCGTCAACAAAGATATATTAACGCATTTAGCTGCATCAACGAGAATGCATCAATAAGGATGTGTCGATGGGGCTATGTCAATGCATCAACACATTTTCATCCACACATATGCATTAATGTATCTAAGATGCATTGACAAAGCTTCGTTGATGGCGATGCATCGATGAATTTGCTTGACATCATATCTCATCATACGTCTATGACTGACTAAAAACTCGTCCTTAAGTTATATATAAATGAATGAAGTTTCATTACAGAAATTGTGAGGTGACCAAGACTAGATTAGCTACCATTACAATATTAGAGTGCCGCATTACAAAATTTTATTCAAGTGGATGTATTACAAAATGACAAAAAAATTGAAGAGACATTAAAGTTTACAAAACTGTAGAGGTCTTCAAAAAATTCGCCGAAAATGAATTATCTTGTTTTCCTTAGTAGTGGTAATCTTCTTTCCAACCTTGATTGTTATGTTAATTCTTCTCTTTTTATGCAGAACATTATTGAAAATTAGACTAAAATTTATTCTCATCATCACATGGATCCAACAAACATATGATGTTTGAGCTTTAATCCTTGTATGTGCTACTATTTGTCGATGAGCACATCCTCCTCTATCCTTCTCTTGGCTTCTTTTCCTTTCCTTGCAAAAGACCTTCAACCTTAGGCTTTCCTTTTAACATCACTTGCAATCACCAAAGGATCAACATCAGTTTTGGTAAATTTTCCTTAATAATTAACCCTTTTTGAATCCCTTAGTTTAAAATGTAAAAAATGTAGCATTTAAGCACAAGGTGATGACAAAGTACTGTTCCTAAGGCTATGAGGTAACTAAAATCATCAAGTTGTTCACGTTACTTTGATTATTATTAATATTAATTACCATAATGTTCAAAAATAAGATGTTAGAAAAATTTCAAAATTTACATCCTTAGCCCCCATCATGAATGAGCTTAACTTTGAAAGCACATAAGTTTTTGAACAATTAAAACCAAAGGTCCAGTTTAGAAGATGGCTAAGAAATTTCAATATAAAAGCATTAAAGATAACTCAAATTGATGAGAAGTTGCTCATAAAATCATGCATAAATTCAAAGAAGTTATCAATGATGTTTTTGAAGAGGTGTGATTTGGTTCAAAGCCATGATTAACAAAAGTTATGCAAGTGGGTCCTCCCTAAAGTAGGCTCCTACCATAATGCTTTTGCATACTCACTTCTACAAATGTTTGTGGACACCTTAGAAGTTAAATGTAGATCATGCCTTTGTTCAAAACAACACACAACTACCTTCGTTAGGATCTTGCACTATACTATACAAAATCATTAGCCCCATAATTGCAGGCAGCAATGAGGTGAATAAAGAGATGAGAAGGGATTCCAAAGATTGGGATGTAAGGTACTTAACCATGTTCACAATAAGTTCTTGTGTCTATTGTGATTAAAATTACCATCATACCTATCAGTCCAAGTTTCAGACCAAGTCCATACTATTAATAGTGGCCTTGCCTTGATGTGTTCCTTCCTACCTATCATCATAAGTCCACAACAACCACAGAGAACGAACATCACTCCAAAAAGAGAAGGAGAAGAAGGAAGGAAGCAAGGGCCTTAGTTAGAGGAGTGCCTTCAGGCGTAGGTAATATGTCTTTCTAGCCCCATAACTAGTGCTTGTAGTCCATTATTATGTCTAAGGGATTTGCTTTGAATTTTCATTGTTTTTTTTCTCTCTCTCTCTCTTTTCTTTCTTTCTCTCTATTTTTTCATGGAAACCGCACCATGCAAAGACATGCTTCCTATTTATTAATCAACGATAGGAGTGATGAAACGTTCCATAAGAAGTCATAGACCATAAGAAGGAAGTTAAAAAGAAAACCCAGCAACTCCCCTTGAGGTCACACCCTTTTCCATTCCCACTTGGTCTTTCCCCCTTTCCTCTAAGTACAATGATCATGAATTAATTTTAGTTTTATGTTATTCTCTAAGGTATCTGTTTGGTTCATTTTCTTTTGGTGTATAGTTAGAGTGTAAGATGTTCTTCTCTAAGTTATCTGTTTGGTTCATTTTCTTAGGAGAAAATTTAATAAGTGGGTTGGATGTTTCCATGTATCTTTTAAACGGTTTTGTATTCTCATTTTTGAGCCACTGAGTGTCTTTTGGTTTAGTGGCTACTATGTAGACTTGGTTTTGCGCACACACTTTTTCCTTAACTTTGTTATGGGTCGGTATAGAAATTGTGTTAATACTTTGAACTTTTGGCCCACAACTACACCCTTTATCATTATTAGTAATGCATGGAACTTTCTATCTCTCCATAGTGATAGGTTCATCTTTTATGTTTTATGTTGGAGTGGCAATGGTTGTTGGCTCTTACATAGGATTAGGAGACATTATTTTTGTGAAGAAGGGGGTTGCACTGGATTCTCCTTGTGCTAGTTCTAATAAGCTAGTGGGTCTACTAGTTTTATTCACATGTGTGTAAACTATCCTAAAGAAAGGACATTTCCAAGACTTTTGCTAAGATCTACTAACATTATCATTCACTTGTATGTTCATGGCACAAGTGGCATTCTTCTGTTGAGATTGTGGTACCAATCCTTCCTACATTATTTGTGGTGGCATACATTGCAAAGAAGTATGAGAGTATTGAGGATGTGATGGATGATAAGAGGTGCAAGATGGTGATCCCACAAGAGATATTATGGGTTAATGGTATTCAAGAGAGTAGTAGTGATTTGAGGTAGGGGAAGTAGAACCATTTGGAGAAACAAGTTGGTAAACATAGTGTTCATAAGGTCTAACTGGCTATAAGAGTATTGTTGGTTTGTTGATGGCATCCCCTACAACTATGAGTTTTGCCATTGTGGTTAATAGTAATCTTGAGGTTGATAAGAAGTTTCACTAGGATAGTACTGTTGGGTTATAGGACTGTCTATAATTCAATCAAATTCTGTGGATGGAACTAGTGTGGTATCTAGATTATTAAGCATTAATCATAAGTTGTTGTCTTCTCACTTGGACTAGTGGTAGCTTTATAACATATAGTTTAGTTCAAAGTGAGGCATATGATTATGATGTTGTTGGACCATAAACTAACCTTAACAATAACATAAAAGTTAATTATTTAATCTAATTAATACCAAGAAGATAAATTCTAAGCTAGCCTAAGGGTGATGAGTGTCTGTTCATAGCTTGTCATACACATCCTAAACTCACATATCCACTATTGGGATTGCCAAGTGTTATGCTACTCAGCGAACCAAGCAATAATGTTGCTAGGATTACCAAGTGAATACGTGTTTATGCTCAAAATTGATTTCACTCATTCTGCTCATTGATTAACATGCATAGAAATGTAAATGTTAACTAAGTACATAGCCAATAAATTGCATTAAAAGTAAATCTATTGTAAGTCAAAGTGCTACAATGAATAAGAATCAATGTCGATCTTATTGTCGTTCATGGAATGTGTACAAGTACAATGCCACTCAAATAAGACACCATACAACTTACTCAAATCCATACTACAAGCACTCACTAACCATTCTCTAGGATTACAGAATAAAACTGCAAGAGTTTGACTACACTATCGACCAAATGGTTCTAAATACGTGGTGGGTGCTCACATATTTATAGGCAAATATAGGCACTATGTCAATAGAGATGCATTAATACATTTACCTACATCGACAAAGATACATCGATGAGGATGCATTAATGTATCTAAGATGCATTGCACATTAATGCATCAATGCATTTTCATCCACACATATGTGTCAACACATCTAAGATGTGTTGAATTTGCCCCACATATCATGTCTCATCAACAAGGAATCATGTTTCTCAAAACAAGATGACATAGAATATACTCAAATTGTTTGTCATAATGAAAAACACTTACATCAATTTATTAAGGATAATTTACTAAATGTAATTGGCACATTAAATAGTTATATCTAAAGCACTATTGTGCTTTGGAATGCTCTGGAGGAGCTTAAAGTAGGTTGGTCCTATTTGGTAGAAGAGAATATATATATATATTTAGAAGTTATTTGAATAGAATGTTAGACTAGGTGATTAGATTTTAGCTTTAAAAAATGTAGTAGTAGCAAGGAATGGTGATAATCTAGAATGCAAGGACATTAACCCTAATGTGAGGAATATAATAAATGATTTTTGTGAAGGTAGCATGGTAAGGTAGTTCTTATTCTATCAAATTTTTTTTATTAAAGGTTAGATTTGTTCAACATATTTGTTTGAGCTACCACTAGTGAAGGCTGCAAGGAAATTATTTGATTTCTTTAAAGAAGAGTGCAAAAGAGAACTTGTCCAACATGAAGAGAATTTAGATATTGAAAGTCAAGGTAAATGCTTTTGTATTGTATCAATTTTAAAATATCATATTTTCAAATGTTTTTGCATGTTAATCTTTTTTTCCATTTATCATTACATGGTTTATTGTACTTCTATCATTTGTAATAGCTTACCTAGTGTTGTTATTGATGCTATTTGCTTTGGTTTAGTGTGATGACTTACAGTGATCCTCATCACCATGATCATTGTCTTACATGTTGATTTTTCCATTTGTAGTAACTGAAGGAAACCTACAATGCAACATCTCTACCAATACTGCATGTGCAATAATCAATAGATTGTTAGAATTAGTTCCTACTAGAATGGTTGACAGTATAGAGCTTGTGAGAACCTTTTTTTTATCCTTATGTTTTTATAGGACATATGTTCAAGAGTTTACATTAGAAAGGTTGGAAAGAATGGCTTGATGATCATATCATTGACGTGTACATCATACACTTGAAGGATCTACAAAGGAATCTTTGTTCTTCCAAAGCACATAATAGTTTGAATTATTTTATTTTTAATTCTATGTTCCAATCATTTGCAAAGTCTTATTAGGACCACATGCAAAGGGCACTGGAGAACCAACTAAGACATAAACTCAAGAAGGTCCAAAAAGGCACTATAAATGTTGATAATGGTACTTTTGTTGAATAAGAAGTTGATAACCTACTAGAAAAGGACTTCATGAAGGAATTTAAACAAAAAACTAGTTGAGATGAGTTCATGTAATCAATATGCTCATTCATCTACCTCTCATTTAATACCCATGGACATTGGGTGCTTATTGTGCAAGACATAGTGTTTTAAAGAAAATGCATCTTTATAATTCATTACTATGCTCACATCATATAGCTACTATTTAGAAGTTGATAGTAAAATTTGTTGAATGTCAATCTTAAGACTAGTCCACGATTTAAGAAATGCATAATGGAGTTGAAGGGGAAGAAAAAGAAGATGTTGTCAAAATGGAGTATAGAAGCAAAAAGTATTCCCACACAAGAAAATGAACATGACTATGACATTTATTCTTAATGTATCTACATTGTCTAGTCTTTAGCAAAGACATGAAATTCAATGCTAATTCTGCTGCTATGCTTTGGAGGACAATGATTTAGGAAATCCTTTGCATTGAAGGAGGTGAAGAGCTTTGAAAAAGCTTGTTTTTACCATCTTGTAAATAAAAATTTCCTTAAACATTATCTTATGATATTTCTAATGTACATAAAACATAGGTTAGGGTGGCAGTTTTGCCACCATTAGTCACTAACAATTTTCAAGAGATTTATCTTTAGTCATCAATATCATACTTGTATGAAGTTGTCACAAATTTATAAATCCATGTACATCTATGATAACTTTTCTTGGCATAATGGAATAGCAAGTGTTAATGTTATTCATTTATGTGCAACTATTGGCTATAAATCCTCATACCTTTGTAACCTAGCGTTATTCCTAAAGCTTCATTTATTGGGATATGTTCATAACTTGGTACCAGTGTTCTCATCTCAATAGCTAAGTGTAGGTGTTTGGCTTAATGCTAATAATCATTAGAAATATTGAAAGATGCAATAAAATGACATCATCTTAAAGTCTTTATCGCAACAACATGGGCTAACACATTAGTGTTGCTAAATGAATTTTGCCATTAATTTCATGGGCTTATTATCTATAACACAACAAGATTTTCAACTGCTACTGACAACTACTACAATTATTTAAAGATGCAATAGAATGCCATAAGTTTCATGTCATTATTCCAACATGGACCAATTTATTATGATTTTCCATCATTCTCATGTCATAGGTTCAAGCATATATTTTTGTATCATTATTTCAACATGAACCAACCTATTATGGTCTATTATCATTCTCATGCCATAGGCCCAAACATCTATTTTGACAATGTCTTGTAGCATGTATCCCAACATAGCCCCTTGGAATCAAATGTAGGGCTTGCATTATAGAAGACACGTGCTTTCAAAAACACTTGTTTACGACACCACAGATCAGTTTTTAGGGTTCTAAAAATTTTTAGAATGATAAAATCAAACATTCTTCTTATGTAGAAATATTGTATGAATTATGTTCACAAATAAAACAATGATTTTTTTACCGATTTGTTTTCCACAAATAGAACAATAATTCTTTTACCAATTTGTTAGTAGTGAAGTGAACTTTGAATCAATATGCAACCAAGAGACTACCATCCATTGAAAATTGCAACTTGCATTGTCTACTAATTGAAATATAGTTTTAGTTGCGATTTCCTATAGATTGCATGGTCTCACACTATGTCGAATTTCATTCATTACCACTTACAACCTTACACAATCATGCCATTCGAGAGAGAGTATTATAAAGGATTGTGCTATAATGCATGGGACAATATTTTGTACTATGGGAATTTTGGTATCTATTTTTCATGGTATGTGCTTTATTCCATCTCCCATCCAAGCCACATTGATGTACAAAGTTGTGTATCTAGTTCATTGTGATTGTTGCACTGAGATTACAGTATTTTGGCATCCAGTTTATTGTGACTAGTTACATGCTGAGATTATAGTATTTTGGTATCTAGTTTACTGTGATTGGCTGCTATCCATAGATAGTTTGAGATTATTATTTCTCTATCTCCAATTACATGTGAGTGGCTATGCTTCATAGCTACTCACACTATTTAATAAAAATTGTTGTTTTGCTGGTTGGCATATCATGTACTCCAATTACATGTGAGTGGCTATGCTTCATAACTACTCACACTATTTAATAAAAATTGTTGTTTTGGTAGTTGTCATATCATGTACCTCACATAACATCATAGCCAAATGTTTTTTATCTACTTAAAAGAAATAACTAAAGTGGTCACATAGTGAGATACAATACCATCTTTCTTAGTTTTAAGTTGGAGAGCATTATGTTGGGTATAAACCCCCTAAACAAATGATTAATCATGACAAAGAAACAAAAAATTGAAACAAGCTAATGTGTCAATAAAGAAGTAAAACAAAATTTATGTTGAAGTGATGATTGAAAAAGAAAAGAAGTGACTAGAACAATAAAGAAAAGAAATTTAACTAATTAACAAATATAAAAATATAGATGGTTGGAAACTGAAATTCATTGAAAAGAGATATAATATCATGAATCTAAAAGTAATCATAAATATCCAACTATATTAAATTATACTTAACCACACATAAAATTCATAATCTAGTACATGAAATATAAAAGAGAGAATTAATTGAAACATGTCTATGAAAAGTCACATATAAATAATAAAGAATAATGCTAGAAGTAACATAAGCATGAAATCCAAATCAACAACAAATATTGAAAAATCTCCTAACTTCACGTAGCCCTAGTGAGCTATAAATAAAAGAGAGGATTAGTATACATTGATTGAGAAAGCTTGGCATTTCCTTTGGTTGAGTCAAGAGCAAGTCTCATGGTACCTAGGTGAAGGCACATTGGCTTGAAAGACATCTTCATATGCATAAACAATACAAACATCCTTTAGCACATATCATATTAATTTGAACATCAAACAAATCTATCCAAATTGAATTTGCCTACTCCACACGCAACTTGCAAATAAGGAGGCTAGCACGCATCACACTTGGTTTCAAATATGTGAGTTGTTTTCATGTGTACTTTTCCAAATTTCCAAATGCCAATTACCAAATAAAATGCCAAACTACCATGCACATAGATTTATTATTAGTCTTAAACCAAACTATAGGTACTAAAGGCACTAACCAAGACTCATCATTAACCTTCTAGGCACATCAAACAAAAGACCAATGAGCCATACATCACCCTCTTATGTAGGATAGAATCTACAACAAAATCCATAATAATACATTTGAATGAGCCAAATTGCACTATGACAATGCTTACGAGACATCAAGAACCTCATGGAATCAATATCAAAGTTGGTGATCTTGAATATTGCTGATGTTGCCAAGGTGATACTGATGTTGGTATTCATGTCACCTAACAACACTTAGTCTCAAACTTAATGTTGACCTTCCGAACTACCCCTCAACCTACAACATTCGCAATTTAATGCCCCAGGAATGATGTTGACTAGTCACCAAAGATCTAATGAGGTTGAAACTAAGGTCAAAATACCAATTTTTGAACAATGAACAATTGCTAAGACTAAAACAAGGCCAGTAACATTGGTGCTAATGCTGATGTTGGCATTAGTACCAGTTATCCAACCTTAGTAAAATTTTATCTCATAGTTCTAGAAAACTTGTCAAAAATGTTGAAAATTGATGATTGCCATGCTTCAACTAATGAAGATGTATCATTCAATATTCAACAAAATTAAAACTTAGGCATAAAAGAAAGTTTAATGGTGGTGACATGAAGGTGATACTTAGCATCAATGTCACCTATTAACACTTAGAATTTTTCATCCTCCAAAGTGACCAGGATTGCCAAAATTGATGCTTAGATGTTGGGTTATGACTTGGAATGGTCTCTAGAGGTCTTTAAGAGCCAAAAATGTGTGATGTGATGTTGCTTTTGGGGAATTTTTAATGCCTAAACTTAAATGAAACAATGTTGAAATCCCACTCCTTTCAACAAGGAAAAACACCAACAACAAAAAAAAAGTGGGTACAACAAGTTCTATCCTATACTACTGCTCTAACAAATAAATATAAAATATTCTAAGTACAAAACAATTATAAGAGCAATTTCATACATATAATAACCAAAGCATATCACATGCCTAATTTAGAATCCCGTGTGCCAATGACCTACCCAATACCTAAAATATTTGCTTATTCAAAACTCTGATAAGAATTAGTACACATATGCAAAAGACAAAATAATATAAAATAAGATCTTATAAAATTAATTATAGGGTACATAGCTTACCATGTAAATAAATCCAAAAATACAAATCAAAAGCATGTCACACAAAGGTACAAGCTATAAACACCAAACATAGGCTAAACAAACAATACATCAAGGGTTCAAAACACAAGAAATACTAACTAAGAAGGAGCATCTAGAATTGGAATGTTACAATAATATGCAAGGAAGTTTTAATTATTTGAAAGAGAAGATTAAAAATGAGCTAGTACTTGCAATTCTAGATTTTAAAAAACTCTTTCAAATGAAGGTGGATGCTAGTGTGCTAGTAATTGAAGGGGTCTTTTAACAATAAGAATGACCCATTACATTCTTTTTACAAGAGTTGTACACTATTATTTAGGTCATCAAGCTTTGGGGCAATTACTTGTTGCCCAAAGAATTATTATTGATTACTGATCATAAGGCACTTTAATTATTGAATTCTAAAAAGAAGCTAAGTACTAAATATATGAAGTGAATGGCACAATTACAAGAGTTCAATTTTGTGCTAAAGCATAAAATTGGAAAGAGTAATGCAATGGTTATTATATTGTCTAGCTTGCATGTTGTGAACTTCAATTCATCACAAGTTGAGGGTATGAATAATTTTATTCATTATAAAAGACTGATTGTGGTTTTGGATAGGTTTGAAAGGATTTGAATGAGTCTAATTAGGAGAGTCGATCAATAGAGGAATTAACACATCCAAAATGGTATTCTCTTTGAGAATTGGAAGGTATATGTTTTCAAATGTAACTTCAAGGCTAAGATCATCTTGTAAAAGTATTTTGGACGGTTAACAAGCCACATGGGAAGTGAAAAGATCCTAGAGCTAGTGGGAAGAAGCTACTCTTAGCTAGGTATATCTAGTTAAGTCTTAAAATTTGTGAAGAAATACTTAACATGTTAGCAATTCAAGGGGCAAAGGCTATATATTATCATCATTTGTTATTGTCTATTCTTAAATTTCCATTAGAGGGTGTTGTTGAAGCATCAAAGTGTCATGCCAACAAGCCCCCATTAACATCACCTTGTCGATGGGCCCCCATCTACGTGGTGTTTCTCCATCAACAGTGCTATGTCAACATAGCATTTGCCACATTTATGGGGCCCTATCAACACAGCTCCACAATAAAGTCTACAAATACACACTTACCTATCATGTTTATAACATGTCTTATCATAGTTGTAGCAGAGCTCTTGTAGTTTTGTGCTTTGAGAGTTAGAATATTTTTCTAAGTACCTACAGTAGGAGTCAGAAAGTGTATGAATCTTTATTTGAGCACTAATGTACCTGAGCACACCACTGTGAATGATAATAAAAACAAGCCTTTTGATCAAACCTTGCACAACTTAGAATATATTAATGATTTATTTATGAATTTACCATTTTCATTAATTATGTGATTAATTAATATATGTAAGATTTTAATGAATTAACTAATTAAGTTGAATAGACTAAACACATAAGTATGACCGCTTTGAGCATAACGTACAATGCTTGGTAATCCTAGCAACGCTTAATTCTTGGTAACCTAGTAGTGTTGTATGCATTTAGGATGTGTATGGAAAGTGGGACCGGATGCTTATGTTAGGATAGTTAGTTATTAATTAGCAATTAGATTAGTTAAAATAGTTAATAAATTAAGTTTCAACTTGTTATCAATCATAGGTGAATAAAATATAAAATAATAAAAATCATGTGCCCCAATTACACTTAACCATACAACTAAGCTTCACAAGTGTAGCTGGGAAGACAACAATCATCACAATTAGATTTCACCTTCTAGAACTAGCATACTTAGGAACTTAAGGTCTACAAAATTTGATCAGATTATGTGTGAATGCTTGTAATTTGTATAGTTGGGCATAGGGTATCCTTGCCACTCATCATTGGTGCTATTGTCAGGGACCTTTAGTTTGTTACAAACGCTATTTAGGACTTAGTGAAAAATTATTTAGCATTGTTGGAATGAGCCCTAAAGTCATATCATACATCAAAATAACAACAACAATTATAAGAACACGCACTGCATTTCTTGTCTTCTAATACAAGATGTCTTCTTCTCATAGGAGTGATTCCCCACCCAAGTCTAACAGAGTAAATCAATAGGTGCCCTAATAATACAGAGTGGTATATGCTAATCCTAATGAGTATGTACCAAATTTCACTTTCGTCCTAGACCAAGATGAACAATTGCAATGACGAGACATGGAGGGCAACATTGTGTTGTTGCTGAATTGATCCATTTCTACAATGCTCCAACAAACTCTTATGTGGTTAGGCATCCAAGGGCTTTATGCTAAATATGTTGTGCAGGATAGTAACACTAGGGATTATCATCCCACTAATGCACAATGTTTGAGGGATTAACAACTAGAGTAGCATTACCAATCTATAAAGGGGAAGTGGTCCAATGATTTCCCATTCTTGATGTACCAAAAAGATGGTGGAGAACCCTTCTTTGGGGGTTTTCCATACAGAGAGACTCCTCTCTTTGACTTCAATGAAGGAGGTCAAAACCAAAACTTGCAGTCCATGATCCATGATCCTAGTTTTGGCAAGAACGAATTCCATGACAAATGGGGGTCCAAGGAAGGGAGTCGTGGCAGGGATGTGGGCAAGTAGCATGATCATGATCATGGTTGCAACCATTGAAGAGGGGGTGGCAAGCACCATGATGGTGCTAATCCTCCTTCCTCTTCATCTTCATTACCATCTTCTTCCTCTTCTGGCTTTGAACACAACTGCAAAGGATGTGATCATGATGGAGGTGACTAAAGGGATGATTGTAGGGATCGTCAAGCAAGTTAAGATTTGGGGTGTAGTTATTCAAGAGAGGCCTGTCATCATGAATGAAGGGGTAGTAGAGGGCATCGTAGGCACCAGGGTCATAACTACGATGGACGTTTACTTACTACCCAAAGCATGGTAAACATCACAAAGGTAGTGAGAATTCCAACAAGGCATGTGAAAGATAGCAAGATCAAGTAATTGGATATGAACAAGATCCCCAAGTTTGAAAGGGGATATAAATTTGATCCACAAAATCATCTTCAAGATTTTCACAATGCTTGTGCCTTGCAAAACATAAAAAATGATTAGCAAAAGCTTAAGTTATTTCCCAGGACACTCATCAAAGAAGTAGAAAGCTGGTACCAATCCTTATAGCTAGAATCAATCTGCAGATGGAGTACGATGCTTGAACTATTTAACGATAAGTAGTGATTATGATCACAAGAGGCGAAATGAAGCTAAAGGTGCCAATCAAAGGGGTAAGGGCAAGATTACTGTAGTAGAGGAAGTTTCAAAAATTGAATTAGATGATGATGGTGGGTGTGACATCTGCCAATATGAACATCCTAAGGTATGTTGCTCCATGATGTCACACTTATAAGAGTTTGGGGTGTATGCTCTGAATCCTTGACTAGTAAAATGACAAACACCCATAAGATTCCCTTATCCTAAAGGCAATCCCAGGCAATTCCATCAACAACAACAACATTATCCAAGTGGAATTCCACCACAACTATACGAGTAGTATCAACAATGGCACTAACCAAAGTCATGGGGGATGCCACCACCAAGGAAGTAGTACCCTTATAAGTAATCAAATCCATATGGGTATTACGTTCAGCAACCCCTATCTCCATGTGATTCTTTTAGTAACGTTTCTCCTTTCCAAAATCACTACTATCCTCCCAAATACTATAGATTCATTCTCCACATTCTAGGAGGGATACCACATTCCATCATTATCCTTCTCCTATTCTTGCACCTATTCCTCCACCTTCAACGCAGCTACTACTAGCTCCATCCATGCAAGGTGAACTTCTAGCCCAGCCACAGCAACGTAATGCTAACAGGGTTGTCAATCTAACATTGGCTAATCAACTAAGTGGTTTGGAACCTCATGTCCATGAAAGACCATTCTTTTGATTCAACAACCCTACTAAGCCCTCACAAACTTAGGTGGTTGGTCACCTTGCTCCTACCTCATCCTCTACAAACCATTCCATTGGAACCCTTCAAACCAAATACCATCCAAAATCCATACTGTTATGTTCACTCATGTTGTATCTAATTGGATCTGGGCTAGCAACCTTCCCAGGAAATTAGCTAATCCTAGGAGTCCTCTTATCTATTTATAGATTGTTGGGAATGAACCATGTAAAGCTCTTCTTGATTTAGGTTTCGATGTTGACTTGATTTCTCATGAGATGTATACTACGTAAAACCTACGGCCTCTCAGGAAGAGTAATATCCGATTAGAATTGGTAGACCAGTCCATTACTATTCCATTGAGACTAGTAGAAGACATTGTGACCACTATCTATGGGTAGTCTTATCCTACCAATTTCATAGTAATCAAGGTTGAAAACTGTAAAGGGGACTTCCCAATCATTATGAGAAGGGCATGGCTAAGCACTATTGATGTGAAAATGGGCATCAGAGATCTTTTCCTAAAAATATCTAAGAAGAATGCATTTGGGAAGATCAAGAAGAAGAGACTTCCATGCATGGCGTAAAGCAGTACAAGGTGTAATTGCATGCAAAAACTTTGATCCATGAAATGAACATCTATTTATGCATACAGGCAGTGTGCACATGAAGCATATATTTAAAGGCGTATGTGCATAGAAATCATAAAACAAGAGTACACCTAGTGGCTAATTGTTGATCCTGAAAGTAGCATAATGTGCATGGAACCTACGAAGAGCCTAACATGTGCTTATGTCATAAGTATGGATGAACTAGAGCAAGTTTATCACCAACTCTCTAATGATGAAAATGATGATACCAATTGGGGAGAGTTGGACATCCCTAAGAATTTCAAACAAGAGCTCATAGAGTTGAAAACTCCACCTACTAGTCTCAAATATGCATTCTTGAAAATGGCAAGTTGGTCATACTTAATGCCAAACTTGCTACCAAGATAAAAGCAAAACTATTGAAAGTGGTCAATAGATGGCTATCAACCTTTGCTTAGTTATATCTTAAACTCACTGGAATTGATCCATGAATATGCTAGCATTGCATTTATACTAATTTTTCCATGAAACCAAGGAGGCAACCACAATGGTGGTTAAACCCAAAATTGAAGCAAATCAACAAAGAGGAGATTTAGCAACTCCTTAAGGCAAGGTTCATCTACCCCATTGTAGATAGCGAGTGGGTCAGTGTAACGAACCACTTCTCCTTGAGTTTTTGCATTAATGATTGTACTAGTCTTTCTATGTGTTTGTGTGCATGTTTTTTTGACAAGTTGTGTGTGTGCTTTGTTTGGACTATGGTGGAAATGGCTAATTGGGATAGTAATAAATTTGTTGACCAGATTTCTATATGTGTTATCATTAAATGTTTAAATATTTTATGCATAAGAAACATGCTGGGAATGTTTTAAAATAATAATAATAATAAATATATGGAAAAACAAAATATTTTCTATTCTATTTTAATAGATGTGCTAAGAAACAAAAGAAAAACATAGGACAATACTCGAAGGTGTGCCACAAGAGCTAAAACAAGTATGTTGAGATGCAAAAGAATGCTCATACTAAGGAACTTAACCTATGAATCAAGTTGGAGGAACCTAACCCATGAATCAGGGATATTGTGTGTAAATATTGTAGCTTTATATTTTATTTTATTTTTAATGTATTTTATTGTATCTAAATGTGATGCATTTCTCTTTTTAGTTTAAAATAGTAGAGTATAAGTACCCTCTCCATAGCTGTAGAAAGGTCATGTGATGACCTTTCAAGGCTCGTAAGATGATGGAAACATTCACATTTTTAATGACCTAAAGAAGAAGGTGCCTTATTTGATTATGTATCTTGAACTGCCCTTATCATAAATCTATTTGAAAACTCTTACCTTGCATCTTATGACAATTCTGAATGATAAAGAGATAGATATTATGTTGGAATGTTTTGTAATTATCAAAAGGAATTGAACCTAAGATCTAGCAAAATCTGAATTCTGAAATATCAAAAATTGTTGATTTAGGAATTGAACTTGCAACCTGTGAATATACATATTATATTGATATTTTTATAGTGATCATGAAGAGAATTGAACTCATGATCCATTGTTGAAGAAGAGAGAGATAGAGAGAGAGAGAGAGAGAGAGAGAGAAGA
>MNCI01009017.1:941165-959835 GCA_015680685.1 Gnetum montanum | reverse complement strand
CCATATCAAAAGAAACATACCTTAGTATCAACATCATGACTTAAAGATAAAAACCAAACATTAGCAGTCAACTTGAAAAATAGTTCATACCATCATGAAAAACACTTATTGAAATAGGAATGTCAAGGGTGGATGACACACACACACACACAAAATGAAAAAGTATAACAATGATGTAAAACAAAAACAAGAAAAGTTAAAGAAATTTGTAAAACAAAAACAAGAAAAGTTAAATAAATTTGTAAAACAAAAATGTGTAAAACAAAAATGTGTAAAACAAAAACATGGAAAACAAAAATGTGTAAAACAAAAAAATGTAAAACAAAAACATGGAAAACAAAAATTAAAAAGAACTGAGGGCCCCAAATGATTAGCGTAGGTGGCCATCTCCCCCATGACTGAATTACAAGGGAGAGATCCGAAATAATGAGCATCTATTTGAATTTCTTATAAGTGCAACTTCTCCCAATCGGTGTTCTTAGATTAAGGGATGGAAGTTGGCGATGCTCATATTCCAAGCTATCTATGCCTTCATTGTTGACATGGGTTACTTCCTCAGTTCGTTCCATGCATGTTTGTCGGTTGCTCTTTCTAGTAGCTATCAACCATGGGGTGTCTACTACTTGTTGTGTGATTGCTACATACAGGCATCTTTATCTCACAGTTTCAGGGGCACACCTGTTGCATGGAGGAGATGTTGTGCATTCCTCCATATCATCACCCGATGAATCATTGTATGTGATGCATGGAACTTTTCTCTTCTTGATCTTTCCATAAATGTTTACCTTAGAGATTTCCAAGGAAAGATCACGAATTCCTAGGCATACGTCTATTGTACTCAGCCATGCCCTTCCCATTATAATTGGGAAGTCCTTTTCATTGTTGTTGACTTCAATCACTAGGAAATTAGCTGGTTAAGATCAACCACACACAGTGGTGACGATGTCTTCCACCAATCCCAAGGGAATGGTGATAGACTGGTCTGCCAGCTCTAATTGAATGTTGCTCTTCTTAAGTTGGGGTAGGTTCCAGGCTTGATACATCTCTCGCAAAATTAGGTTGACTTCGGAACCTAAGTCAAGAAGAGCCTTATGTGGTTCGTTCCCTGCGACTTGGAGATAGATTAAGGGATTCCTAGGGTCAGATAGTTTCCTAGGAAGGTGGCCTACCTTGATCCAGTCAGTTATGATATGCATTAACATAACCGTATGTGTGAAGCTTTGTTGTTGGATTGAAGGGTGCTCCGAAGCCTTATGTGTTGGAGGAGTGTACCTTGCCTCAACCGCTTGTTGTTGTGAGAGCTTGTTTGGGCTTTTGGTTCTAAAGAAAGGTCTTCTCTTTTTGCAGTTGTCAGAACCAGCAGCGGGTTGAATGTTTACGGCTCTCATAGTATTTCGTGACTGCAGTTGAGTAGGGAGTTCCCCTTGCATTGTTGGAGCAGGAGGTGTTATGGGAACTACCAGTGGAAGAGGTGCGGATGGATTAGGAGGATGGTATGGGTATGGAGCATCTCCCAAAGGAGAAGGAGTCCTTCTGAAGTACTCCCGAACTTGGTAGTGATGTTGGAGAGTTGTGTGACCCATGGAGTCACTTAGAGAAATTGGCTACTGCACGTAGTAACCATAAGAATCGGGTTGCCGATAACGGTATTGATGTTTCGACGGTGGAATCCCCCATGATTGTGGGTATTGCCACTGCTGATGTTGCTCGATGGGTTGTGGTGGAGTTCCACTTGGATAGTATGTCAACGGTTGGTGGAACTGTCTTGGGTTACCTTGGGAATAAGGTAACCTTCGGGGTGTTTGCCGTTGGTTAAGTCTTGGGTTGAGTGCATATACCCCAGACTCTTGTAGATGTGAGATGATTGGACAACATTCCTTAGGATGGTCATAATGGCAAATCTTACATCCACCATCATCATCTGTGTCTGAATCCACAACCACATCGGAGATAGCTATTTTCCCCTTACCCTTGTCACGTGCAGGGCCTGAATCTCTCCGCTTTTTCTTATCTTTGTCACTACTTCGTTCCTCCTTAGACTCTTCTACAATTTTTAGGACAGTTTCAATCTTACTATCTAAGGAGCTCCATACTTCATCTACCTTAACCGATACTTCCGTTGTTAACTTCTAAAGCGGAAAGGTATTTCTGTTCACCAACTCTTCAAGTGGTGACTCATCCTCTTCATCGCAGAATCTCACTACCCTTTTCCAGAGGGAAGGATCACGGTTATATTCTTCCGTGCTCTCTCTTTTTCGTAGCTCCCCTTCTTCTTTGGCTACTTGCTCCAACAATTGATGAATTTCATGGGATCTAAGTTATGATAATCTTCCTTGGGCATAAGTCCCAAGGGTTCTCCTAGTTTCATACCTTAGCCCATCTACGATGTGGCAGAGTTGATCCCGTTGTGCGTAACCATGGCCCGGGCAACGATGTACCAATGCGTAGTAGCGGCCCATGGCAGCATCCAAGGGTTCATGCATACCTTGCTTCTATCCTTGGATCTGCTTACGCAAATTAGACACTCTGGAGTACGTCTGATACTTATCGTTAAAGAGTTCTAACATCGTACTCCACCTCCTGATGGTTTTCAGTTCTAAGGACCGGTACCAACTCTCTGCTTCCTTAATGAGTGTCCTGGGAAACAACTTTAGTTTTTGCCACTCGTTCTCTATGTTTTGCAAGGCACAGCATCGTGGAATGCCTGTAAATGATTTTGTAAATCCGCGTTGTATCCCCCTTCGAAGCGTGGGATATTGTTCATGTCTAAGCACTTGATCCGACTATCTTTTAAATGCTTTGTTGGTATCCTCACTGCCTCCATTATATTTAGCATACTTCGGGTGGCAAGTAGGGGTTCTTCATGATCATCTCTTTCATGACGTCTATGATGTCTACATTGCTCCCTACTTTCCCTTCGTTCATACCCTTGTCCTCGCTCTCGACTCTCTCGTCGAGGTTTCTCATTTTTCCTACCTCTATCCTCACCATTATGCTCTTGATGATTGTGCCCTGATGTGGAAGGAGAGGGTGAATGATGTGAAGAAGGGGAAGAAGAAGGAGAACCATCCCCATGACGATGTTTCTTACCCTCTCTTCTGTGGCTTTAGCCCCGATCGTGATGACGATCTGAGTGCCCGTCCTTGTCATGTGTTGTTGTTCCCTTAGTGAACAATTGGTGTTCACAGGGATCAAAACCAGGGTTATGTATCATGGATCATAGGTTCTAACACCCCACCTCCTCACCATCATTAGGAGAGGGAACATCTTTTGAAAGAGAACCCGTTATAAGCGGTTCACCATCTCTCATTTCACTTAGGACGTGTGGGACCTCTTTGCCCTTCAACAGTGTATGTTGGCTCTCCTGCCTTGAGTCCCTTATATGTTGTAAAGCTATGGGATGGTAATCCCTCACGTCAAAATTTTTCGCAACGTATTCAGCATAGAGCTGAGTCATGCCAATCTGTGCCAAAGCACGGAGGAGCATGTTGGGAACTGCACAATCCAGAGGTAACACTATGTTACCTTGCAAATCTCTCCAGCGCATCTACTCATCTTGATGGAAGATAAAAGTAAAATTGGGAATATACTCATCGGGATGAGTATATTCCACCCTATATTGTTGAGGAACTGGCTGATTTTGGTTATGTGTTTTTGATTGTCGACTGTTCTTTGTATTGTCCCTATGTCGTGAATTGCTCTTGTGAGAAGAAGAAGAAGACATTATGTCTTATCAGTGTGCTATTTAACCATTATAAAATTTTCTCATTTAATTAACCCTAAGTTCATTTAAGCTCCCAACGATGTGAATGATCTCTTATGTTCTACTTAGTGCATAAACACTTAGTCCCTGGCAACGACACCTATGATGAGTGGCGAGGTACCCCTACACTCAACCATACGAATACGAGCGTAACATGTGTGATCCGGTCGAACTCCGCAGACTAAGTGCCTACACGCCTCATGGAACACTTAAGGTTAATTATTCATTGTCTTCCCAGACTTACTTGTATTTGTCACGGTGTATGTTTAAATAAGTTCGAGGTATATGATTTTTATTATCTTTTCGGTTTTATCTCCTATGCTATTGAGGTGAAGGGTTGAAGAAATTAACTAACTAACTCTAACTAACTAACTAAGCTTTAACCTAGCATTATCATCCGTTCCCACTTACTGTTCACACCCTGAACCAATGCAACCGTGGTTACCAAATGCTAGTCGTTGCTAGGATCACCACGCGTAACGCACGTGCTCGAATCGGTCGTACTAAGGCACTTAACTAGTAGAGAAGGGTTGAGAAAGATTTAATAACTAATAAAGCATGTAAATGGAAAATAGTAAATAACATTAAATAAAATCCTAATTAGCCTATTCCATGCACTGCAAGGTTTATCTAGGAAGTTCGTCTTTATTTCCGTACACAAACTTGTGTTCAGGTACAATGTCTGCTCAAATTAAGATCCGTTCACTTTAGGACTCCTATTGCGGCCACATGGAAAATATTCTATCTCTGGAGTGATCAATCTGCCAGAGTTTCACTATGGTCTAAGCCTAGGATGGAAAACAAGGGAGAGCCGCCTCTTATTTATAGATATTGCGGTGCACTGCGATATCGCGTCCCATCAATTATTGAAGTCTTTATTCTAGTGATTATATTTGGATGTAATTATGATTTGATAATAAAGATCAAAATTGATTTCAAACATATTGCAACACTTTAATTTCAATTAGATTTCATTTCTTATACTTTACTTTCATGCAATTTAATAGCTAATTTTTTCTAATGTTTTTATTCATATTTTCTCTTGCATTCATAATGGTAGAATGAGTGTGTCAAGAACTTGAGTGTTAAATATAATTAACTTGGTAATCTTAATGGTTAATTAACTTTGTTCATCTAATAATTAGTTAGCCTAGTTTACTTAGTAGTCATTGTTAATGCTATATTAAAGAAGCATTATTTATGTTTGATTAATATTTTTAAACTATGATTTGCTTTATGGATGTAACCTCTATTTGAAGGTTATTATTAGATTATAATGGAATTCTTTTAGCTTTCTATATAATAGAAAGACAAGTATAATACATTAATAGTTCTATTTTTCAATGTTATGCACTAAATATAAAAACATATCAATAAACTATTCCTTGTATTGTTAGTATTTGATTAATATGCTTTCAAAGTTTCATGAAGTATTTGTAATGCTATTTATTCTCAGTTAGCCGTTATTTATAATGCTAGTTATTCTCTCTCTGATCATTGAGAAATTATTTACAACTAATGATGAATCCCGTATGATTTAAAATGTCTTGCAAAGCAAAGATATGCAACCTATGGATGATATGATAATTTATGAATTATTTTTAGGTTCATGAAAATTGCTAAATATTATAGTAATTATATGGATTTTTAGGGCATGTTTGGTTAGATAAGTCTTTGGATATTGCATTTATGGATTCCATTTTTTAGATTAAAAAATTTATTTGGTTTGTGTGTGGTTCTTGTGAGGATGTATTGTAGGAATTTTTTTTTTTAACTAACCATTGTGGTATACTCCACACCCATGGGTGTGTATGGTAGGATTCTTGTTGGACCTCCTCAAAAGAGCATTGATTCTATAGTTGTACCCTACATCCATCGGTATATATCATAGGATTCTTGTTGAAGCCACTCAAGATACCCATTTAGGCATATATCACAATAAGGTGTTAGCCTAGTGGTAAGACTCTTGACTTAAAAGCAGTAAGTCATGGGTTCTAATTGGACTATATATCTTGGGGTGTATCTATATTACAATTATTTTGGGGTTCCAACAAAAAATACACCTCCCTATCTTTGAAAGACCATACATTATTATACACCCCATAGGTGTGTATAATAGGATTCTTGTTGGACCATATACTATGTGGATTGCATGCATTGTTAAGCATGTCATCACACACTACTTCTTTCAACCTCATATTTGTTATTTTAAGTGCTTACCACTACTTCATCCTCTTCATTAAAATTGTGGGGGGTGTTGGAACTCCAAGTAAGTCAAACATAGATACACCCCAAGTCCAATTAGAACTTTACGTAACTTAGCATTGTTCACTTGAATTGAACCTATGACTTGGAGCTTCCAAATCAAGTATCTTCAAATTATGATTGCTTTTTATTTTATTTGATTTAAATAAGGTTTATAGGTTAGGTAGGGCCAGGGCCCAAGGATACATAAACCGTAGTGAATGTATAGATGCCCACTATGGTCATATGGTTTATAATAACGAGTTAGTGTGGTATGGTTTATGATCTTCGTGTATTGTTAACCTTGCTTGGTTTCTTGAGTCTACCAAAGTTTAAATAGGTGTAAGTTATTGAAATTAGAGCGCAGTGCAGCCCTGCCCTCCTTACCTGGGAAAATCAACAGTACAGGTAGTCAACCGTAATGCTGGCTGCCTTGAATGCACTGCAAATGTCTGCGAACCCAGCCCTAGGCCAGGCAGTTATATCCATCTCATCGACCTCAGAGAGTGAGAGAGATTGTTGGTATGTCTACGAGCTCTGGGACAGAGCACACAAGCGCTGCTACTGCTGATGCTCATGGATTGTGGTGTGGTGTGGTATAGGGCATAAACATTGCAATTGCGCGCAGAGACTTATTCAGTAACCCAACCCAACTCAGCTTTGCCTACAATTCTGGTAAAATGGCAGTGCAAGCCTTAACAATAAAATTGCTACTTCGCAACAGCAGGATGCCTATCCCTCGTTACGTTTGTGCAATAGCCAACGATGATACTAATGATAATAATAAGAACATAATAGCTGCCGCATCATCATCTGGGTATCTGCTTCTGTGGACACAGGCAAGAAGGAGGCTTTGCACATATAACATACCATGCCATAGTGAATCTATTAGGTCTTCTGAAACCTTGCAAGAAATCTGTAACAGAGCAACACCATGTTATTATTATGGGGAAGAAGGCGTACCCAAATTGCAGGATTTGAATGCCCAACAGGCCGTTGCCGCTATTCCCAGACTACATGCACAGGACACTCGTCTGGCTCTAAGTTACTTTTTCACAGCTGCTTTTCAACCCTCATTCCGATTAGAACCAGGCCTTTATAGAGCCATGGTTGCCTCATTAGCTGCAGTGGGGCTACTCGGTGATACCCAAAACGTTCTCAACTTCATGTTGAGAAACTTTTCTCAAGCAGGTACTTTGCCGTACTGGTAGTCTGTTTCTGTTGCAGGTACTTTGTGCTGCTACTACTAGTAGTTTGTTTCATTGTCTGCTGAACTTTCTTAATCTGGCATTTTGGTTTTCTAGTTGTGTCTGTAGATAATTTCACATAATGACGTGTATCTGTAATAAATTTTGTTCTTATTCAATGATTCTAAGCTTAAGGATGCAACTGGATATATATTGGCGTAAAGAGATGCTCAATTTATGCAGGAAAGCTCAGTGAAGCAGTGGAGCTTACCCTTGGGTTGATAAAGTTGTATTTGCCCTTTAATGATCACCATATGAATTCTGTTTTAAAGCTAGTTTGCGACCTGGGAGGGTTTGAGGTCGGGAAAAAGATTTATGAAGAGATGCTGGCCAGCGGGCTTTCTGCAAATGTTGATACTTTCAGGACCATTATACTCACCCTTTGCAGGGAGGGTAAGCTTAGGGATGCGGAAGTATTTTTGAAAAAGATGTTGGAGAAAGGTCTGGCAGCCGATGCTCTTATTTATACAACTCTGATTCATTCTTACTGTAAGAGAGGTCTCATGGGCAGGGCATTTGGCTTGTTTGAAAGAATGGTGATGACTGGCTGCAAACCTAATGTGATAACTTACACCGTTTTGATCAATGGTTTGTGCAAAGAAGGCAAAGTAAAGAAAGCATTTCAGCTTTTGGAACAAATGGTTCAGAAAGGGCTTAGACCTAATGTTTATACTCACAGCACATTAATTGACGGTCTCTGCAAGAAGGGATGGATTGAGAAGGCATTTCGGTTGCTACTGAAGCTAGTACGGAGCCCTAATTCGAAGCCTAATATTTACACCTATACTACTATGATTGAAGCATATTGTAAAATCAGCAACTTGGAAAGAGCTGAAATGCTCTTTTGTAGGATGCAAGAGCAGGGTTTAGCTCCCAATTTGGTAACTTATACAGTGCTAATTCATGGTCACTGTAAAGTTGGTAATTTTGAGCAGGCTTTTAGTTTAGTAGAAAAAATGATTGGAGATGGTCATAATCCAAGTATTTGCACATACAATGTCATTATCGATGGTTTTTGCAGAAAAAGAAAGGTTGATGTTGCTCATGAAATCTTAAAGCTGTGTTTTCGGCGTGAGGTAAAGCCTGATAAAATTACTTATACATCACTAATAAGTGGAAACTGCAAGATTGGTAGGGTGGAGCGAGCACTAACATTATTTGATCAGATGATTCAGTATGGTTGTGAGCCAGACATTTATACTTATACTGCATTGATAAGCGGATACTGTAAATTTGGCAAGATTGAAGATGCCGAAAAGCTTTTTTCTGCTGCTCTTGGGAAAGGATTAATACCAAACAAGGTTACTTATACAGCCCTTATCTATGGATACTGTAATGCCAACCAATGCCACATGGCAATGAAGTACATGCATAACATGATGGAAAATGGCCATGATCCTGATTCTATTACTTACTGTGCTTTGATCAATGGACTTTGCAAAGCGAATAATACAAAGGCTGCATGCAGATTATTCAATGTAATGCTCAGAAAAGAATTGGTTCCCAGTGATGTAACATACGCTACAATTGTTGATGTATATTTCAAAGGAGTTGATTTTGAGTTACTTCAGAAATCTATTGATAAGCTTGATAAGAATCGGCAACAGCGCATCTTCAACACTATAATTAGGAAACTTTGTAATGCAGCTAATTTGGATTATGCAAAAATTTTTTTACTTAGCATGCTAGAAAGAGGTATCATTCCTCAACATTCCACTCATCATGCAGTAATTGAATTGTGTCATATGAAAGGCAATGTTGATTATGCTTCTACAATACTTAGTAAAATGATTGAAAAAGGTTACAAGCCCTCTGAGGATAAATTTGATAACATGTAATGCATTCTTGATAGAACTATTTTGCTTGAGGTAGTGATTCTTGAATGTAAATTTCATTGTTTAGTATATATTGCCAGATAGACAGATGTCTGACTTCATCAGATATCTTAAGAATATAAGAGGAATAGTCAATAGAATGGGTGAATGCTTTGCGCAATGGCTTTGCATCATCTTATCATTCATATTAGAAGAGATGAGGTCAGTACTGAATAAAATGGTGGATAGGTAGGAACATGACTGAATGTATTAGAGTTCTTGCCAAATAGTAAGCGTCTTTCAAACAAAACGAATGAATATTTTTTGTGGTGATATGCATGTGTTTCTTGCTCGTTTATAGGATGGAGTATGATATAAATGATTCATAAAATGACAAGCCTCATTAATGAGATAATAATTGTTTGTTGTTGATCGGAGAATGTGTCTTTCCAGGTTTTACAAAAACTGTCAAATCTGACATGGTTTATCAGAACATACCATAGTGCTTGGATGCTTGCAAAAACTAACAGTTTGGCTGATGCTATCCGATTGTTTGACAAAGTGATCGAAAGCTTGGATCCATGAAAATATGCTAGGTTAATATTACACCGATTCATGTTTGCCCACAGCGATTTGTCATCCTGTGGTCTCCAAAACCTTGCATAGAAATAGCAAGGAAAAGGATTAAGTCTGATATTGTTTAGAACAATGAAGACTGATGTTAGAAGAGAAGTTGTGTATATCTATACCTTGTTCAGGCAGTTATATCATTCGAGTCAGTTGTCCTGAAAAGATTGCATGTTTCATTCAAATAAATGGGCTTGTTTTATGCTTTACATGAAGTTTCTGTGGATATTGGTATAGTTTTATATCAGTACTGCTGTTGGTTATTGAAAGAACTAATTCGTAAATGGCATTGGTTGGTAGTGGTTTTCTGAGTCAAATCAATAAGAGAATAACTTCACAACATCTTTGTAGTTGTGCCTGCTGTGTTATGATCTCACATTGCAAGTCTGCAGGGCATTCTTGAAGCCTCCATTCAATGTAGAAATATGAGAACTTTTTGTCTCAATTAATGGAACTCGCCTTAGCATCATTGAATTTCTTGTGAGTCCCATTTTAAGGTAGCCTTAACTACAGGCTTTTTTAAATGTTTGTGCATTCAAGGAGAGGAGATTTTATTTTATTTTTAACACAACTTGGTTCATTTTGCAGATGCTTGATCATCCAACAAGTTTTTGAATGGGCAAAAAAGGTACATGCACCTTCTTTTTGTTATTGAATTGCGTAGAATTCATCCATAATGGTAATGCCTTGCAATTGGATAGTGGATATTTCAGTTGGTGGCTTCTGTCAGTAATAAGTAGCATGGCTTTTGTAACAAATTTAAGATAATGGTATAGTCTTGTGAGTCTAACATTTGCTAAATGTCATGACCCAATGCCTAGAGGGATACATAAGACTATGAGTCTGCACTAGTCCATGAAACCGAAGCTAGATAGAGGTTATAGCTAATTTAAAATCGTAAGTGTGACTTGGAAAGAATAATTTAACTTCAAGAAACCGAATTACTCTATTAATACTGCAAAGGCATATTAATAGTTACAATGTGGCATAGTTAATGTTAGTAGCTAATTTTGATTGCTCACCTCAATGAGGTCTCCAAAAGACATTACAGAATAAAAGTAAGTCAATGTAAGATAGCTGAAGCCTCAGTGATCTCTGAACTATTACTAAGATTCGTCTCCTGTTCCATCGTGAAGTAGTACCCAACATTTCTACATACCAGTCAAAAAAGGGAAGGGAGGCTAGGGGTGAGGGATGGGACTAAGTCTTAGTATAGAGAAAACCATTCCAACCCTGAGTAAGTCATTTCAGCTGTCTGGGATAACAGCTACTAGGGATTTTGGGTTATTAGCAACCTCAACATGCCATGTTAAAGCTTGCTTGATGTGTCTACATGTTGTGGTAGTAGTTTATACAAACTAAAGATGGTTGTTAGCTATTAACTAAAGGATATAAGTTATGACTAAAGAGTTATAACTTTTCCTATGAAGGTATAAAAGAGAGGAACATGGAGTCATAAAAATCATTTAATCCATATCACATAAATAGTGTGTGGTGATTAGTGGTGGCGTCAATTCCAGTGGTTGTCACCAACCGTGTATGTCAATCATGGTGGTTGTCCGCTGTGATTACAAACCATGGTGTATTTTGGACACGGTTTAGTGTTTGGTTCATTGGTTATTCAACATATAGTTATAGCTTTGCGTTTACAGTCCTCTTTGATGTTTGTCATTTCTACCGATATATGCTATTATTGTGGAGTTGTATATCCATGGCTCACTTGCTCATAGTTTAACTTTATATTGAATTCTCAGACATTTTTCATTGCTCTCTCTACCTGTTTGTGGATTTGCCACTTCATTGTGGCATTTATATTCTTTAACCTTGAGCTTCTATGTCTACGATGTTCATTCTTTCTGTGATTTGACTTAGAATAGAATAGAATAGAATCACGTTGAACTCATAATTTGTTCATGTCAAGCAAGTTGGTTAACATTCCTGTGCGCCTTAAATTCTTCACATGATATCATAACAGGTTAGTTGCTTGGTCAATCTCTATGATTGATGTCAAACCATGGGAGAAGGTTATTACCATGATTCACAGTTGAAATTGTTGTGAATTGCTGAGCCTATATTTGCAAGCCTTGGCACTTTAGGAATCTCAGAGCTCATTGTTGGCATGTTGATTGTGTGGTTTTTCTGTATTTATGGCTGCGACACTTTGTTTATGCTTGTGTCTACTCATAACAGGTTCTTTATTTGTTAATTTAGTTAATTAATGGTCTGTTAATGTTAGAATTATCAATTTTGTTTAATTCTATCAATGGTTGCTTTGTTTTATTTTGTTGTTTTATACCATATTAAATGGTGAGGGGAAAGTGTGGTATAACACATGAAAGATTGTTGTCTTCTACACCCGTAGCCAAGCAACCGAAGTAGGAAGCTGGTCCTTTAACGCCAAAATTTTTTGGAGCTGCAGCCAAGCTTTATAGCGAATTATATACTCATTATGATGCAGTTAGAAGTTTGCCGTGGTCATTGGAGATGCCTTGAATAATAAAAGAGGCCATGGATTATGTTGTGCATGATATCATAGACGAGTACCTATGATATCCCATTGGCCAGGGCATTACTTGGTGATCAACACATGCAAACCATGGTGAATCTTGTTTTGGAGCCATTTATGTTGTTCTTTATTCTTGAAATTGATTATCATATGGTCAACTTGGCTCTACAACTATGCTTGGTGGGGTGGTCTTTGTATCAAAGCGTAATAGTGTTAAACATTTAAAGTTACAGAAAAAATTCTTGCGGTTTTATTTTAAATCATGAGAGGTTAGGTCACTGGTAAGAATTGATTGAGGGAGGTTAGACCATAATTGAGACGTGACTATGAGAGTTGAGGCTATGGTTGAGATGCTGACCATCATAAGATATACCTATTATTATCATGGTGTCTTTATCCCATCTATACAGGCTAACCATTAAGGTAGGTGATGATAATTTTTTATGGCTAGCTGTATATCTGATGCTATAGCCTGAATGTAGATTTTATGATCATGTCCTCAGGTTTGTATGTGTCTTGCATACCCCTTGGGATCAAACCTGTCACTTGGAAATCACAAGCCATATGGTCTAACCAAGTTAGTTATGCCTCACTAACCAAACATGCCTATTATACATGTTTAAAAAAATGAAAATTTTGAAAAGTGCATTGGGCATTGATAGTTGCGTGTGAATTCTAACATTGGTGTTATTGTGGACTGTCCTAGCTATAATTGTTAAGTTATCTTATTTCTGTCATGGTTAACATTGTCTTTGGTTGATTTATCTATGTTCATCACCATCCAAGATACCAACAATCAAAAGGATGTAGACAATTTGTTCTATGGTGATTTGGATTTTGGAACTAAACATTGATTTAATGAATTTAAAAATAAATTTTTACAAGGATTATTGGATCTATATACCCATTAGGCTCTGGAAAATCATATATTTTGAGGTAACTCTGGAGTTTTTTCAAACCACCATTTGTAAAGGTGTTAATGATGAGTATTTGCATAATTCAGCTTAGTGGGTTGACTTTGTGAACATAGCTGCAGGTGACTTGGAGGACAGAATCAGGGCTAGAGTTTCAATTGATTTACTTTGGTGCGTCAATATCTAATAGCTGGTTGTAGTCAGCTATTAACTAATCTAATGGTTAATTGTTACTATGTGGTTGTCCATTTCATTAGAAGGTAAGAGGTTTAAAAAAGCCTAAGAAACTGATTGGGACGCACTAGGCTAGGTGGACAGGATTAATCATCGAGTTGAAGATTTAAGCAGCAGGGTCAAGTATGTCAAGTTTTTGGGCAATGCCCAAACTTTGTCTTTGTTATTTAGTCAAGATTCCAAAGTCTATATGTTAGAAGTTTCATTAGTTTAAAGACATGTACCGAGAAGAAGGCTAGAAAGCCATGAAAAGTAGAAGAAAGTAGCACAGAAAAGGCTAAGTTAGAGTAAATATCTCTAAAAGGAAAGAATAGACTAATAGAGTTTTTATGTAGGAGATACCAAGTGCAGCAAAGTTCTCCCCTCTTCTCAACTATAAATTGAGGCCATAGGCCTCATTGTAATACATCTTAGAGCAATGTGAATTTGAAGATGACTTGGGTCAAACTTCTGTTTCTCCTCTTTTGCTCTATCGTTTATTCATGTGGAAGGTTGCCATAGTTTTAGCTTAAGAAAAATTGTTGTCTCAAGCAGGCCTATGATCAACTCTCCAGGCACTTTCTATGTACTATTAGAAATAGTGTGAATGTGCATCTCCAACTTCTCCATTTTCATTTCTCTTTGATGTTGAGTAGAGTAGAATATAGAGCTGGTTTTTAATTTCGTGTTGATGTCTTTACTTTGATGTAATAGGTGTTATAAGTGTTGTTGTTTAAATAAAAAGGGTCCTAAAAGGTTAGGTTAAGAACAAATTTTAAAAGAGAAAAAAAGGGCCAAGAGCCTTCATGTGTGGCTCATGCTCAAAGAGGCAAAATCCTCCACAAAAACTTATAAATAGGGGTGAACTCCTCCCATTGTAACTTGCCTTTCATTGCTGAATTGAAGTGAATATAAGCTCTTCCTTTCCTTTAATTATGAGTGTTCTTGTGCAAGTGTTCAGTACTTGGTTGAAGCTCTCCTAGCTTCAACCCCTTTCCTTTCTTGCATTTTTGCAGCATAGTTCTCTCATCTTAAGGGGTGAATCCCCCTTCCATGGGTTCTTTTCTCAAGTTCTCATAGTTTCTCACATTTACATGCATTCTCACAAGTTTCTTATAGGTTTCATGTTCTTTCAAGTTTCTAAAGTTAATTGCATAATCGCATATTCTCTCATGTTTCCAATGAAATATTTAAGGATTTAGAAGTAGTTTGATGCTTTATTTCATGGGATTCACTCCCAATTTGAAGATTGAAGTTATTTTCCCTCTTGTTTCATGTTTATGTTGAAGGGTTTCAGCCCCTTTCAGGTTAATCATATGTAAAAGTTCATATCTCTCTTTGCATGAGCTTGTGCCAAGCTTCTCTAGCTTGTGTGTGCCATCTCTCATGTTTATTTTTAGTTTCTAAGAGCATTTGGTGTCATTTGAGTGAGGATTTGAGGGTTTATACATGTCTTCATGGGTTTTGTGCATGTTGCACACATTTGAAGAATTGGACATGTATTTGATGTTTTTCTTTCAATCCAAGCTTGCCTCAGCATGTCAAGAGGCTTTGGAACATGTTTCCATGCTTGTTTGAGTGACTTGAGTCCTTAAGTTTACCCACATTGCATCCAAAATTTGTTTTTCAGCCAATTGTTTTTTTCTGTAGAACCACAACTTTACCATGACCTCACCACGACTTGAGCACAACTTGTGTCAAGCATTTTTGTAGATTTTCAAAAGCCATGACCTCACCACAACTCGTGGTGAGTAGTTCTAGTACACCATGACCTTACCACAACTTGTGGTGAGTAGATTCTTCTTGACCATGCCTCTTGGTACACTCGTGGTCTATTTTTTAAAGGCCCCATGACTTTTGGTTGCTTCATGGACAAACTTTGAAGTACATAGAAGATACAAGGAGGCCAAGATGTTCACAACAACTTGACCATGACTTGTGGTCCACTCGTGGTTTACAGACACCTCTTCCAATCCCCTTGGTCTTTTTCTATGTGTGTGTTTTTGCAGGTTTTGGGCTCCATGGAGACATCTTGGAGGTCTTGAAGTTATCTTGTTTGAGATTTGGGCTCTTAGGAAAGACACCTTTGAAGATAGGAGATGTTTGGAATGAGTTGAGAGCTTGTAGGAGATGCCTTGGATTTTTGACAAATGTCTTAGGTGAGACGTCTCAAAAATGCATGAGATGTCTCAAATGTTAGACGAGAAGTCTCACAAGTGTGGTGACATCTCAAAAATGCATGAGATGTCTCAAGCGTTTGATGAGAAGTCTCACAAGTGTGGAGACATCTTAGTTGAAGACGTCTCCAGATGTGCTAAGATGTCTGAGCTACCATAGAGAGATTGTGTTTTATGCTTGTACCATAGAGAGATGTGAGTGAGATGTCATGAGATGTCAAGAGAGCACATGCGAAAAGTGCATGTGTGTGTTTGTAGCTTTTGGTTAAGAGAGTGACTATTGGCTTGGTGTCTCTTGAGTCTTGTGAGTTGAGATCTCAGTTCCAGGTTGTGGAAGAGACTCTCTCTATTGGTTGTATCTTGCATTGAGAACAACCATTGTGTGGTTGTAGAGCCTCATGCTCTGCAACATCATTTGAGTGTTTTGGGAGGTTTTGGATGTTTTGTAGGGAGCCCTGTTGTAATTTTCTCTTTTGAATAATTGAAGATAGCTAGTTTTCTTGTTTTCTAGCAAATTAATTGTCTTTTCATGATATATGGATTTAGTATTGCAAGGTGATTTAATATTGGAGTGAAATTGCTCCAACTTGTGGTTTGCTCAGGAATCATTTTCTCTTTGTTTTGTAGCACCACAACTTGCAGTTAGCTTGTGGAATTGCAGCACAACCTAACCACGACATGTGGTCAGTCACCATGATTTGTCGTCATATACCATGACCTGTGGTATTACAACATGACCACTCTCTCACTTGTGGTCTTAATTGTGGTGGCCAAAATTGATGAGTTTGAAGCTGAAATTTCTGCTGTAGAGAGCTCTCGGGATCTTGTTTTGCTGTTGGCCTCTGACATGTACTTTTACTCATGTTTGAAAGCTCCATTCACTATCACTTAGTGGATTGAAAAGCAAGAATATTCATATCTTTAGTCTTTGTCATAACAACATTCCTTCCATACTTTTAGTTGGGAGCATGTATGTATGCTTTGGAAACAAGAATGATTTGATTTGAGAAGCTTGGAAAATATTAATGAAGTCATTTTAAGAAAAACTGTTTCATTGCTTTATACTTTAGGTAAATCATGAGCTTAAATTATGCATGCAAAATATTTGTATGGTGGATACCCTTCTATTAATGTATCACCAATTTTAAATAGATCACCATTATGGTGGGGGTTGGAGAAAAATCAAAGCTTGGTTGCAATGTATGTAAATCATCTTGAAAATGATTTAATAGATTCATTTGACTAAAAGGGCTTATGATCTTGCATCGTTTCCAATCAACTGCATGATTATTTTCTTAGCCTATGAATAAAATATTGTCAAAAGATTATCTGCATCAATGTAGCATTATTTAAAAGAAAACATGCACACTTTGCTAACATGAAGTGCAAACTATAAATGATCTCTCTATCTCTTTTTTTTTTGAGAAAAATTGAGATGAATTAATCCAAAAAATTGTTTATGTACATGGGGCATAGCCCAAGCAAAATAGCCAAACTATCAAAACAAGCAGCACTTTGAATGCCACACTTGTTAATAGCAACCCCAAACCCCCAAAAATCGCACATTAACAAGAAGGAAGCCTAAACAAATGTAGCGCCAAGAAACACATTGCCTTGCATTGCCCAACCCAAAACCCGACCCCAAACAAAGATGAAGTAAAGTTGGGCCTGTAGTGGCTTGTCAATAGAATGTTGGAACATGAAGAGGGACAAGTGCTGTGGGTTAGGTTGTTGTAGTAGAAATATTGCATGTGGGCGGCTGAAGTGGGGAAATCATGCTTATGGAAGAATATGTGCCAGCATGCTACGAAGATGGAGGCTAAGGTGATGTTGGGGGAACAACCGTTGGAGGTGATTAAGGCTATGCATCTACTAGAGGTAAGGTGGAATGATATTTGGCAAGGGAGGCTCCTCATGAAGCTTAAGGCTTTTGGGTGGCTCATCATGCATAAGGCGCTGTTGGTGCAACATTTATTGAGAGGGTGGTGGTTGAATGTTTTTTTTTTGGGTTAGGGTCAAAGGAGGTTGAATGGAGAAGCAACAGGAGAAGCAGGAGCAGGAACAGGAGCAACAATAGCCGCTAGAGCAGGAGCAGGAGCAGTCGCAAGGGCAACTGCAGGAGTAGATCCAGGAGCCCCGGCAGGCGCAACCGTAGGCCAGAACCAACGTACCACCAGCAACTGTCGGTGGGGGGCAGAGGAATCATGAAGAACATGATTTGGTCCGCGGAAATGATGGGGGGCCGGTGCTTGGGGGCAACATCGAGGCCCACTGCAGGGCCGATGACACCCTGCGCCTCCGGGTCACCCAGCCCCCACTCGAGGGGGTCTGAACCATGCGGCGGAGCCTTATTGGCCGCTTTGTGTCTTGGGGCGCCTGCTCGTGGCTGGATTTAGTCCGATGGTGGGCGCAAGAGCAGTGGAAGGTGGGGGAAGTGGGGGTTCGCAGCTTATCCGCGGACCTACTTCTGTTTATTTTCCCCTCTCAGCAAACCAAGGACTCGGTGCTGTTGGGAGGCCCGTGGTTCTACAGGGCACGGGGTCTAGCCTTGACCCCATGGTGTCCCAGGGCCCATCGCGAGGTTGACTTGTTTACCCGAGCCCCGATTTGGATGCGGGTTTCTGGGATCCCTTGGGAACTTTGGAACCTGGATTTCCTGTAGAAAATCGCGGGCTTCTTCGGCGAATTCATCGCCTTCGACCGTGTCACGCAGTCGATGGAGCGAATGGGTTTCGCCTGGTTCTGCTTTTGGCGCCAGCTGGCGGAGAAGGACCTCATCTGGGAGGTCGTTTTGGAACTCCCCGATGGGGAGGAAAAACTTCAGGTTGAATTCGAAAACCTGGAAGCTGCACCAGGGCCCAAATGTCGAGCTACAACCCAGGGGAGCACAATAGCCGGCTACGCGTGTTGTGGGAAACCCGGACACCAGGAGGTGGACTGTTGGGTGCAGAAAGCGAGGCCTCCGCGGCCAAGAGACCAAGCCAGGTGGATATTCGAGGGGGGTGCTTGGGTCACAATGGGCTGCAAGGGCCAGATGCACCCACCCTCTGATAGACTGCCCCCCCAAAGCACCCCCCAGAAGATGCCACCCCCTGTCCCCTTCCCCGCCCCCCCACCCACACAACCCCCCTGACGGTAACCACCCCCTCCAAACTCCCGCCCCCT
>MNCI01009017.1:894530-941108 GCA_015680685.1 Gnetum montanum | reverse complement strand
CCCCGAACCCCCCCGTCGCCATTAACCGTCGCCCCCAAGGAGTCCAAGATCGAGCTGCCCCCCCTAGGCGAATGGGTGAATGTGGTTAGGGGAAGCACCAAGACCCGATGACACCAGGAGAAGGAACCCACACCAGAGGAACCCGGGTGTAGCCCAGTGGTGCAGGACGGAGAAGGCCGACCCGGACGACTGAGCAAGACTCAGTCCAGAGGCAAACAGACCCAATGGAACATCGACATGGGGCTCCAACAGACCCTCCGAGAGGTCTACCAACGCCGCACTCCCGGTCGCACATGAAGCTGTTCAGCTAGAATTGTAGGGGACAGGGTACCCCCTGTAAAAGAAATACCCTGCGCAGAATTGTTCGTGATGAAGATTGTGACATTGTTTGCCTCCAAGAGACCAATTGCAAGCAATTGAATCGCACCTTCTCCAATGGGAAGGTTGGACCACCCATGTGCACCTTTGCTTGGGCCGGGCTGGTGGACTCGCCATACTGGCCCGCTACACCATGATGCTCATGGATGCATTGCAGTGGGCCATAATTGTCCAGCTCCCCTCCCAGGGGATCTGGTTGACTAATTTCTACGGGGTACAGAACTGGGAACAACGGTTGCACAAGCTGACCCGAGTGGCGGCGCTGGTGCCGAACCATCGATTGTGGATTGTGGTGGGGGATTTCAACCAACGCCTCCACCCTTGGAAGAAGTCTGGGGGGCTACCCCCCCTCCACCGGGTGCGCAAGAATTCCAGGCTTTTCTGGCAACCTTTTCCCTGGTGGACCTACCCATTGAGAACTGCCGGTTCACATGGAGTATTCAGAGGAAGGGCCCGGACCGCGTCCTATCCCGAATTGATTGGGTATGCATTAGCTTCGACCTCCTCCTCCACTCCTCTGTCCATGTTTCGGGGCAGGAGCGGGTCACGTCGGACCACCGCTCGCTGGTTTGTTCAATCGGGCCAGATAAGCCTCGGGCCCCACGATCGTTCCGCTTCGAAGCCACTTGGTTAGCTAAGCCGTGGTCGAGGCCCTTGGTGGAGGACATTTGGGCAGATTACCGGCTTGGCCAAGGTGATCCCCAGAATTTCTTTAAGGAGGCCTTGCTTTGTCTGAAGTGGGCCATCTGGGCCCTCCCAGTGGATGATAAGTTCTCTTTTAGGATGGGCCTGAGGACCCTCCGGGGATCAGCTTGGTCAGATCCAGGCCTGGCAGGAAGCTAGGAGGACTTACACGAGGAGGAACAACACACGTTGCGTCAGCCTCAATCCCTTGACTTGGAAGAAGAGACATACTAGCGGCAACGCTCTCGGGTCAGATGGATCTAGGAGGGGGACATGCAAACAAGATTCTTCTTTGCCATGGCTAAGACACGTGGGGGTGGCCAACTGCGCTGTCTTCGCAACCAAGATGGGGAGACTATTGATGATCCGCAGAAAATTGCAAACGAGCTGACGCAGTATTGGGGGAGGATCTAGGCTAAGCGTCCCATCAGGCCCATCTCGGTCCACGTGACGCGAGTGCTGAATAAGAGCGACAACATGTGGCTGCTGGCCCCTTTCTCCTAGTAGGAACTCACTGCCACTATCAACAGCATGCCGGGAGGAAAGGCGCCTGGTCCTGACGGTTGGAGCCTTGAGTTCTTTAAGACATTTATGGATATTGTGGGACCCAATATCCTAGATGTGTTCAATCTCATGCTGGCCAAGAGGCAGGTCCAGAGGGAACTCAACTGTTCCCGCATTGTGTGCATCCCGAAACAGTCAAACGCACACCGCCCTGAACACTTCCGCCCTATTGGTGTATGTAACGTACTCTTTCGACTCTTCTCCAAACTGCTGGTGCATAGGCTTGTGCCACTTATGCTCGGACTTGTGGGGATCAACCAGGTGGGATTCGTGCAGGGCCGGACCATTCAGGACCAGGTTCTTCTCATGTAGGAGGTGCTTCACTCGCTTCAAAGTTCGGGTTTCCCTGGGCTTTGCCTCAAGCTTGACATTACTAAGGCATACGACACACTCAGCTGGGAGGCACTGCAGTCCATTATGCACCTGAAAGGTTTTGATTAACAGTTCATCTAGTTGTGCATTCACATGCAGTCTTTGGCCGGTTTCTCTTTCGACGTGGGGGGACAGTTGTGGGGTCTCTCCTCTCCAAGAAGGGGACTGTGACAGGGGGACTTGCTCTCGTCCTTTCTTTTCATCATTGCCATGGACTTAATGTAGAACTATTGCAGCACATCCGGGGTGGATGGTTTGGACATTGCCAGGGTGGCATGTCGGGCTGAACACTATGCGGATGATACAATGCTGCTCAGTCGGGCGGCGGTCCCACAGGCACGATGCATCAACATTGCTATGTCCCGTCTGGCTGCTGAGTTGGGGCTGGAGATTAATCAGACCAAATCTTCAGCTCATTTCATTAATGTTGATGAGCAAATTAAAAACCAGGTGGTGCAAATCCTGAACATCCTACCCGGGACGGGCAATGACACCTATCAGGGCATTCCCCTCTTTTGGTGGGGGCAAAACATATCATGGGGACCACTGCTGGAGAAAATTGAGAGAAGAATGGGCCATTGGGCAAATCAATTCCTGAGTCGCAAAGGACGTCTGCTTGTGGCGACGGGGATCCTCATGGCAATCGCCCGATTCGTGGTGGCCATTGCCACCCCCCCTAGCGCCATCATCAATGAAATTAACATGCTCGTCCGTAGCTTCATCTGGGAGGGGGACAAAGGGGGGGGGGGGCAAGATCCACCTGGTCAGTTGGGAGCGGGTAGCGTGCCCTCGGAACGCGGGTGGATTGGGCATCACGTCCTTCAAGGACGAACTGATGCTAGGACAGCAACGGATGGTGCTTCGGTTTATGTGCCCGCATGGAGAACTGATCCAGTGGGTCCACATCATGAATGCAAAATATCTATGTTGGGAGGTGGGGGCATGAGATTCTAGGCCTTGGCAGGCGCTGTGCTGGCACGTGCGTGCGATGCAAGCCCATGGGTGGTTGGGTCTCGAGCCGCATGCCCTGCTAGCCACCAAGTACCCCCAAATTGTCGGCTGGCAGCAGATTTGGAAGGGGCGGCTACCCGAGAAAATAAAGATATTCCTCTGGTTGGTTCGATGGGACGTGCTACCCGTGCGAGCTCTCCTGTGTCTGCGCGGGATCATGTAGCACAACACCTGTCCTAGATGTGGCATGGCGGCAATGACAGTCCAGCACTTCCTGTACAACTGTGTGCATGCGTGCCACGTGGCGCACGGCGGTGGTGACCCCCCCGATGCGCTTCACCGGCGATTCTTGGGCCACGCTACTTTTATGGGTAGCGTGGAAAGCAAGAAATTGCACTATTTTTTTACAAAAATGGCTCTTGCCCCCCCCGCGGCTGGCTCTCCAGGCTCTCCATGCGTGGAAAGAAATCGAGGTGACGATGGGAATCACGTCTACATTTGAGCCAAACTGTGCTGCGTTTCAGGAGGACGAGGCACTCTGGCAGATGGTGACACAATGCGGTTGGTGTGACCCTCTGCAACGGCTGTTCGAGGACCCAGATTTGGCATACGACACGTTTTTCTCCAACTAGGTTGACGATTGCACCTTTTTTTGAGGACGTGAGATTCTGGTCATCGAGTCCTCAATCGCCAACTATCTGGGGGCCTAGATCATTGGTGAGGTCATCCTGCTGTCCACCCGTGGCCTCTAGGACGCATAATTGTTCTTCGATGGGCCCGTGCCATGAACAAGGAGCCGACAGGTGCCTAGATCTTCTTTGCCCCGCCTCTGGGCCCGGGCAGCAAATCTGGTGGACAGATTTTTTGTCTAGTCTGGCAACGGTTGCAAGCTCTAGGGCCTACACTTTGCTTTTTTGCATTGTCTGAAGTTAGGTCGCCAGGTCAACCTCCCCCGCTTTTTCTTGGAGGCCCTCCGCTCAAATGATGCGGTTGCCATTCTGGGTTAATTCTTGCCTTGTGGCAGGGGTAGAGTGGGGGCAGCACCTGTCGTCTTCTGCCCCCCCGCGGGGGGCCCCCCGGATAGCCCCCCTGCTGCGGGCCCCCAGGGCCCTGCAGTCTCGTCCGGCCAAGGGAGTCGCTGGTCCCTTTGGGCTTCAACCTTTACGTCGGGCCGGCGGACCCAATGGGAGCGGCGCCCCCCCGCTTGCCTCAATAGACCAGTTCCCCCCCCCGGCCGGAAACCTTCGGCCACAGGAATTGGCAGGCCATGTAAAGGGCCGTAGACGAGGTGTGGGAGGCTGAGCGGTGGGAGTGGTAGGCCAAGTGGCATGAAGCCCTTGCGTAGGCCTGGGCTGACCTGGAGGCCTAGTTTTTTGAGCAGGAACAGGAGCGGGTGAGGCAGCAGGACCTCATAGTCGAGGCTGCCAGGGCCCGATTAATTGACGAAATTCGGGCCCAAGTGCGGGAAGAACTGACTCAGGAGGATGTAGCCCAGAGAGAGCGCGAGCAGGCGGAGCAGGAACGGCTTTAGGAGGAGGAGGAACAGTGGCAACGGCAGCTCGATCGCGCTCACGAGCACAACGCCCGACAATGGCTCAGAGGGGGGCGGTGCCCATACCTCATCATTGGCATTAGCTGTGAGAGCTCCTAGGGTGAGCTCAGGTGCCATATCTGTCGAACCTCGGCGCGCTTTCATCTTGATGCAGGCGCCTCGTAGGCAGATCAGAATAGGCGGGAATCGGCCATGCAGGGTATCCAGCAGGCAGCCAGTTTCATGGACACAGAGGACCACTGGAACACCCTGGATCTTCTCCATGAGTTGGAGCGCCCTCATTGCGATTGCCGACGGCTATCGACGAACCCCTAGGGGGGTTTTTTTTTTTTGGCCCCGGGTCATGGGCAACGCTTGCCCCCTTGGGCCAGTGCCACTTCCGCATCCTCCTGCCCCCCCCTCCCCCCCCCTCGGTGTCTTCCTTTGTTTTGGGAGGGGGGGTGTCCCCCTGTGGAGGGTTGCCCCCTCGGTGTTTTCTTGGGTCTGTTCCTTGGTCATTGCACGACTTATTGGGTGCTAATTTTTTGATTTAGGGGATTCTTCCCCTCCATGGAGGGCCATTGTTGATGGCCCACCATTTGTAATCTCTTGTACTATAGTTTGTCTTTCTTAGTAATATAATCCCGACTACTTTCTCAAAAAAAAAAATAAAAAAAAAAATACAAGAGATTACAAAATGTGGGTCAACGACAGTGACCCAGGTGGGAGGTTTTTAAGCCTCAATCCATTGTGCCTGATTGTGCACCAGCCTCTTATGTAAAAAACGCTAAACCAAACAAGACCCGGGGAGGGGGGGGCATTGCCCCAAAACACCAGGGGGGTAAAAAATAGCAGTCCCGTTACGGGCTTGTTGGCAGCCTATGACAGGCACAGTGTGGGCGTTCGAGAGCATGAAGAATGCCTAACGTGTTACGATGAAGCTCTGTGTCCACAAAGCTGGCGGCCTGTTGGAGTCCTTGCATGGTCGATTCACATCGGTTTTGATCCTTTGTCAACATCCCCCCGTATGGGTGGAAACGCGCTGAGGTTCGATAGATGTGGCACCGGAGCTCCCCCCACGTGCAGTCACAGTTGATGCCCAGGATGATGTATGGACATCATCCCACTCTAAGCCACTGGCGCGCACTCTACTCGTGTGCCCAGTCTAGCTGGCGCTGTCTCTGTGCCTCCTCCACCTGCTCTCGCTCCTGCTGTGTTTGTTCAGCTGCCTTGTGCTCTCTTCGGGCGATTTCCTCCTAGATTAGCTCGTCTCGCACTTGGGCCCAGATCTTGTCCACCAAAAGGGCCTGGGCTACATCCACCAGCAGGGCTTGCTGCCTAATTATCTCTTGCTCCCTTTCGTAGAAATGAGTTTCCATTTCGGTCTGTGTTTGTGCGAGGGCTTCCTCCCATTTTGCCTCCCACTCCCGGCGCTCAGCGTCCCGTGCCACGGCTGCAACCTCCATCGCTGCTTGTTGTATTGCCTTGTCCTTGTTTTCGTTGTGCCTCAACATTTTAGGTGGCGACATCTTCGGCACTGCCACGGGGTTTCGGGTCCTCCGTCCCCGATGGCTATGTCTTCTCCTAGTATACGTCACTGTGGGTTGTGTCCACAAACTCTCTTGGCCGGTCGGAGGGGATGGCTCAGACGGGGAGCCCCCCAGCGAGGGGGCACTCCGTAGCCTCGAAGGATGCTGCCCCCCGTTGCCCCCCGCCACAAGGCCCGGATGAGCCTGGAGTGGCGGCCTCTCCTTTGCTGTTGCAAAGTTGCTAGAAAAAACTTGGGCAGGTTAACCCTAACTCCCAATTTAAGGCATTTGAGGAAAGCGAAGTGGATGCCTTGGAGTTTTGACCTATTGCTAGACTGAACAAAAAATTTGTCCACAAGATCCACCGCTCGGGCCCAGATCCAGGGCAGAGAGGATCTGGGGACTTGTCTACTTTGCATGCGTGGCACCGGCCCATTGAAGAAATTTCGGCATCCTGTAGCTCACGTGTGGAGGGCAGAATGATTTCGCCATCGACCTGGGCCCCTAGACACCTGGCAATCGAGGACTCAGTGATGATGACCTTAGTACCCCTAAAGTGGTTCAGTCCTCATGCCAGTTAGAGAAAAAAGCATCGTCTGGGAGGTCCGAGTCACTGACTAGTCGTTGTAGGGCGTCACTCCAGCCACATTGCTCCACCATCTACCATAGCTCCTCATCCGCTTGGAACGTCGCATAGTCAGGCTCGTACATCGACGTGACTCCCATCGCTGCTTCAATCTCTTTCCACGCAACCTTGGCCTGGGAAACCACCTGTGGAGGGGGGCCAGTCTATGTTGTTGGAAGATTTTGCGATTTCTCGTCTTCCATGCTACCCATAAAAGTAGTGTGGCTTGAGAATTGTCTGTGAAGTTCATTAGGGGGGGAGGGGGCGCAGTATGCCACGTGGAGTGCATGTAGGTGCATTGGTAAATGAAGTGCTGCACGGTCTTGGGTGCAACACCACACAGAGGACAAGTGTCATCCAAAACGAGGCCTCGCCTGCATAAGAGCACCCGAACATGCAGCGTGTCATTCTTAATTAACCATAGGAACACTTTAATTTTCTTGTGCAGCCGCCCCTGCCAGATCTGCTGGCAGCCTGGTACTAGTAGGTACATGGCCACCAATAGGCGGCGTGGCTTGATGATCGACCACCCTTGCGCTTGCATTTTGCATGCGTGGTCGTAGAGCATCTGCCAGGGCCTTGAGTCTTGTGCTCCTGCCTCCCACCGTATGTATTTTGCATTCATTACTCAGACCCATTGGGCTAGCTCCCCAAACTGGCTCGTGAACCGGAGTAACAGGCATTGTTGTCCCATCATTAGCTCGTCCTCAAACTTGGAAATGCCCAACCCCCCCACGTTACAGGGGCGCACGACCTTGTCCCAACTCACAAGGTGGATTTTGCCCCCCCTCTGCCCCCCAACTAGATAAACCGTCAGATACGCATGTTGAGTTTGTTGATAATGGCACTCGGACAGGTGGCAACCGTGGCCACAAACTGGGTTATTGCCGTGAGTATCCCTGACGCCACCACCAACTGCCCCTTCCTGGTCAGGAAACGATTGGCCCAGTGTCCCACACGTCTTTCAACCTTTTTCAACAACGTTCCCCAGGACATACACCGCCCCCATTGGAAAAGTGGGATACCCAGGTAGGTATTTTTGATTGTTCCGAGTGGAATGTTCAGGACTTGTACCACTTGATTCTTTATCTGTGTGTCCATGTTGACAAAATGAGCCGTTGACTTAGCTTTGTTAATCTCCAACCCTAGCTTGTCCGCCAACCGTAAGAGTGCCACATTGATGCACCGCACTTGTGGGACCCTTACATGACTAAGCAACATTGTGTCATCCGTGTAATGCTCAGCTCGACATTCCACCCCCGCAATTTCTAGACCGCCAACCCCTGCCGCCCTACAATAATGTTGCATCAGATCCATAGTGATAATGAAAAGTAGGGGCGAAAGGGGGTCTCCCTATCGCAACCCCCTCCCAGGTGAGGAGAGACCCCACAAACGCTCCCCCACCTTGAAAGAGAAACCTGCGGACGATTGCATGTGGATGCAAAGTTGGATAAACCCCAAGTCGAACCCTTTCTGCTGCATGATGGTGGTCAGGCTTTCCTAGTTGAGTGTATCATATGCCTTGGTGATGTCTAGCTTGAGACAAAGCCCTGGGAAATTCGATATTCGAAGTAAATGAAACACCTCCTGCATGAGAAACACTTGGTCTTGCAAGGTTCGGCCTTGTACAAAATCTGTTTGGTTAACTCCAACTAGTTTGGGCATTGGCGGCACTAGCCTACGAACAATCATCTTGGACAATAACTAGATCAAAACGTTGTAGACCCCGATAGGTCAGAAATGCTCTGGATGGTGCGCCTCCACTTGCTTGGGGATGCACACTATTCGAGAACAATTAAACTCCCTTCAGACCTGCTTCTTGGTCAGCATAAGGTTGAAAGTGTCCAGAATGTTGGGTCCCACTATATCCAGGAAGGGCTTGAAAAATTCGAGGCTTCAACTGTCTGGCCTAGGCGCCTTTCCTCCTAGCATGTCGTTGATTGTTGCTATGAGTTTCTGCCATGAGAACGGAGCCAGCAATTGAGCGTTATCCTCCTTGTTTAGCACTTGTGCAATTTGGACCGATATGGGCTTTGTGGGTCACTTGGCTCAGATCTTCTCCCAATACTGTGTCAGCTCCCTAGTGATGCTTTGTGGCTCATCAATTATCCCCCCTTCCATGGTGTGCAAACTATGTGGTTGGCTCCACCCCGTGTCTTGGCAATAGCAAAGAAGAAGTTCGTTTGCCTATCCCCCTCCCGGAGCCATCTAATCTATGATCTTTGTTTCTAGTACGTCTCCTCCTCCAAGTCAAGGCCCTGAAGTTGTCGTAGAATGTTTTGCTCTTCTTCATGCAGGTCCTCCCTTGCCTCCTATTTGGTCTGGATTGGAGTCGGCTTATCTCGAAGCATCGTGCGACCTGTCCTGAAAGAGAATTTGTCCTCCATTGGCAAGGCCCGGATAGCCCACTTCAGATGAAGCAAGCCATCTTTGAGGAAATTCTTGGGGTCTCCCTAGCCTTGCCGGTAGTCAGCCCAGATGTCCTCAACTAACGGCCTCAACCATGGTTTGTATAGCCAAGTTACCTCAAAACGAAACGGTCGCAGGGTCCGGTACTTTTCGGGTCCAAGCAGACAAACCAGGGATCGATGGTCCGATGCCACCTGTTCTTGTCTTGTGACCTGCGTGGCCAATTGGAGTAGGTTGGAACTGATGCAGATCTGGTCAATTCTAGAAAGGACACAATCAGGGCCTTTCCACCTATTGCTCCAGGTGAATTGGCAATTTTCAATGGGCAAATCCACCAGCGAGTGGGTCGCCAGGAAATCCTGAAACTCCTGGGCACCCCGGGGGGGGGGGGGGGGGGGGGGGGGCGGGGGAGCTTCACCACCTGACTTTTCCCATTGGTGTAATCTTTGGTTGAAATCCCCCACAATTAGCCATGCTAGGCGGTCTTGTACCAGCGTCGCCATGCTCCATCTCCTACAACCTCTGTTTCCACATCTGCACCCCATAGAAGTTGGTCAGCCAAATCCCCTGGGAGGGGATATGGACTGTCATGGTCCATTGTGAGGAGTCAACCAACGTCATGTCGTAGCGGGCTAGGATAGCTAGACCCTCTGCCTGACCTACGCATGGGTGTATGTGGACTTTCCAACCATCCCAGAAGAGATGGTGTGATTTTGTTGCCTATAGCTTGGTCTTTTGGAGGCATACAATATTGCATTCTTCATCATGAACAATTCTTGTTAGGGTATTTCTTTTATAGGGTGTACCTTGTCCCCTATAGTTCTAGCTGAAGACCTTCATGTATGCTTGGATGAGCGGCGTTGATAGAGCTCTTGGAGGATCTTTTGCAATCCCAAATCAATATTTCGTTGAGCTTGTTTAGCCTTGGAGAGACTCTCACATGGGTGTCCAGGGCAACTTCCCCCCTCCTGCACAACCGGGCTACATCCTGAGTCCTCAGATGATGGCTCCTGCTCTGGGAGCTTACGGGACGTGGTGCTCCCCCTAACCACATTGATCCATTCACCCAGGGGGGGAGCACTATCCCTGACATCGTTGGATCGGTTGATGATGGTGAGGCATGGGGGGCAGGGGGCGTTTGTGATGTTTTTGTGGGTGGGGGGGTTTGCGGAGTNGTGGTGGTTGGGAGGGGTTGGAGGGGGGTGGCGGTTTGTGGGGGGGCAGTTGAGGTGGTGGCGGGTTCGGTCGGTCCTTACGTCCCATCGTAACCTAGTCCTCGTCCTCAACTAGCTACCGGCCTTGATCCCATGCCCGCGTTGGCTCGGCCATCCGAAATCGACAATCAGCTTTGCAGTGGCTGGGTTTCCCATAGCATGCACAACTGCCCCTCCTGCCCTCTCGGGCTTTCGGTCCCCGTTCCATGCTTGGCTCTGCCTCCGGGTTTTCAAACTTGACCTGAAGGTGTTCCTCCCCTCTTGGGAGTTCCAACACTATTTCCTTGATAAGGTCCTTGGTAGACAGATTCCGCCACATGCAAACATGGGCAAAGCCCATCTGCACCATTGACTATGTGACTCTATCGAAGGCGATAAACTCCCCAAAATACCCTGGCACCCGTTCTAGGAACCCCAAGTTCCACATCTCCCAAAGAATCCCGGACACCCTTATCCACACTAGGGCCCGAGCAAACAGGTTCATCTCGCGGTGCGCCCCCAGTCGCCAAGGAGTTAAAGCTAGCCCCCGAGCTCCATAGAACCACGGTCCCCCCAGCAACACCGTGCCCCTATCCTGCTAGGTTGGGAAAATGAACAGGAGCAACTCCTCAGTTAAATTGCGGACCTTGACTTGTCCAATCTTCCAGTTTTCTTTCACCCACCTGCAGATTAACTCCATTCGAGGGTGAGCTCCCAAGGACACGAAATGGCCAATAAGGCTCCGCTGCATAGTCCGCACCCCCTCCGTCGGTGGTTTGTTGACCCAGAGATGCATGGTATTGTCGGTATGGGAGTGTGCCTCAATCTCCCCATTTGGTGCTTTGTATTCATCCCCCCCGTGGTCCTTCTTGGCCTTGACCGGCCAGGCTATTCTTGCTGCTCGTCTGTTCACCGCTGCTCGCGCGTCCCGCTATGAGCCCCTGGTTTGCATTTCTTGCTTCTGCCGCTCCATCTTCGGCCGTCTTACCTGTGTTTGCCCCCCCGCTCGTTGGTTTCTCTGCTCCTTCGCTCGCCTGTTTCTCCTCTCCTTCGCTCGCCTGTTTCTCCTCTCATTTGCTAAAATTCTGCAGGTAAAATTATCAAAAAGAATGTTGCACTAATTGATTTTACAATTTACACAATATGTTAGTGGGAATCTATGAATAATGCAAAATTCCAACTTTTGCATTTTGTTTAAGATGTTGAGTACTATGTCAAGTTCCAAATTGAGACCTGAACTTTAATGGTAAATTTACAATTCAATAACCAAACTTGCTAAATGACTATATACAAGTACAACTTCAACATTATGAATAGCATAACAAGTTAAGAAATTATTGATGCTTATAAAATAGATGACTAAATCTTGGACAAATAAATAATTATAATAGCAGGCAGAAATGGAAGCAATAATGTGTTGCAAAAAACAACACAGCGGAGTACATTGTTAGAAAAATGACAACATGCAAGATAAAACACAAATGACATTGCAAAAAAATGATGAAGATGATCAACAAAATGCAGAATCTAAATTGGGACCAAAACAACAGCTAGTACAAAATAGTAAATAAGAAACAATATTTACAAGGTAATACCCTTAACAACCAAGGAAAATCTCCATAGGAGAAGCTCAACTCTTACTGCTCAATTGATTCAAATGAGATGCTCGTATACAATGACTAGGGATCCCTTAGATAGGTAAAAGCTATGTTAAAGACTCTAATATAAAAACATCTAGAAGTTATCTTTCTAGAAGGATCTCATCAGCGTAGAACATTCTAGAGAATCACTTCTACAATTAAAAGTAGGCCCCATAGAACTAGTTAGAAAAAACCCTTTAATTAACAATAGTTGATCCCTTACAAAAAGTCATATTTATCAATTAAATAATAAAGCTAAAAGATTTAGCCTCACATTCATGACAAAATGACCACCAACCCCAACACTAATCAGAAACTTAGGAGAGCTAAATCAAAACTAGATCAATTAACAAGAAAGGTGTCAAAGACAAAGACAGACAAAGTGACTACTAAATAGAACACAAGTTTACCACTTTAGTGAGAAGCTATAATAGAATTGTCAAAATTGAAAAAATACTTAAATCTAGCCATATGAAACATGTACAATAGGGAAGCCGAAGATGGGATTTGAAATGAATGAGAGCATGGTGAACAGTGGGAGAGCAGGAAGCATTGGGAGCGCTGGGTTCAATGGGGGCACAGTGAGCACCAATGGCTAGGAAGGGGTCCCTGTGGGAGGCGAGGCTAGTTAGGCAGTGTGGGGGGATGCCCTCAGAGGGCTGGGGATAGTCGCAACAGCACTTGATGATAGTGTTTTGAGAGCACATAGGTGCTAGGTGGGCCTGGAAAGTCGACGGGAGATGCCTTAGTGTCACCTGACAAGGAGGGAGGGATTGAGGCTTACTTGTAGTTGGATAGGACTATGAGACTATAGATCGGGCACTTGCTTGATAGAGGGTCTACATATGTTGGAGTGTAGCCTCCTTGGTAAGTTTGTCTCAGCGAGTGTGAGGCCCAGGATGGACCTTGTTTGACGTTGGGCTTGCATGGCCTGGGGCTTGGAGAATGTACAGGTCTATAGTTTGGCAGATGAAAGGCTCTTGTTTGTGTTCCAGTCAAAAGCTGACAAAGAGAGGGTGTTGTTGGGGGCCCATAGTTTTATGGGGCCCATGGGTTGGCCCTTGTGCCCTAGTGGTCGTGGGCCTACCGTGATGCAGATCTCTTTTCCAGGGCATTGGTTTGGATTAAACTTTGGGATCTATTGCTGGAGTTTTAGACACCAGGTTTCTTGAAAACCTTGGCTGGGCTATTTGGGCAATTCATAAAGTTTGACAGTTTCATTGAGCTATTTGACAGGATGGGATATGCCTATTTTTGTGTGTGGAGGTCGTTGGGTTTAGAAGACAAGGTCTACAAGGTCATTCTAGCCCTACCTTCCAAAGAAGAAAAGATTAGGGTTGAATATGAGAATCTATTGATAGGTAAGCTCGTGACCAATGAGGTGTCCTCTGCTAGGTGTGCAATCTATGGAAAGGGTCATCTCACCATGGAGTGTTGGGTCTGCCAAAAGGCCCCTCTGCACTAGCCGCAAGGTGGGTGGAACCTAGTTGGAAGGAAAAGCCGAGCCATGATGGTTGCTATTGTGGAGTCAACTGGCCCAATGCATCGGCCCAGTGAGCCAGCCATGGGGGCGGTTGTTGGGGGCCAAACAAGGGCTTGCTGAGAAGGCTAGAGAAGCTCTGATAGATATGGGCTTTGGTGACAGGAAATTGGAGGTGTTGGTTGCAGGGGGAAGGGAGAATGCCCCTAACCCCCTAAGAAGGCTTTGGTGGTGGTGTTGCTATCGTTGATTGACTAGGTTGATGTTGTTTGAGGCCTCCCCTTTCCAAAATGTTCAAGATTTTGTAGGTTGATTGACTAGGAAGCACGTGGTGGTCGACCGATCTCACCGGAGAGGGTGGGGAGATCGAGGTCGTCGATCGAGGATGAATAGGGGGATTTCCCAATTTTGTTGGAAGCTAGTCAAGTTGGAAGACCATAGTTGCCCATTGCCCAAAGGAAAATTACATAGGCCGAGATCAATTTGGGGTTGCAACAGACCTTGAAGGAGGTATATAAAAAGCAATCAGCTATGAATCCATGAAGATCCTCTCTTGGAATTGCAGCGGACAAGGTACCCCCTAGAAGCCAAATACCCTTCAAGATATTGTACGTTGGGAGAAGTGTGACATCATATGCCTGTAGGAGATGATAATATAAGCTTCAAAGGCCCACTTCTTGCAGTGGACAGGTTGGCAAACTCAGATTGTGCCTAGTTTAGGATGAGGGGGTGGGCTTACCATGCTGGCAAAAACACCATTTTGGTTGATTGACTCTTCACGATGGAGTATTAAGGTGCACTTGAAGATGGTGGATATTTGGCTTACAAACTTTTATGGGGCCCAAAGATGGGAAATGAGTGTCCAAGAGCTACGGAGGTTGGCTTCTCTAGTTGATTGTCAATGATGGCTCATCATTGGTGATTTCAATCAATGCCTATATGCATGGGAACAAACCAGTAAAGATATGATGAAACCCCTAGGAAGTAGTCAGTTCATGGAGTTCTTGCAGGAGAATGACTTGGTCGATGTAGAGATTTCTGGATGCATGTATACTTGGAGAAACTGTCATCGAGGCAATGATCAAGTGTTGTCTTGAATCAACCGGGTGTGGGTCAGCACACAGATTATGCTAGAGACTGAGATTCGAATTATGGGGAAAGATAGACTAGCGTCTGATCACCGATCTCTTTGCTATCAGGTGGGTAGACCTAGTCGGCCTAAAGCGTCACCTTTTCATTTTGAGAGAGTTTGGTTGGCCATGTTGTCGCTTAGACTGCTAGTTGTGCAGATCTAGGCGGCTTATAACCCTAGGGTCGACCCTTGTGATTTCCTGAAGTGGGGACTTGCTTAGCTCATGTAGGATCTTCAGTTGGTGAAAGCCGAGGAGAGGTTTTCTTTTAGTAATGGGAGGACCGATCTTTTGGGGTGGTTAGCCTTCTTGTGGGCTCAACAAGAGTGGGGTAAAGATGTGGGTAAAGAGGTGCAAGCGATGCTGAGCAAGCTTCAGGAGCTGGATGTTGAGGAGGAGATTTACTGGAAGCAACGTGCCAAAAATGTGGCTAAGAGAAGGGGACCACAACACAAAGTTCTTCTTTGCCACTGCTAAAGCGAATCGGGCTGCTAAGGAGGTGACGTTAACTCTTAATGGGGAGCAGGTCATGGAGACTCATGATGTCACTTAGGCTATTTAGCAGTATTAGGCCAGAATTTGGACTTATCAGAGAACGAAGCCTCTTTCTGTGCCAGTGGAGCTGGTGTTGGGACCACGGAAAATCAATTGTTGTTGGGGCCATTCTTCAATTGAATGTTAATACCATATGTCCTCTTTGTTTTGTGGCCACAGAGACTGTTGAACATTTTATGTATGAGTGCAGGTTTATGCAAGCAGTGTGGAGGGAGGCTGGGATTGGACCACTAATAAGAATCAGTGGTGATTCCTAGGAGTTGGTTGTTCTATGGGCTGGTTGGAAGAGTTGTAACCATTTGCTATTTCGTGAACAAAGGTTACCAACGCTGAACTTGGCGGCTAGAGCTAGGCTACATCTGTGGATTGAAGCGGTGAAACATATGGGGCTGGGATTGATTTTTGAGCATGATATTGTTGAGTTTGTTAGAAACACCAAGATTTGGGGGATGCTTTGGAGGGTGGGATGGATTGAAGTGCTTTAGTGAATTGAGGAAGAGCCAGGGTTGCCTACAGAGGGGTTCTATGAAAACTGGGTCAAGGATGAAATGTGGTTTAGAGGCCGTAGGATTAGGGTGATAGAGGCTACGTTGGCGGAAGTGTTGGGGATGTCGGTGGAGGGGGAGGTCATGCCCTGGCGCTCCACAATCAAGCATGTGTGGCTGAAATTTTCCGTGGAGCAGTTTTGAAGAAGACTAGTGGACACATCTGCAAGGCGGCGTTGACAACAATGTGGCAAAGTGTGGTGAGCTTGGTGGACCATTTTTTTGTGCAGTTAGGTTGCCCTCACAAGCTTATGGGGGTGCATTTTGTCTTTTTGAGGTGCTTGAGACATGGAATTCGAGTTATTATGCCACGATATTTTATGGACTCTTTGCGGTGGAAGTGGCCTAGGCATCACTTGGGGGAAATCCTAACACTGTGGAGGGTGGGATTGATGGAGATTCCTAGGCAATTGCGGTTGGAGCCGAGATTAGTGTATTAGCAAAGGAGAGAAAGGACGATGTAGGAAACTTCGTTTCTCAAGGCGGTGCAGAGGGAAACAGGTGGTGAAGGGGTAGTGCCTTGTAGGGTTGGGTAGGATGAGCGGCCAGGGACCTCTAGAGAGGCTGAGTGCATTGGGTTGTCCTCACAAGCGCATTGGGTTGTCCTCACAAGCTTATGGGGGTGCATTTTGCCTTTCTGAGGTGCTTGAGGCATGGAATTCGAGTTAATATGCCATGATATTTTATGGACTCTTTGTAACGGAAGTAGCTTGGGCGTCACTTGGGCATGATCTTGGCACTGTGGAGGGTGATGGAGATTCCTAGGCAATTGTGGTTGGAGTCGATATTAGTGTATTAGTGGAGGAAAGGAAGGACGACGTAGGAAACTTTGTTTCTCAAGGCAGTGTAGAGGGAAATGGGTGGTGAAGGGGCGGCGCCTCACAGGGATGGGTAGGATTAGAGGCTGAGTGCAAAGGGTTGGCGCAGTAGGAGGGGTTCAAAAGTGGATGGAAGTGGCTTGTAGGCTTGTCGCAGAACAGGTGAGGGTCGAGAGAGCAAAGTGGAAGGATTGATGACAGAAGATGTGTGCAAAGATCCAACGGGAGGTAGATGTTCAGTGGATTTGCGATCTGCAATGGATGGAGGATCTGTTGGGGAGACACCCTGAGGAATTACAACAATTGATGGATTCCAACCATAAAAGTGAGAAAGTGTCGCGATGCAGAAAGATGCTGGGTCCCCAACACAAGCAACACTGGTGGAAGTGGCAGATGACATGAGTTGGACGGTGACAACGGTGTTGAAGGAATAATGATCTCTCTATCTCTTATCCCTTCACACAAGTTTGGGATTGTTACCAAAATCAAGCATAGAGGCCAAGACTTGTTGGTAGGATGATTATGTTCAAAATCAAGGTCCCTAGGATCAGGACAACCAAGTCCAACCAACTAAGCATTATGAAGTTCGCTTGTAGCGTTTTATGCAAACTAATGATGCTTGTTAGTTATTAACTAAATGACATGGCTTCTGACTAAAGAGACATAACCTTTCCTATGAATGCATAAAGAAGAGGAACTTGTTGTCGTAAAATTATTTAATTGCCCATGATAGGTGGCTTAAGTGGTTAGCTCATTATCTTATTAGGCAAGAGGTTGCCAATTCGAGTTACACTTGAGATGCTCATTTCTCAAGTCAAAGATATGGGTTCAAGCTTGGGTGCAGCCACTTGAAGAAGTTAGGCTTTCACTCATCTACCAACCCTCCCAGGACCCTGCTTAGTGGGATGAGCATTGTGGCTCCATGATTTATCTTTTTGGCTATATATCTTGCTGCCTTAGATTTTGCTTATGCTAATAAATAAATGAATTTTTATTTTTTTTAATGGACAACCATATAAGGTTTGAATAAAACCATAAAATATGTTGTAATACTCATCAAGAAGATTTTTTGATTCTCTAGTCTTCCAACGTCAATAAAAAATCATGTTTAATTAGCATTTTAGCACAAAACACTATAACCATAATTAGATTTTAGTTCAACAATTTTTGATAAATGACAACTGTGAAAAGAAAATACCAACAGCAAAATTCTATGCAACATTCCTCTGATACAATGTACAGATCTAATTTTCTTTAGATTTTGCTTATGCTAATAAATAAATGATTTTTTATTTTTTTTAATGGACAACCATATAAGGTTTGAACAAAACCATAAAATATGTTGTAATACTCATCAAGAAGATTTTTTGATTCTCTAGTCTTCCAACGTCAATAAATAAAAAATCATGTTTAATTAGCATTTTAGCACAAAACACTATAACCATAATTAGATTTTAGTTCAACGATTTTTGATAAATGACAACTGTGAAAAGAAAATAGCAACTGCAAAATTCTATGCAACATTCCTCTGATACAATGTACAGATCTAATTTTCTTTTTATTTAAGGATCAAATTTTGATTTTTCTCATACCATAGAAATGTATGTGATGCCACTCGACAATAGATTTCTTCAACCTCACAGTTTGCCTTGGGAAACATATAAAATAATAAATCTCAAATCCATTCAATTGCATAATAATAATAAATTTTTTTCTTTCAGCAACACTCACAATATAAAATGATTTCAATTTAACTTGTTTAACCTAAAATAATACAATGCACACCACTAATGTATACTCAAGCTATCCAAATTATGAACAACAGAGAATAGACAAATCACTCACGTAACAGTCTTAAATTAACAAAAGCTATTAACCAACTTCACTAATATTTAACAGCCATTAACTAACTTGACTGATATTCAACAACCATAAATTTGCATCCTAGATTTACCCCATTACATTGGACTTGTAGAAAGATAATAAAATTAGACTCAAGAAGATACACAAATAAGAATCAAAATTAAAATCCAAGGATTAAGTATTCAATGGGGTCATCAAGCTAATTTCCAACCAAAAACCAAGAATTCAATAATTCTGTAAATTTCAGAAAATCCCAAAATAGACATGGGCCCAAGGATACTATCACTTTCTGCTGGTGGTATCAATCCTCATATTAGGGATACTTGGCCCCATGTTGGCAAATCGTTATGCCAAAATTGCCCTAAATTGTTATGGGTGTTTCTGAATTGTTACAGAAACAACTCTCATCCAAGTCATTTAGGCCTAGAGTGCTGAGGTTGGGTGGAGAGATCCAACAACAAAATCAAGGAATCAGCATTCCAAGATCTCAACAACTAATCTTATCAAAGTTGATTTAGGAATGAAAATATGAGAAATTGAGATAATCAGCCAATGCTATCCACCCCATATAGCAAGAGAAGGATTCATGTTGCCTTCTTGCTTACCAAGAATAATTAATTACTATAGTGGATTGTTGTGCAACTCTAATTTTCTTTTAATTTGCTGTCTTCTTGCCATTCATTTTCTGTTTCAGCCAGAGTGTTATCTTATTGTTGTTTTTATTTTATTTTATTTATTTCAACCACAATTTTTGTTTGTTGTTGTTCATTTTCTGTTGTAGCCAGAGTCTCCTTTTGCTGTTCATTTTCTGTTTTAGCTACAGTTTTCTTTTGTTGTTCATTTCTAGCCACCAGAGCTCCCTTGTAATTGAGTTCTCCTTTCCTACATGCATACATTCCTTTTTCTTTTCTGTCCTTTCCTTTCCCCACTTTAAATTGTTAGCGAATTTCAAGAGATGATGGGTTGTTTCTTGTAACTGATTTTTTGTTGGAAAGTGTTGTACCTCGCTCTTTTTTTAAAATAAAACCTTTTTCACACCACTAGTCATGAGCTCAATTCTTTCTATGATCACTGTTAAAAAATTGTTAAAAATATATTTTTCCAGGTTGTAGGTTCAATTCCTTGATTTGCAACTTTCAATTTTTTAAAATTCTAATTTTGCTAGATCTCAGGTTCAATTCCTTTTGATCTCACATAAGAAAAAACTGAAAGGCATAAAACATTCAAACATAATATCCATCTGTGTTCTGTTTTTAGCAACATATCACATCTAAATTTATGAGTCATAAATATGTAGTTGTGCTTCATTTTTAGCAACATTTCTTCTTCGAAAGCAAGTCATAAGATGCAATGGAAGAGGTTTCAAAATGAAAATACGAAAGAGCACAAGTCCAAAATATAAAACCAAGTGAAACACCTTCTCTTCCAGGCCATCAACAATAGAAAAGTTCCATTTTATGTGCACAACTCATTATCACATTTTCTTATGATGCCTTGAAAGGTCATGTGATGACCTTTCTATAGCCATGGAGGGGGATACTTGTATTTTATTAACTGATGAAACCCTAAAGAATAGTACATCAACAACATACACAACATTTTATATATTCATTATTTAAAAATAATACAGCCATGATATCCATAATATTCCTAATTCATTGGTCTGTTCCTGTTTTAGAACTTTGGTCAAGTTCCTTAGCAATATGTGCATGTGTATATATTTAAAAGAATCATTCATTCTAAGCAAAACATACCTCTTTCAGCCCTTGAGGCATAACAGAAAGAATCTTTTTTTTTTCTTCTTTTCTTTCCAAATTTGATTGCTCAATAATTAGCATTTGTATAGTAGCGCTTAGAGATAACAGATCTAAAACTCATATGAATACATATCAAAGCATGTACATGAGATACCCATATTGATATATGTACGCTTCACCAAAAAATATTTTAATTAGCTTAAGAAATCATTTTTATATGCATAGGTTGTGTAACACATGAATAATCAAAATACAGCAACAACCTTACAAATAGTACAACATTTCTGTTTCATCTCTCCTCAACATTCCTTTTGTTCATTCCATTAAAGAGGATCATCACCCAAAGTCTCAATGCTCATCTTGCTCAAGGTAGGGTCCTGGGAGGGTTGGTGGATGAGGAAAATCCTAATATTTTTCAATTAGCTCTGCCTAGGCTCAAACCCAGGTTGTATGAGTTGAGAAACAAGTACCTTACCTTCATTCCATTAATAAATGCTAAATCAGTGGGTAGTACATGCTTAGTACTTTGCATCTAGTAATACACAACACACAACACACATTAGCATAACTCAACACACATTAGGACAACTTAGATTAGTCATGTAATGACCAAAAACATTGGTGGCTGGAACACCGATAGGTTCACGGGCATACAGCTTGACCTCGAGTTTGTGTGAGGGCTTGCTGGAGGTAGAGACAGGGTGCCCTAAATGGTCTTGTCAATCGAACAGGGACCTACCGAATGCAATTGGGGGTGCAGCGTGGTTAGCTACAATGCTAATGTGAAACGATGCTAACTATTCATGCAATGTCAAAGGTATCAATGGTGTCGAGTGTAGTCAAATTTTTTGGCAAAAATAAGTGTCAACATGCGAGGACCGTCGCCCAAGCGTGGTTTCAGGCACGGCTATGCGACAGAACAATGAAAAATGCAAGTGAAATGCTCAAAATGTAAAGAAAAAGAGAGGAGCAGAACACCACCCCAAATGGGGTTGAGCTTAGTTAACACCAAGAGGGGTTAGAAGTACATGGTGTACAACAGGCGTAGTGGACAGCATAGTCACAATCTCAAGGGTGTCTGGCCACGAAGATTGACGTTCTGCTATGGTGTCTGTGCTTGCTGAGTTGGTTACCACGGTGTGCAGTGGACTGTGGTGGTTTGCGGTGGTATGGAACTTTGCCTCTCTTTGATTTGCTGGGATGCTAATGCCAATCAACTCAAATTTTTGCCAACTTGCCAACCTTGAATCTTGCCTAATGCTCAAATTTGCCAACTTACTTCAATTTTGCCAACCTCGAAAATGTTGAGGGTGGGGGTATTTATAAGGCTAGGTTTAGTGTGAAATGTGGAGTGATTGTCATGTGGCAGAGGGGATGGTTGGGACTACGCTGTCACCCAACTACGCTATTCACTACGACTAGTGGTGTTGTGCTTTGCTGTGCTCTGTTGGACTTTGTGAGACTGTGAGATTGTGACTACGCTACCAAGTGCATGTATATGCATCGAGAGGATCGCAATGTACTTGAAAAAAATGCAACTTTGGAGACTACACTATGGGACCACACTCTCCATTGTCTTGTGTGGGGTCAAGTGTAGTTACAATTTTAGGGACTAAAGGGATACAAAAAAGATGCATTTTGCTAACTATGTTTGGTGAAGGTGAGTTGCAGCTGAGCTGAATGCTAGTGCTGCATTGTGGAGGCCTTTGAAGATTGTTTTGGCTTACTACGCTTGACTACGCTTTGGATTGGGGGAGAGCGTAGTCTCACACTTAGAAAAATTTTGCAAAATATGACTATGTGTTGACTACGCTCTTCACGGGAGGTTGACTATGCTCTTGACTGGGGGTGAGCGTAGTCCCAGCACTTGTCAAAACTTGTAGAAACTGACTTTTAGTTGACTATGCTTGACTACGCTTTGGGTTCGTGGAGAGCGTAGTCTTGACACTTGGAAAAATCTGCAAAAACTAGACCTTCATGCTCACTATTCTCTCCATGAGAGGTTGACTATGCTTTGGGGTAGTGGAGAGCGTAGTCTCAACACTTAGAAAATTTTGCAATGACTAGCTTGACACTCAGAAAAAATTTGCAAAATTGGCCTTTGTGTTGACTACACTCAACTACATTTTGGGGCAATGGAGAGCGTAGTCTCAACATTTAGAAAATTTTGCATTTGAGATGCCAAAGTCCAAATTTGGTGGTGTTTCAAGTCACAAGAAGAATAAATAGTCTTTCAACTAATCATCAACACGTCATTCAACTAATACATTCTATTCTTCATATAAGTCATGAGCACATTAGCAACACTAAAATCCATCACAATTATGAAATTGACCAATCAACACCAAATCACACAAATCATGAACGTAAGCACTTTAGCAACACTCTAATTTCCATCATAAAATTATAGATAGTTCTACAAATGAACACCAACCATACACATTATCACAACAACAAAGCAGGCTCACCAACATTGCCACAATAGTCAAAAGATAAAAACATAAGAAAAATGGATCTTTACAATTACATTTTCCAAAATTTTCATCCCATATTATACAAAATCTTTTTAAAACTAACACACAACTTATTGGGGTAACATGAGTAGGAAAACGAAGGTTGTTGGGCTTGTGGATGGGGGGGTGTTGGGGGTCAGCGGTGTCGTCAGTGGTGGAGGTTCCATTTTGGTGTGGTAGGGCAAGGACCGAGAGGGGATCTTTGGGGAGGGGAAGGAGGTTGGAGAGGGGTTAGGAGATGGCGACGCTAGGAACAAGAAGGGATCAGTGAATTGGGTTTAGGCGTAGACGGGTGGAGAGGAAGGTTTTGAGGCATGCTTAAGAGAGGGGGACACTATGCGTCTCAATGTGGGATGCCCACTTGAGGGGGTGGTGAGAACCTTGGGGAGGAGCCTATTGGGTAAATTTGTGTCAGAAGGAGTGCGCTTGTGGATGGACCTTATCAAGTGCTAGGTCAGGGCAGCATGGGCTTTGGACAATGTGAGGGTGCGGAGTCTCGCAAATGATAGGTTGCTCTTTGTTTTCCAGATGGAGGTTGATTGAGAGAGGATATTGTTTGGGGGGCGAGGGGGCATGGTTCTATGGAGCCTGAGGTTTGGCTCTTGCGCCCTAGAGCCTGAGAGCTCACCGTGATGCAAGTTTGTTTGATTGGGTGTTGATGTGGGTTTGGATCTTGGATCTGCCTTTGGAGTATTCGGTGCTTGATTTTTTGAAATCATTGGTTGGCCTGTTTGGAGAATTCATAAAATTTGATGTGTTCATCATGTTGATGGACATGATGGGATATGCCCGCTTCTGTGTTTGGAGGTTGCTAGGGTCGGAGGATAGAGTGAGTGAGGTGGTATTGGACACGACCATGGGGGAGGAGAAGATAAGGGTTTAGTTTGAGAACTTGTCAACAATAAAAGAAACACTGTTGGCCGTGTGCGAGATGTGCGGGAAAGGGCATCCTACTGCAGATTGCTAGATTCAGTAGTAGGGACCAACGCAATAGGGAGGATGGAACTTGGTTGGTCGGAAGGGCTGCATGCTGAAGGTAGGGCTGAGAACGAACCAAGAAAATCATGTCTTGAATAAGGGACCCGTTGTGAAGGTTGGAGAGTGGGGGCAGGTTCTGAGAGTTGGGGGGTGCCACCTCAAAAGTATTCGAGGGTAGGAGTGATCTATGGCCAAATTGACCATGGGGAGGGGTTTTGTGTGTGTGTGTGTGTGGGGGGAGGAGGTTGTTGGGGTAGTCGATGTGGGTGGGTCGGAGGGGAGGGGTGTCACCACACGGTCACTTTGTACCCTATCGACCAAATAGCTACTTGCACTGGAGGAGTAGGGTTTGAAGTTGCCCCCATTGGGGGACTAGTTACCCTGGGTAGGGGGTCCTCTAGACTAAAGATGATCTCTTTGAGGCCAAGAGAGGGGGAGTTGAGGCTACAGTGATCACCTTGCTGGGGAGCAAGGTTGGTCGACCTAAGGCGTTGGTGATGTGGAAGAAATTGATGCAATTGGACATTGATTTGGGGGTGCAATGGACACTCGAGGAGGTGTACCACAGACAGATGTCTATTTTTCCATGAAGATTCTTTCCTGAAGTTGTAGGGGACAAGGTACCCTGCACAAGTGAAATACCTTGAAAATGATTGTTTAGGATGAGGGATGCGATGTCGTGTGTTTGCAGGAGATGAAGTTGCATGCATCTGAGGTGAGGTTGCTACAATGGGAGGGATGGAATCTGCAAATTGTATTGTGCAAGGGCCATGTGGGAGGATTAGCGATTTTGGCAAAGGTTTTGATCACTTTGGTGGATGACTCCAACTGGAGTCAGATGATTCACATGATCCAGGAGGACTTCTGGCTAACAAATGTCTATGGGGCATAAAACTAGGAGGTGCGAGTGTAGGAGTTAAGGCGGGTGGCATGTTTGCTCCCCAACACTGCTAGGTGGATGCTCATTGGTGATTTCAACTAGCGTTTACATTGTTGGGAAAAGACAAGGGGGATAGTGCAGATCCCCCTAGGGCTGTGGAGTGTGCAAACTTCATCCAGGACCACGATCTAGTGGACCTAGATGTTGAGGGATGTAGATTTACGTGGAGTAATAGGAGAAGCGGGTATGACTACGTCCAATCTTGGATTGATTAAGTTTGGCTAAGTACATGACTAATGTTGGAGTTTGACATTCAAGCTACTGGGAAAGAGCGACAGGCATTAGATCATAGGTCCATTTTATGCTTGTTTTGATTTGAGCAGGGTCAGGCCCCCCCAGTTGTTTTGCTTTGAGCATACTTAATTGGACAAGCCTTGGCTGAGGCCGTTGGTGTAGATTGTTTGGTAGAGCTATTTGGGAGACTAGGAACCCAGAGACTTTATGAAACAAGGCCTTAGGTTGTTAAAAAACAGATCATAGCCAAAGTATTAGAAGAAAAATATGGCTTTAGAGCGTATAGGAAGCATTTGTAAGATAGGCTGCGAGAGATACAAGGGCTACAGGATATTGGTGCAGACTTGGGGGATGAGGAATAGGAGCTTCTGTGGGAGCTTTAGGAGTTTCACAGGGAGGAGGAAGGGTATTGGCGGCAACGATCTCGGATTACTTGGATACAGGAAGGAGACGAGCACACATGTTTCTTCTTTACCATGACCAAAGAAAGGAGGGCAATGAAGATGAAGTTGTAGAGTTTGCTTGAGGGCGTTGTCGGGGAAGGGTTGAATTGAGGTCTGTAGGGGTTGGAGGAGATGCACATATATTTGGAGGATAACTGGTGCAGGTGAGATTTGGAGAAAATCTCCATTCTGGTGTTGCAGGTCTTGTCGGTGGCTGATAATCAGCACCTACTGCGTTTGTTCTCTAGATTGAAACTGCTTGCTGCAATGAGGTCAATGCAAACCAACAAGGCGTTGGGACCGGATGGGTGGCCTATAGAGTTCTTTTGGGCATTTGAAGAGGTTATGGGGGCAAATCTATTGGACACCTTTAATTGTATGCTTTGTTGGCAACAAGTTAGAAGAGAGATCAACTGTTCACGAATAGTGTTGTTGCCTAAGGTGCCCCATCCGACATCATTGGCTCATTTAAGACCTATTGGTGTATGCAATACTCAGTTGCGATTGTTTTCTAAAATGCTTGTTGATCGTTTGGCACCTCTAATGAGAAAACTAGTGGGGAGAACACCTGGCTGGGTTTGTTAAAGGTTGCTTTCTATAGGATCAGGTCTTGTTGTTGTAGGAGATTTTGCACTCCCTCAAGTAGGCCAAGTTTCTTGGAATGTGTATTAAATTGGACATAACTAAGGCATATGATATAGTGAGCTGGGTAGCGTTAAGAGAGATAATGTTGCTGAAGGGCTTTGACCATAGGTTCATTAATTTGTTTATCTAGATGCAAAGTGATAGTCGGTATTCGTTTGATATCAATAGGAGGCTTTGGGGGTTCTAGGTGTCAAAGAGAGGGCTGAGACAGGGAGACCCCCTGTTACCACTATTGTTTATCTTGGTGATGGATATGCTTCAGAGTTATTGTCTTGTTGAGGGTATGCAGGGGCTGAATGTTGCGGGGGTCCAATGTCTAACGACACATTATGCTGATGATATGATCCTATTTGCTAGGGCGGTTGTGCCGCAAGTGGCAGCATTGAAGAGGACGCTCAAAAGAATGCAATGTGAGTTGGGGCTCAAGATTAACAAGGGGAAATCGACTATCCACTTAATCAATGTAGAGGGAATTGTGGGGGTAAGGATTCTCTAGTTGCTCGGGATCCTACCGGGCAGGATACATGACACTTACTTGGGGATGCCAATTTTTGAATGGCAAAAGCAGAGGGCGTGGTTGGGGTTGACGGAGAGGTTGCAGATGAAAACCACGCATTGGACAGCCTAGTTTTTGTCCTGGAAAGGGAAGATGGTGTTGGCGTCGATGGTGATTATGGCTATTGCCAGGTTCACAGCTTCAATGGCGGTATTGCTAGTTGGGGTCATGCAGAAGATTGACTAGATCATTCGATGCTTTGTGTGGTCTGGTGGAAAAGGGGGAAATAAACTTCATTTGGTGTGCTGGGCCTGGATAGTGTGCCCAAAATTGGCAAGGCGAATTGGGTTGCTGTCCTTCCAAGATGAGGTTACACTGGGAATGCAAATGCTGGTTAATAGGTTTATGGGCGAGGCAAATGGGCCGACACTGTGGGTGCGACTACTAAGGTAGAAATATTGTTGTTGGGAGGTTGATACGAGGAGCTCACAACTATGGAAGAACATATGCAATCATATTAGAGCAATGGAGGCCAAAGACTTGTCGGGGAAGCCTCCGAAAGAGGTGATTACGACAATGCACCTACCGATGGAGGGATGGAACAAGGTCTGGAGGGGTAGGCTGCCCAAGAAGGTCAAAGCTTTCAGATGGCTTATAAAACATAGGGCGCTACCTTTGAGGCTATTTTGTGGGAGCAAAGGATGAATGTGAACGCCAGCTGCCCCTCTACGCTGTGGAGAGACACTTGACCACTTTATATATGGATGTCAATTTGTGCAGGAAGTCTAGAGGAAGGCCAAACTAGTGCCCATAACAACTATCAACGGAGATTCTGAAGCACTTGTGATCTTATGGACAGCATGGAAGGGTAGGAACCACCTCATTTTCTGTGGGCAAAGGCTGCCCATGTCGTTGATCGTGGCTAGGACTAGGCATCAATTGTGGGTTGACGTAATTACAACTATGGAGTAGGGATAGCTGTTTGAGCTGGTGTGGACAGAATATGTGGGAAACGTGGACCTCTAGGCATTAATTGAGAGAATGGGCTGGGTCAACATGCTGAAAAGCATTGAGGGAGAATTGGGGCTGTCCACAACGAGTTTCTTTGACAATTGGATGGGGGAAGAAATGCGATTCTGGGAAGGTGAATTAGGGTCACCGAGGGGGTGTTGACTGAGGTGTTGGGAGTTTTGGTAGAGGGGGAGATTATCATGCTGATGGTTTGCACCTAGATAGATGCTGCTGAATTCTTTAGGGGCATGGTTAACCGGATGGGCAACGGGCACATTTGCAAGTCAGCACTGGAAGGCATATGACAGGACGTAGTGGTTTTTGTGGAGCAATACTTCGTGCAGTTTGGGTACCCTCACAAGCTTGTGGGTGTCCATTTTTCCTTTTTTGGTGCATGAGGCATGGCATCTAGATTAACTTACCTCGATTTTTTCAGGAGTTGCGACAAAGGCAGCGGCTAGGAAGACATCCGAGGGTGATTTTGGCACTCTGGAGGTCGAGGATGGTGGTTTTGCTGTTGGAGCCTTGATTGGTCTACTAGAGACGGATTAGGATGGCTCACGGACCGTAGTTTTAGATGGCGGAAGGGTTAGAGAAGGTGGAGCAAGGCGGGGCCTCTTCGAGGTTGAGGCAGGATTGTTGTTGGAGGCGGGGTTGGAACGGTGGTTGGATTCCCTGGATGTTGCGGAGGCGTGGTGTATCGTGGTAGAACACACTTAGCAAGAGGAGAGGGCGGCATGGCAATTGCGGTGGCAGGGAATGCAGGAGGAGGCACAGAGGTAGGCAAATAGCCAAAGGATCTGAGATTTGTAGTGGATGGAGGATATAGTGAAGGGCCATTGTGCGGAGTTGACACAACTAATGGAGGAGAACAGACAGAGGATGGAAACAAGTTGGATGTAGGAGGGTTGGCGGACACTGTTAGTTGGAATGCCGCAGGTAGTGGAGGAGGTGGAAGTCTCTTAGAGTCTACACAAAGAGAGAGTGTCGGAGGGCAGATGTTTGGGTAGTGACATGGGGGGTGCTAGGGAGCTGGTTGGGATGGGCAGGCATTCTGTGGCTGAGTGACTTCAGGGAAGCCTTGGGAATGATGGTTGCATAGGGTAGGGTCTATAGGGTTGTCGGGTTTTGGAGGCTGGGTTTTGGGGGATGTTGGGGAATGTAGGGGTTATGGGAGATACTCCTATTGATTAATTTTGAATGGGCCAAATGACGGTGGCTTGGGCTATACGCCCTTATACAACTTAATTTTTTTTTTTGGACTAATACATCTCAAATTTTTCTCCAAAAAAACATACAACTTATTAAAATTGGAGATGCTAGATCAACTTAACCAAAAGGGACAAGAAAGTAGGCATCTAGAACAGCTTCCACAAAAGGCTCAAGGGATAAAATGACATAAATTTCAAAACCAGTACAGAATCTCTAGGTCACAAACTCTCCTACGGGGCACAAAGAAATAATAAAAGCAGTATAGCAGCAATGGGTGCAAACCTAACCTGTCCACTATTAGAGTTCATGAGCATCGATACAACTAATAGGAGTACAACCAGTAGCTCATGGGGCAAAATTATCGAAAACCAAATAATAGTAATGGTAGCCCTATGGCATAAAGTGATTTGCACCATAGTACCCACAAATCATTCTGTAAAATAAGCTATAATAGTTCCACTATAAGAGCACAGAACTTTCTTAATAGCTGTAGGCAAATCAATGTCAAATCGCATAATTGAAAATAGTATTACATTGCATATCATTGTGCAAGCCATATTGCACAAAACTAGAAAGCATAATTGACAGCGGTGCGCATAAGGAACTATCATAGTCAAAATAACTGTACGCTGTCAAAACCATACCAAACCCATAAAAAATGCATGAGCACATAATAAAATGATGCTGTAACCAAAACTTGTCCATTAACAAAGTACTTGTTGACATAAAGTAAATAGCTGGAAAGTGCCAAATAGCCTGCATCGAAGACAAGCAAATACAATACATTGCAAAAATGACAGTCAATTTCACATCTAGTGTCAATAGGATGTTTGTTTAATTCTCAAGTTTATTTCTATGTATTGCCTTGTTATTTCTAGTCCCTAGTCATTTTAATTTCCAAGGTTCAAGTCGTGGTTAGGTCTATAGTTATGTACCATGTAAAAAATTTTCCATAAATGAAAAAATACGCCCCCATGTATGTAATGGTCAAGAATCATGCCAAAAGTGGCATAACAAGATCATCCAAAGCTATAAAAAGAGGTGCATGCTCTTATACCAAAAGGGCTACACTCATTTATCATGTTCATCTCTCAAGTTTCATTGTAGAAGGCATTCGAATTGAAGGAGAAGTTCAAAAGTTTCTTTCAAGAATATCTCATTTTCTCACAATCTTTCACAGTTCTCTTACATTCTCATCTTAAAAGCTCACAATCTCAAATTTCTTACATCTTTCACATTTCATTCTTATTTCACATTGATTTCATATTTAAGCTTTGCATTTTCACAGGTTTTTAGCATATGTCATTTTATATATATCTAGATCGAATAAATCTCTACAAATCTAAGATCTTTTATCATCTAAAGCATCAAGTTCCATTACTTTCAAGCTTAAAGCTCTTTTCAAATCATTCTTTGAAGATGTCAAGCTTGTTTTAACCCTAGTTTCTAGATGTACATTAAATTGCATACTATCTAGTTAGATCTTTGCTAGATTTTTGGTATTTTAAAGATTTCATGTAGATTGATTGCAAGTTCAAAGTCAAATGGATTCAAATTGCACACAATTGGCCTCATAGAAAAAATCAAAGTTCAACACCTGTAGCTGGATATTGCTTTTTTAATCAATATCCAATGATATAGTCTTATCAATCCGTACAGATCCAGTGACATCTAGCCATAAATTTTTTTTATTGATTCATGTAGCTCCAACGATATCCAACAATATAATGACAAAAAATTCCAGAGGCTATTGTGTTTCATATTGCTTGATCAGTTTCTAGCGTTAACTGTGTAGATCGTAATCATTTGAAGTAATTTCTAGTGATATGCTGAGCAGCAATAAAATTTTCATGCTTCCTCATGCCTCCAAAAGTCAATACCACCCAAAGGGTGCATACTATACTTATGAAGATTGGATCGGATCATAGATTGCTTATTCATTCCTAAGATTTCGGATCATGGATATCATGGAATTGTGATATTCAAAAATATCGAATTTTTAATCATTTTCAAAAGTATATGCAATTAAGAAGACAAAAAATTGAAAATCCATAAAAACACAATATATTTAACTTTAAAATAGAAATTTATAAATATTTTAATATAACAACATTGCTTTCAGCATGACCATCAACATAAATTTATTATTTATGCTCCCATATAAATTACAAAAAATTTCAAATGTAAGCTATACTGTAGTATTCATTCATTGTCAGCTAAAATAAATGAGCTGAAGAATGTCTGAAATCAGCTGCTGAAGTGATTCAAAATGAGTTGAAGAATGCATTGTTGAGCTCTTGAAGAATGTGATGCTGAGCTCCCCAAGAATGCATTGCTTCTTGCAGAAAAATATGCACTCAAAGTGCTGAAAACCTTGAAACTGTTGATGGCACATGTTTAGAATGTTCTATGCTCATTCTTTCTACTTTTATAGATGTATTGACTCATAAAATTTTTTTTTGAGAGAATATTCAGGAGTATGTTACTGAGAAAAAAAAGAAATATAGTACGGGAGATTACAAATCGTGGGTCATCAGCAATGGCCCTCAATAGATGGGGGAAAGATCCCCTAAGTCACAAAATAATCCAGCACCCCATCAGTCATGCTAAACTCAAAAAACAAAAACAAAAACTCATAAATTTTGCTATTTGGATGGTGTTTTAATTTTTAATGAAATGTTTAATATTAAAAAAATATAATATTATGATTGGTGTTTTTAAAGATTTCAGAATTGCCTGGAGTCATTTGGAATTGCTTGGAATCATCTGGAATTGCAATTCAGAATCACATTCCAAACTTGACCATGATCTAGAACAAATCCAGATCATAATTATTCGGATCGTAATCCGGAATCACTTAGATCCCGATCCCAATCCGATTTACATAATGGTGCATACAAAATACAATAAATTGACAGGTTTCAACAGCTAGTGAATCTAAAGAGCTAAGCTTAGCCTAGACTCTACTATCTAGGTTGTATATTAAAAAATGCTCTAGGCGCTCTAGGTCCTCTTGAAAATAAAATTAGTTACTCCACTGTGATTTAGTAGGAAATAAATCATAAACACTCGTTGATCGACTTGGAAACAGAACCATGGAGCTATGAGCCATGACACAAGGGTACATGTCTTACTCAACACATGCCAACATATTAAACATACCATTCCAATACCTCACTATTTAAATCCAATATTTTATACATTTCATACAAATCAAAATATGTACTAGAACCTCATCAAACTACAGTAATGTGATTGATACATGTTGCTAATTTTGCCCTGGTCATGTCATGAATTACTACAATATTGTAATGATCGTTGCTACTTGTCCTAGATTGTCACAACGTAGGTAGCAATGAACACACTGGACACCTGAGCTGCCAAAGATGTGCTAGAAATGCTGCAAACAGTTATGTGCATCACAAGCATTGGTGGGAAACGGTAAAAACAACTAGAAAATAAAATAAAAATTATTGGATTCCTCATCATTTACCATAGAACCACTAATCATACATAAAAATTGATTTTTAATCACACAACCTTGGTCATTGACATTTTTGATAGAAACCACAATCCAAGGTACCAAAATCCAAATTTCATAATGTTTACAGAAATAAATTTAAAAGGATCATTACCTAGAGGTTCAATGCTCATCCCACTAAGGTAGGGTCATAGGAGAGTTGGTGGATGAGTGAAAGCTTAACCTCTTTTGAGTGGCTATTCCCAGGCTTGAACAAGGGCCTTACCACACACAAGGACTTTACTATCACTCTTAAGTGGTGGTCCCTTTTATAGAAAAAGATTTAACCAACACAATCATAATAGCCAAATTCAATTCTAATCACATAGAATCACAATAACTGGATACATCATGCGCACAACTTGTTGAAGTTGAATTTACAATGAAAGGGTTCATGGATCATTTTCTACCTCTTTACTGAATTTGACATAACACTCTATTGGAACCCTTGCTTGAGGGATGAAACCCTAGCTCACCAAGCTGAAACCCTTATTTGCACAAAAATGAATTAGATAAAGGGAGAAATAAGAAAACAAAATGGAAAAAAAGTAGAATATGGATAGAAAGGAAAGATTCTTCACTACATTGGCTCATTGCTATTGCACTTGTTGTGAAAGTTTGATTGTTAAAGCTGCTATAATGGATTCCTCCCTCTCTTACATTTGACAAAGTTTTTTCTTCTAGTTCTTATCCGAAATGCCAAATGTGTGAAATGAAATCAGGTGGGAGGGTTCAAATAGGGATGGAATCTAGATTTGACATCTATGACTTAATCAAGATAACGTTTTCTTGATTTGTGGCTTTTCTAATGGACTAATCATGTGACAACTTTTGAGATTTAACACAAAAGGTCATTTAAATTCATAAAAGGTACCTAGGGGGCTTTCGGGGTACTAGTAGCCACAGACAACATGCAACTATAAGTTCTAACACTTACTATGTACATAACTTATAAACTATGATACTTAGCCAAAATTCAATCATACCATCATGAGCCATTTGATGATCTCATCAATGCAATCATACTAAACATGAATTCCAACCTCCATTGATACCGCTAAGCATCCATGGACAATACCACAGCAATAACCAAAATTGATGTGACATACATCAATTTAACATGATGTAATCAATGGTTTATTATACCTGATGTTGTACCACTTGTGTGATAGTTGCTTCAAGTCCTTGGTACTTGCTTAAGAAGTCCAACAAAGTCAATTCACAATTGCATATCATAATCGAAAGATAAAATCATAAACATTTGTCAAATATTTTTCTGCACATAACATAATCATCTATCCCAAAGCAAAGCCATAGGGACCATTAAGTATAGTGTGAATGTGTTCATACCTCCTTGATATCCTTTCATTTGGTATTTATCTTTGTTTGTTTCCTTTGTTCATGCTCAAGTTATGTTGGAATCATGTAGAAGTCATTAGGAGTCCTATGTAGTTGTTGAAAGTCATGTTTGGGTCCTTGTGTGTTTAGAAGCTATGGTTGTTGTGTTGAAGCAAAAAAACATAATGAAGAGAGCACCAAAAAAAGAAAAAAAAAGAAAAAAAAAAGAAAAGAAAAGAAAAAAAAAGACACTCTTCACTTCAAACAATTATAAATAGAGGGGCACCCCTTCCTTGAATGTCATTGTAGCTAGTGCAAGATTAAAGCTAATAAAAGCTCTTTTTTCCTCCTTTGCGTATGTTTTCCAAGTGCATCTGTGCTGAAGTTTCTTTAGCTTTCCAGCCTTCCTCATTTTCTTGCACTATTTCAATGAAGATTGAATTGAACCTCCCCCTTGAATGGTTCTCTCAACGATTCTCTCAGAGCCAATTCTCACACGATTTTTCACACAATTTCCATAATTCTCTCACAAATTCTCACAAGGGACTGAAGGATTTTCACATATGGAACCCTCAAATTTAAGTTCCATACATTCTCTCATATTTCTCATGTTATTTTCATGTTTGTGGTTTATGCTTGAATTCAGGGGCTTGATGAATATTTAGGCAAGGATGCATGTTTTTCCCTTACATTAGATGTTATCTGTATGAGGTTCTACTCAAATTGAATTCTAATTGCTGTTTTTTCACTTCTAATTGCACATATTTCTCACTTGGAGCAAGCCCCCTCTTGGGTTTTCTTGTTCCACTTGGTGTTTGGCTCATTTCCTTAACGAATCTTGTTGAATTGGCATTTCTTAAACATTTGAGGCTTAAAGGACATTGGATGCATGTTCTCACATCATCTCATGCATGCTTGAAGGCACATCCATGAAGATTTGAAGACTTTTTCATGATATGCCTTTGCTTTGTTTCATGTTCTCTCTCTCTCAGCTTGTTGCTAAAGTGTTGGAGAATTCATCTTCTTGCTAAAAGGAAGCCCAAGGTCTAAAAGTCCAAAAAGTCCCTTTCACCAGTCGCATGCCAAAATTTATACATGCTCTAGCTGAAATCTTGGCTGATTTCATGGTTGATGAAATGCTTGATTTGTCTGTTGCAACTAAAATATTTCCATCGCATGATTTATGCTTGAATGAATAGAAATTTTCATCATTGTGATTGGCAACGAAATTTATGGAATCTACCAATTTGTGTAGCTGTGTGAAGAAAACAAACTTAGTCAAACTTAAACATACATACATGAGTGCGTACATGTATATGTATCATGAGTGTACATGGATTCTGCGTGTATGTACACGTGACTTATGTGTCTTCTTGTACATGCGACTTGCGTGTACAAATTTACAGAAAATTTGTAAATACACCTCAACTTGAACAACTTGCATGGGGAATGCTGATGCTGCTGAAGATATGAAATTTTGAGCTCTACAAAATCAGCCATGATTTTTGTTGCTGGTTCCTTGTTTATGCCTAACTTCAAACATGAATTTGTGGATTAGCTAATCGTTCAAATTAAGCACTTTTTCAAATCTCTGAACTGAAAGTTACGTACTATAAAATTCTTGTATTCTGCTCATGCGAACCAACTCAGTTTCTAACCAATTGAAGATGACAGATCCATGTTAAATTGTGAGGAATGTTTTCAAATCCGAAAGCTGTAAAGAATTTGGTTGTCAGAATTCTATAGCAGAACTACCTCATGTTCTCTATATGTGTTATTTAATGCAGGCTTGAAATATATGTATGCATGTAACAAAGCCAAGGAAATGAAAGAATTTTTTTTTGATCTTAAAGCTCTAATATATTTCTTGTTTTTAACTCTTTCCTGGTAGTTCTCGATGTTTGGCACTTCCTGTGCTTTGCAGGTACAACATCAACTAATTTACTTCTGATCAAGACAGCCTAAGATTCTGGACTATTATGTCTGTTGTGCGTATTTTTGTTCATTTCATCATTATGTTCCATGTCACAATTGGAGAACAGGCATCGGGGAACAAGTGCATTAAGGTCTTCTTTTCTTTAGCAATGGTTGCTGAAGTGACTTATGTTGGCACCTTAAGGTAATTAATTATTTTGTCAAGTAATGTAGCCATTGACATTGGCACCTTGAGGTAATTAATCATTTTGTCAAGTAATGTAGCCCTTGACAGGGTTGGTTTCGGAAAATCTTGAGCAGCAGATTTTGTGGTCTACCTTAGTGGCTTTTCCAACGATAACTTCATCTTGCTTGAAGCAAGCATTCATTTTAGCTCTTTTATTTATTTTCTAATTTCTTATATTTTAGGTTCCATTACGAAGATATGGCCTGTAATCTTCATAATTGAAGCAACAGGGCAAGTAGCTAAAATAGTGAAAGAGGGGAGAAAAATAAAGTTAGAAATGAAACGTTGCATCTATTAGTTACGGTTAAACCTTTTCATTGAAAATCACAAATGTCAAGAGTACTGTGCGGAGTGGTTGAAATAGGCTGGTTGTATGCTTGGGGTCATACGGTCCAATTATCACGTTTTGGTTACTTCAAATTAAGGTTTTGGGTAAAATGAATAGTTAGAAGGTGGTTTCCTATGAAAGAATCAAAAGAGAACGTCTTGGATACAACATAGAATATCTAAGAGAGCACTTCCAAGATATATGTTATCAGAGCCCAAATGCTTTCCTAACGCCGGAGAATTGAAACACTATCATTAATCTACAAGAAATCTAAAGTTGAAATCGAAGTCTTGTTTATCTTGATTAGGGATCTTGTCAATAAGGTTTAGTTTCTTCCATTTCTTTTCCATAAGTTGTGTAAATTCATTGGGATTGAGCTACTGATCTGGGTAATGCAATTCCCAAATGTTCTGTTAGAAATAGGAAATAATTTTTATTCATATTTATAAAATTTTCAGCCGATCCTTTGCGTGATAAGCCAGTTGTTATCATCCATATTGAAAACCTTTTATACTCCTTATCATATTCAGGATGGGAATACCCGGAGGCATGGTGAGAATATGTCAGCGTGGTATCCAGTTACCTGGGATAGTAAATATGTACTGTCAGTATTTTCGCATTGAAGTGTAGACATAAATGTTGACAGATCCTACCAAAAAGCTGACACCATTGTTAACTCTGTTCCTTTTTAGCTTCATGCACCTGACACATTATGTGGGCCTTATGGGCTGCTATTTACGATCCTTAGTAAAAGCTTGCATCTTAACATGAAAATGATAATGAGGATAATAATGTACCTCTGGAAACAAATATGTTGCCCTGCGCTCTTGGCTACGTTGAATAAGGAAATTACAGTTTCCAAAACTGCATGATTTCCTTACCAAGGAAACTGTAGATTGTTGTCTTCAGCCGAAACTACTAAGGCAACTCTAGGGAACTGTAAATAAGATTTGGGATTTTGACACCTATATTTCCTGCTATTGTTTAGGTCACTCAATGGAGGATGCATTTGATGTTGTACATTCCGATATATCAATAGGGGGTGATGTAATAAGAATCAGTCAGCTTTGGGTTTCACAAGACTTGCAAACTCTGGAGGAAGGAGGAAGCCATTAACAAGAAGGAAACCCTGAACTGTGGTGGAACCCCAACCATAGGCTGTTGAGGCAAATAATTGAAAGCCGGCAGGAGAGGAACCAAACAATTGATGATGTGGGAAAATTGTGTCTTTTTCTAATACGAGCATACAAGAATCTCTAGTGTCACGAACCCTTTCTGCAGACAGCACCAAAGGAAAAGCTGCAACGTTTCTCCAATCACATCAACAAACTGCAATTTTAATGTGCAAAAGAAATACAGAAGCAGACCCACCAAAGAAGGCAGGCAGGCTTGGCTTCTCTGCTCTGCTCTTGTCTAGTACAATCATCACATGGCTGATTGTACCGCAATGGGTGGGAGGATTCAGGGCTTGACATGTCCCCATCAGCAACTTACCTGCCCTTGGCCTTCCCTCGGAAGACTAGTTCTAGTAGTATACTGTTGCGGCGCAGCCCAGCCAAGCCAAGCCAAATTGACCCAAGGCGCATTGCCTCACCGCTGCAGTTCTAGTCATGAGCTGAGTCAGTAACTTGAGTGATTTGCTTTCTTTTTTGTTGAGCCAGCAAGTGTGTCCTCAAACGATTGGAATATTACAATGCTGAGGACCCACTAATCACGTGACACACAGCCGGAATCTCCAAGAAGATCCCTTGCATGTCTGCTTAATTTATTGAAATTCCACCCCGTTATTATCTTCACGTAGCCAATCAGTATTCACCACTCACGTGGGCATTGCTGAAATGTGCAATCAGACAATTCAGCCCAAACAACGTGATTTCATTTATAATCCGTGCTTTCTTACCGTGTTTTGCTGTGGCAAAATCGCTATTCTATTCCTATTTTGCTGCTTTCTTCTTCTTCTTCTGCAGCTCTGGTTGTTCTCGATCATTGTTCGTTTTGAATCATGGGCACACACACAACTTCCTCCTCCTCCTCCTCCTCCTCCTCTGCTTCATCAACTGGTTTAAATTTCAGATCTGGGAACTCATCTGGAGTAGATCATAACTCTTCGTCATCTTATATATTCTTGGTGGGTAACTCAATTTTATTGAAATGATGTGAGACCATGTGGGAGAATGCCATGAATATGATGATCATGAATTGTAATAATGGTGATTGTGAAACTGATGGAAAAGGGTGCAGGTGCAGCATTTGATAGAGAAATGCCTCATATTGAAGATGGATCGAGCACAGTGTGTTCATGCCCTGTCAACTCATGCCAACGTTGATCCACTTATAACAACTACTGGTAATTAACGTATTCACCCATTCCTTCCGGGAGTTTTATTGCAATAAACATATTACGGACACTGTTTTATAAATTGGCTTTCTGATCTCCAGTATGGAACGAATTGGTGAAGGAGAACAAGGGCTTTTTTGATTCCTATTTTGCTGAGATCAAGGATAGAGGCAACGGCGGTAGTGGACAGCAACAGCTGGCACTTCATCTGGATGATATAAATTCTGATGCTTTCCTTTCCCGAAGAACACGAGATTAACTACTGCTATGTTTTCTTTTTCCGTCAATATCATTTTCCTCTGTTCATTGTTTAGAACAGTTTCTATATTGGATACCAATGCTGTCAAAAAAGTGACTCCTGTGTGCTCAAATTATGGGTTGCCTTGAGAAAGAGGACCTACCTAATATAATATAAAGAAAGAGTCGTTTTATTAAAGAAGCTGATGGAAAATTTGGGGAAAACTTGGGACTAAGGATCTGCAAAAATTCAACAAATCTCGCTTTTGCTTTTCCGTAAAAAATGGAACTCTTTCTATCAATGATAGCTTAAATCGCCACTTCAAAAAATCAAATCTTAAATCAAATCTTTGGAGGCGTCCTTAATATATAGTACCTGAGACCAAAACAAATGCATCATGCCTACCGGAATCTCTAAAAATTTTCACTTGTTGCAAAATTCTCTAAACCCAAATTTCCCAGCTCTTTTAAATGCATAATTTTTTTGGAGAGATTTTAAATACATAACCTAAGTATTGGTCGCAATGCATGGGCCTTAATGCCTTTGTGTAATGCAACTTGATATTTAATCTATTTAATTTATGTTAACACAATAATAGTGAAGTGCTTTGCATTATATGTAAATTTTGTAGATAAAAAAGAAAAATATTGAGATTTATTGCAAATTTTCTTCCTTCTTTCATTTCACCTTTACTAGGCACCAAGGTAGCTCTTGCATTGATCTACTCTTGTCTACTCATGATAATATAAACATTGAAAAATTTTCAGGTGGGAGAAAAACTTTCATAATCTCCTCATCATCATTTGAAATTCACTATTGTTGCTTCACTTCATCATATTCACTATAAGAAATGCAGAACTCGTGGTCTCACAAAAGACCTTTGTCAGGATTTTCAAACAAGAGTACCTAATATGTTGGTCAATAATGACAATGAGCTAGATTCAACTAAGGTTTTATTGTCTACAACATTGTGGGTGCAAATTAAGAAGAGGCCTACTTGTAGGAAACCTTGGTTTGATTGGAATTATTTGACAACTCGTAAAGATGTTTTAGCTTCACATTTTGATATTTCAATGTTGAAGAATTACAAAAAGCTTATTAATTAGTGAACTCAAATCTAATCCAAAAAGTTTTTAGAATATTTTTAGAGATAAACAACAAAATCGTTGGGGTTTTTCCTTATAACCTTTTTAATCATGACACTCTTGCAAGATAACTCTAGTATTCTTGAGTTCTCCCTTGATGATGTTTTTGCAAGAATTCAAAGGTTACCTTTTAGGAAAGGTGCTAATGTTAATGAATTATATGTAGAGCTTCTTAAATGGGGTGGTTCATTGGTGTAGAAAGTAGTTTGCAATCTTCTTAATAAAGAACTTTAGCATGGTTTGGATCACTCTTGGTGTTCTAGCTAAGCAGCTTGCTTTTCAAAAAGGGAGATAGGATAGATCTTAATAATTATTGATTGATTACAATCAATTCAATTTTTACTAAGCTTTTGGGTACTATTTTGGAGAATAAAATTAGTTTGTGGGTAGAAATGCAAGGTCTTCATGCCTAGTCACAACTAGGCTTTAGAAGGAATCATTCTGCTATCAATCATCTAATAACTTTGCATTATTGTGTGAAGAAGGCAAAAAACCCCAACCATAAAACTTTTATCTATTTTGTGGATTTTTCCAAGACTTATAATTTTGTTGCTAGAGATAAGCTTTGGAAGAGATTAGATAATATTAACAGTCTAATTGTTAACATTTTGATTGAAGATAATCTTACCCAAGAAGGAACAATTATCAATAGTTCAAAATGAGTTTACATAATCTCCTACCCTTTTTGGCATATTCATAGATGAATTAGAGGAATGGATGCAAAATGCCTCTAATCATGTTGTGTCAATGAATGAATTGTTTTTGAATATGCTTCTCTTTGTAGATAATGTGGCCTTGATTGCAAAATCACCTACAAGATTAAATTATATGCTTTACATCCTCGTGACTATTGCAACCATTTTGGTATGAAAGTTAATGTTCATAAGACTAAAATTCTAGTTTGTGCTACTAGAATAGACATTATGATTTTTTTCTTGGGGCAAAAGACTTAAGATATGTGAAGCTTATAAATATTTGGGGGTCGAATTTGCTAGTAATTATAGTTGGAATACACTTATTTTTCAAAGGGTTTTAAGTGGCATATGAGCTCTATTTGCTCTAAGAAACAATTGTAGTAGAAAACAAATTTTGGCATAGGAGATTAGAAGGAAACTTTCTCGTAGTCTTGTCCAACTTGTATTATTGTACAGATGTGTTGCATGGGGACTTTCACTTTTGACATATAATTGGAAAAAATTAAAGCATGTTCAAAAATAGTGTTTTGTATGTGAAATTTAAGTGAAAATGTAGCCTTCTTATGATATCTTATTTCTAGAAGCATATTTGCTTCCTCATGAAGTTAAAACCCTTTGTCAATTTATTGCTTATACTTAGAAGTTAAGTCACATAGAGGAAGTTAATTATGCTAATGAGATAATAAATGCTACACAAGAAAATGGATAGTTACATTAAGGAAAATTATGGCTTTAGTCATGGACTATTATAATAAAGGATCTTTCTTAAAAAAAAAAAAGGCTCTTTTGGAAGACTATAAAAAACAAGTATTAGCTAAAGTTTGGTTGAACACATTAGGAACAAAACATTTTTATTTATATTTTGTTAGAGGAGGTTTTTTATCTAGTACTCAAAAGTATCTATTCTTAGCTATTCCCATTCATTTAAGGAATCAAACTACTAGAGCAAGAATGGTCTTTCATAATGTCCTTATTAAGATAGGTCATTGGATCAATTTGCCAACAGAAATAATGTATTTACAGATTATATAAATAAAGCATAGAGAATGAAGAACTTGTCTTTTTATTTTGCCCATCTTTGGCTCAGACTTGAATGAATTATAATATAATTGTAATCTATTGATCTTTTTCTTTCAAATTGACTTTATCTACTTGGGGCATTACATTAATAGTGTTTTTAACTTTCTTCAAAAATGTATTAAGGCTTTTTAACTATCTAACATATTCTTTCTGATTTCCTGAACATAATAAAAATTTCTAGTTTCCAACTTCAATTACATGGAAATCAATGTTATTTTATCTACTAAGCTTGGTAGTCTATCTTTAATAGAAACCAAGAATTATGGAGGTTTTCTTGTCTACTAAGCTTGATAGTCCATCTTAAATAGAAATTAAGAATTATGAAAGTCTTCTTATCCACTAAGCTTGAAGTGTTAGCCTAGTGGTAAGACTTTTGATTTGAAAGTTCCAAGTCATGGGCTTGATTCTGGTGGGCAAAGCTCAGTTATAAAGTTCTAATTAGACTATATATCTTGGGGTATTTTTATATTACAATTATTTTATGATTTTAACACCCTCCACCCCCACCACCACATCCTTGTATTCACCATCCCCTACAACCCATGTTTCCCCCCACCTCTTGATGAAACATTTGATAGAAGGACTACGATACTATATCTACAATATCATAAATTAATAAATGATGTCGTAGATATAATATAATGGGCCATGATCATGTCTATAAATATGAATCCCTTGTGTCAAATCATAAGTTTTTGCCAATACTTAGCAAAGTTCTTGTAGTTTGTTTTCTTGAAGTTAGAGTTAGTTATGAATGCCTACAGTGTGGTGAATTATAGGTGTACAACATCTTTATTCAAGTGGATTGTTTCTAGAGGTAATTCATGAATGACAATAAAGATGGAGATTATTCTTCATCATTGCAACATCTCATATAGAATAAATTTACATTTTAATATCATTTACTTTATCATTTAATATTATCATGTTTGTTAATATGAGAGGAATAAGTACAACTAGTTTCGAGCGTAAAATGTAATTTTATGATAACCTAGTAGTGACTTTATTTGATTTGCTTGGTGGTAAAGTTATCTTGTAATCTCAGTAATTATTACATTAGCCTATGACATATACAATAAGCTAGGATCAGATACTTATTACCAATAGACTAGAATAGCTTTATATTTTCATTGTACTTAGTAATAGAATTTATATTCATTTTTACTATGTTTACCTTTAGTACACTTAGAGTCTACCAACATCATTTCTTCATATACCTCATTAAAAGTTAAACCATACATTTTGCACTTCACTAACTCTAAGTGAAAAAATGATCACAAACTTATTATCAACTCTGTAGTATACTTACATTGTCTATCCACAGATTACAATCTGGTCATGCATGAACACTTGTCACCGGTATGGTTTGAGTATTAGAATTCTCTACCACTTATTATTGGTACCATTGTTGAGGATGTGTCAATGTTTGCTAGTTAATTAATTTTAACATAGTTCAATGTATTAAGTATTGTCAAGCTTATCTTTTATACTTAGAATAATTTTTTAAAACACATACATTTAAGTGTTAGTAGACGCAAAATGACTTCTACACATAAAGTGAAATCTCCACCTACTATTGATCTTAACAAAAGTAATGACAATAATGATAATGAAGAAAATTAGAAAGGATCAATGTAAGTAAGAATATCATATCCTCATGCTGATCCTTATTATTCTAATTTCACATTCATTTTTCACTAGGATGAATAGTTCAAATGAAGAAACTTATAAGACAACATTGTCTTACCACTCAAATGCTCAGTATCATCTATGCTTTAAGTAGCTTTATTAAGATTAAATCTTGACCATGAACAAGAAGGGTATCATGTTACCAAGAACATGAAAATGCCATATCAGCCAATAGAGGCTTAAGTAAGAAGAGATGCTATCATGGTGATAAGATATCAATAAGAGAAAGGAAATAGGGCATCACAAATAATTTTCTTTACAGGGAAGGAATATGTATAATACATATTGAAAAATCTCATTGTTCTCATAGATCCAGTTCTTAAACACATGTTCTATGCACTGAGATCATGTAAAGTCAAGATTATGTTTAGCTCTTCTGGAAGAGATGAGGTAGACTCCAAACTTAGGAGGAATTCAAGATCTAAGACCTTGGATAGATTTAGAAGAGATGAATCAAGGAGTCATAAAAGGAGAACTAGCTAGCACCATTCTCCAAGTCCATCATCATCTTTATCACACTCATTAATAGACTTTGATAAGGGATGACAAAGATCAAGGGACCGTAATATGAAAATGAGAAGAGATCATAATAGACATACCAATAGAAGAAAACACCTTGAAGAAGAAGAAGATGAGGAAGATAGAGAAAGGGAAACTAGGCATGAGAGAAGAGAACATCATGAGCATTAGAGAAGTCACCACTACAACAGGGAGTATGAACCTAAAGATTATGAAGAACCCCTATTATCCACCAGAAGCATGATTAACATTAGAGAAGTAGTGTACATATCGATCAGATGCCTAAGGTATAGTTGCATTAAGAAACTTGATATGAATAATATTCCAAAGTTTAAAGAAGGATATAATGTAAATTCAAAACATCACCTTAAAGCATTCCATGATACCTATGTCCTACCAAACATAGAAAATGATTGACAAAAATTAAAGTTGTTTTCCAAAATACTCATACAACTACGACACATTATTGATGGGTTAAGAAACAAAACAAGAGAGACCCTTGGAGTGTATATGTAAGGAAGATTGTTTGAGATGAAAGCTATCAAATTCAACATTTATTGGACCAAGTGGTAAAAGAGGAAGGAAAACTATGCAAAAGAGAATCAACCAAAGAGTATAACAGATACCCTCCTCTTAGAAAAAGAGATGTGAGAATTTATGAGACACAAGAAGAGGAAACAATGGAAGACATGATCTAGTAAAAAAATCTATGCCTTAAAAAATTAGGAAATGATATTATAGCAAAGGTAGAGAAAATGTGGGATTTACAAAAACACTAAAGATAGTAGAAGAAAAAATTGAACAAGAATTGAACAAGAATAAAGACAAGAAAAAGAAGGGGGATAATGAATTGGAAAATTTCAAAAGGAAGGAAAAATTTATTGTAGTGGAGGAGGTCATGGATGCAATCTTAGAAGATGAAAATGGACACAATGTATGCTAGTAAAAATAACCTAAGGGATGTTGTCCTATTATGGTCTATTTACAAGAGTTTGGCACAGATGTACTTAATCCAAAATTTGTCAAAAATCAAATGCCTAGAGACAATCCTACCAACAAGCATATTATCTAAGCAGGTATTATTCTCAATCACAAGAGAAGTATCAGTAGCAATGCTAATAATCATAGTCATGGGGGATATCATCACTAAGGTAACAATATCTATACTAGCAACTATATCCTTACGGATATTATTGTCTAATGTCCTATATCCCTAGGTAGTACTCCTATTGATGCTCTCTCTCATTGCTATCCAATTGAGTACCAAAGATTTGCAATGCCATGCATGGAGTCATAACCTTACATGTCTCAAATAGCAGCAGGTCACTCTCATCAAGCTCCTAATTCTATACCACTAGTACCACACCAATAGTGCAAGGAGAATTACTAATACAAACATAGTAGAAAAGTACTATTAGGGTAGTTTGTACACAGGAGGATATTACAAGAAATAGTAAACCAAGGTCAAGGAAATATCATTTCTTTAGGATAAGTCCATAAAAGGTTCAAGGAATAGGAACCTTATCTAACCCTACTCCTTCCATGTCAAGTCCTCAAGCTAGTACCATGCTTCAAATATCAATAGAGAAGAATTTAAATATTGTCATGCTTACATAGGCTACAACATATTAGATAAAGGTAGGGGCACTTTCCAAGAAATAAATAAATACTAGAAGCCATTTAATCTATCTCCATATAGTAGGAAACAAGCCATGCAAGGCACTATTAGATTCAAAATTGGAGGTGAATCTCATCTTTTAGGATATGTACAAGGCCTAGAATTTACCTCCATTAAAGAAATGAAAAACCCTATTAGAGTTGACTAACTAGTCTATTGCTATACATCTTGGATATGTGAAGGATGTGGTAACTACCATAAGTAGATGGTCTTATCCTGTAGATTTCCTTATCATCCATGTGGGGAAGAGTAAAGGAGAATTCCCTATAATTGTGAGAAGGGCCTATTGTAGCACTATCAATGTTAAGCTTAATATTAAAGACTTATCCTTGGAAATATCCAAGGAGGATAAAAATAAAGCCATATAAAGATGTTAAGTTCCATGTATCACATAAAGTAATAATGGGTGCAATTGTGTGGAGAAAGTTTGGACAAAAAGACAAGATAACATCCTAGCATGCAAAAGATATATTGAAGATATGTGTGTACAATAATGTTTATATGTAGTAGCCATGAAGAAAGAAGGCATTTAATGGCTAACTAATGAATTAGAATGTAAATAAAGCATATGCATCAAATTAGATGAAAAGATTACAAGTGCCTATGTAGAAGAAACCAATAACATAGAACAAATATGAAAATAACTTTACTATGCTAAGTTCCAACAAGAAGAAGATAATGAATGGGATGAATTTGAAGTACCAAACAAATATAAATCAAAACCTCTAGAACTAGAAGCCTTACCGGGTTCACTTGAATATCCTTTCTTGAATGATGAAAAATTGGTTATTATAAATGCAAATCTAGATAAAGAACAAAAAAAGAAAAAAGAAAAAAAAAGAAAAAAAAAAGATTATTGGAAGTGGTAAAAAATGAGCAACTCCAGGCGGAAGAAGCCCAGCGGCAGAGACAGCTAGACCGCGCCCACGGGCATAATGCCTGGCAGTGGCTGCGGGAGGGGCGATGCCCATACTTTGTTTTGGGCATTAGCTGTGAGTGCCCCTGGGCGGAGCTCAGGTGGCACATCCGCCGGACCTCTGCGCGGTACCACCCGGATGCTGGGGGTTCACAGGAGGACAGGGGAAGATGCGAATCGCTTATGCAGGGCATCCAACAGGCGGCTAATTTCGTGGATACGGAGGATCATCGCAATACCCTCGATATCCTCCATGAGCTGGAACGCCCCAACTGCGCCTGTCGGCGGCTTCCGACTCACCCGTAGGGGGTTCTCTCTGGTGGGGGGGTTGCCCCCCCCACGGTCGATTTTGTGGGTTCTTTTGTGTTGTTGGGGGGGTTGCCCCCCCCGGGGGTTTTGGCTTGTCTCCGTTTTCTTTGCTCTATCTGGCTGTTTCG
>MNCI01009017.1:876763-887765 GCA_015680685.1 Gnetum montanum | reverse complement strand
ACTAGTTCTAAGCATATTCCAACAGTAGATAGGGAATGGTGTGGAGGTATTTATGGATGAATTCTCCACTTATGGAGCAACCTTTGATCAAGCCTTGGACTCGTTAGAGAAAGTGTTAAAAAGATGTGTAGAAACCAATTTGAGGCTCAATTGGCAGAAAATCCATTTGATGGTCCAAGAAGGCGTAGTACTAGGGCACAAAATCTCACACACAGGGATAGAGGTAGACCCTGAGAAAATCAAGGTTACCCAACGAATTACCTGCCAACCAGAAACTATCAAAGATATTTGGTCATTCCTTGGACACATTGGCTACTATAGGAGATTTATTGATAACTTTTCAAAGGTTTCCAAATCATTGGTGGAATTAAAAAAAAAGGACATACCTTTTGAATGGACCAGGGAATGTGAATTAGCGTTCCAAACTCTAAAACAAAAGCTAGTAGAAACACCCATTTTACAAGCTCTTGATTGGTCCAAACCATTCCATATCATGACTAACACATCCAACTATGCCTTAGGAGCTGTACTTACACAGTTAGATGACCAGAAGCATCCTTATTACATCCACTGTGCAAGTAGAAGTATCGTTGGTGCACAACTTAACTACACTACCACATAGAAAGAATTAATGGTTGTAGTGTTTGCACTAGAAACGTTTAGACACTATGTATTGGGATATAAAGTATATATACATACAGATCATAGTGAAATCTAGTTCCTCATGAATAAGCCAATGGTAAGTCATCATATCATATGATGGCTTGTAATCCTACAAGAGTTCGATTTAACAATGATTGATCACAAAGGCACTGAGAATGTAGTTGCTGATCATTTATCTTTGTTGCGATGGGGCAACAAAGAGGATGAGTATCCAATTTTTGATCATTTCCCTAATGAATTCCTCTTTGTTGGTGTAGTGAATAATCAATCACCCACGGAGACAAACTGGTATAGTAGCATTCTTACCTATCTCCTTATCCAACAAACACCACAAGAGTTAAACCTTAAGAAGAAATAATAGTTTCTTCACTGAGCCAAGCACTTTATGGAGATCAATGGGCAACTTTACAAAGTTTGTCCTGATGGCTTGGTTTGATGGTGTGTTCCAGATATAGATCAACTGTGAGTTCTCCAAGATGCTCATGAGGGTCCTTGTGGGGGTCATTATGCTAGGAGATGAATAGTCATTAAGATCTTGCTTATAGGATATTATTGGCCTACATTATTTCAGAACATCCATCAATTTATCCAATCTTGTGAGCACTATCAATGTGATGGGGGAATGACTGCTAGAATGGAGGGTCCACAACAATGGATTCAACTGTTGGAACCCTTCGACATTTGGGGAATTGATTTTATGGGTCCCATTACACCAATGTCTAGTGGAAAAGCTTATATTATTATTGCTATTGATTACCTTACAAAATGGGCCAAAGAAGTTGTTGTTAAAGATTTTACATCATCTACAGTTGCACGATTTGTTCAACAACAAATTGTGAATAGGTTTGATGTTCCACGTGCACTTATTTCAGACAATGATACACACTTCACAAGTGCAAATTTTTGCAAATTAATGCAACGCTTAGGGGTTGAGTATAAATTGACTACACCATACCACCCCAAAGCGAACGGTCAAGTAGAGGTCACCAACAGGGAGCTTACGAAGATGTTGCCAAGAATTATTAGCAAGTATAGGTGAGATTGGAGCACTAAACTGAACGATGCTCTTTGGGCATACTGCTTCACATGGAAACTCCCTACAGGCTACTCTCCCTACGAGTTAGTGTATGGGAAGCTTCCGACACTTCCTATTCAAATTGAGATCCGTACACTATCCATGGCATATGACCTTAACCTTGACCTTGATCTAGCATAGAAACAATGGTTAGTAACCCTTAACCTACTAGATGAAAATCAACTAGCTACCTTGTCATCTAATTAATTGCACAAGACATTCAATAAACAATGTCATGACCTAAGAATTAGGAAAGTTAAATACTAACTAGGAGATAAGGTTCTCTACTAGAATCCCACACATGTGCCACAACATACTAAATTTCAAACATCGTGGGAAGGACCTTAAATTATTTATGCAAATTTTCCTTCAGGGGCCATGACAGTATACAAACCTGAGAACTCGGACAAGAAATTGTTGGTCAATGTGCAACAAACCAAACCTTTCCATGAGCTTAGGATAGTCAATACACATGCTATGTCTATTGGTGGACAACCCTACTCACTATTTCAGATCTCCTCCTTCCAACTCAGTCATGGGGAAGATGGCCACCTATGCTAACCGTTCTAGGCCCTCAATTATTTTTGAATTTTTTTTACACATTTTTCCAACTTTTCTTATTTTTGTTTTACACGATCATTCATATTTTTACTATTTCTTTGTTTGCTTGATTTACTTTTATTCACCATCCAATAAGTGCTCATGATGGTGGATTGAATTATATCATATTGATTGCTAATGTTTGGTTTTTACCTTTGAATTATGATGTTGATATTAAGGTATGGTTCTTTTGGTAAAATAGGCAATGAGTCCACGCTGTCCACTCATCCATACAACTCTATGGTCTCCTTTGGCTTGGAACTGTATAGTCCCATTTTTCTAAGTAAACGTGTGAATAAATTGGTGGCTGGGTATTTTTCAAACCAAGGAAAGACTCAAAGGATGAAAAGGGTGTGACTTCAAGGGGATTCGATGTATTTGTGCTTGCCATTCTCTTCGGTGTTTGGATGCTTTTTCTTGGGTTTTTCACCATTTTGACATTGTTCAAATACTAGGAAGCTGAGTGAATACAAATAAGTCTTTACATAATGTGGTTCTCATGAAAAGAAGAAGAAGTGAGAATTCAAAGCACACCCCTTAGACATAATAAAGCAATATGGGCTACAAGCACTGGTTATGGCACTGGAAAGACATGTTACCCATGCCTGAAGGTTCCTTCTAACTAAGGCCATTTCTTGCTTCCTGCTTCTCCATCTTGCTCTCCTTAGGATGGTGGTCACTCTTTGTGGAGACATTCTTGTTACTTCAAGAGGATGGAATGGCCAAGTGTATTGATGCGAGGTCACTAAATGTGGTTGATTTGAGTCCAGATTTGGAATGAGTTCTACTCAGTCACATTAACCATGACATACACAAGGGACTTTATACAACCTTGCTCTTGGGATTCCATTCCATTCTCTCCTTTCCATTATTTTTTCCATTTTTCACCTCATTTCTAGATTTATTAGTAGTCCGTCTCTGAGTTGATGCATTATTTTTTTTGGTGAATTCTTGTGGGTAAGTTTTTAACTCTTACTTCCGAATGACATTCCTAGAGCCTACAAACTCTTTGGTTTGTGGATTTGTCAGGGCATTAAGGGCATGAGCCTGCTTTGGGGAGGACCCATTGGCATTCCTTTTTGGTGCAATTGTTAACTTCTTTTTCTTAAACATTTCCTGTAATCAATCATTTCTTGTTTCATCCCCATCCATGACATCCATTTTATTGGCGTTGCCATTGTTATTTTTTCCATCTTTCTTGTTCCTCATATTTTTCCATCTATAGCTACCAGAGGTTCGCTCTTAGTCATGGGGGCCTTGGCACAAATTTTTCAATTTTTTCCCCATTCTACTATTTGCCTAACCCCTACACCTTGGGTAGTCACTAGTGATAACTTTCCAAACTAGTTTTTGCCATAACCACAACTAAGCCAATGTGCTTCATATTAAGGCAAGGTATCAATTGCATTGTGGTTTATCTATCCTTGCATATTTATGACTATGTTGTTTGTGAAGATGATGATCATACAAACAATAGACTAGGCTTGGAGGAAGCACTCAGGATGGACAGGAATTGGCGTGTTTACGAAATAAGCAAGTTTGGTGGCGTGGCTATGGCTAAACAATGGAAGGAGCAATCTTGGAATTAGCGGCAACATGCTTCATCTTCTCTCTCTTTCTCTTTCTCTTCAAGTGACCACATAAAGGCTTGGATGTCATTTATGTACAAGTGTTCACCACAATGGTCATGAACACTAATGTTGTAATATGCTTATTGATCCATTCACTGGGCACATTGAGTCTATCATCCCATTCCACCATCAATTGTCAATTAGTAAATAATACCATACCTTCCTAATATTTTTTAAGGAACTCAAGGATGAGTTTTCATTCAGTCATGGTGGTATGATGAACCATGATATCGGGGCCATGATATCACATCCGCCATATCGGATTAGCAATATCAGAGCTTACCATTCGATGTTGAGTACCCGATATCGGGACCTATCTCCTTGCCTATAAATAAGAGGTGGGTGCATTTGGTTTTGCAATAGTTAGTTAGACCCTTAGCTAAACCCTTGCCTTTTCTCCCTCCCAGAGTTAGAATTATTTCTGCATGCCTACAGTAGGAGTCATAAAGTGAATGGATCTTTATTCGAGCATTGTGTACCTGAGCACACCTTGTGTACAACAATAAAGATGAACTTTATGATAAACCTTATAGCATCTAGAATAGATTAATTAGTGTTAATTGATGTTATTAAATTCTTTCTTAGTTAATTAATGTTCTCTCTCTCTCTCTCTCTCACTTTACAACTCTCCTAAGTAAGCACACACAGTACGATCATGTCGAGCATGTGTGTAATGCTTGGTAACCTAGTAACGGTTAGTGTTTGGTAATTCTAGCAGCGTTGCACTGGTTCAAGATGTGTATGAAAAGTGGGAATGGATGCTAGTGTTAGGATTAATTAGAACTTAGTTAATGAGTAGTTAAGTTAAATTAGTCACTTAGTTATCTCTTTTCTCCCTTATTAGCATAGGACATAAAAACATAAAAAGTATAAAAATCATATGCCTCAAGTGTACTTAACCATACAATCATGACATACAAGTAAGCTTGGGAAGACAACAATTAACCAACTCGTCCTTGTTCCATCAAGGCGCATAGGCACTTAGTCCTTGGAATTTGACCGGATCATGTGTGTACGCTTGTATTCGTATGGTTGAGCATAGGGATACCTCGCCGCTCATCACTTTTTAATTCTTTAACATCTTTCAAATTCTTTATATGTTTTTTTGTTTTTATATATCTTTGATTTTATCTATAATTTTATCATTTTTGATGTACATATTTTTGTTTGTATTGATTTTTAATAAAGTATCAATTAATAAGCAAGATGTAGTTGAAATAGTAAGAATTTCACTCCATGTAATCAAATCAATGAAGGTATAATTGTATATATAGTGAGACCACATCATCCATCCACTGATTTTCAATAATAAGAGGTTCTAACAATGGACATAATGATATTTTCATCATAATAAAGCTAAAATAAACTTATGATCTTTATGCCTTGATGGAAAGGTGAAAAACCAATTGGGAATGAAAAGGGTGTGATATTAAGGGGACTTGTGGATTATATAAAGCTACTTTTATTAGTCTTATTATGTTGTTAAGTTGTATTATTTACTTGTGTTCTAATGCAAAATGAAAGCCTATTCTAAAATAAATGATGCCTTACGATGTCATTAGAAAGACATGTTATTTATGATTGAAGGTAGTCATATAGTAATTTATAATAAATACATATAATAAAAATTATTGAGGATTCCATGAAAAAGACATGTTATCCATGCTTGAAGTTAGGTGACTTCATAGGAATTTCAAAGGTTTTTTGGACTTGCACTAGTTATGGGGTTAGAAAAATATGTTACCCATGCTTAAAGGCACTCCTCTCTTTAATGGCTAAGTCTCCTTCAAAATAAATTGCTTAATTAATAAGTTGCTTTCTTATTCCTCATTTCTAAGTGGTGATATTTCTTGTAGTTGTGATTATGTTATGGTTGTAAGTTATGGGATGATACAATGCAATGTCACTAGTAAGTGGTATGAACTTGGTTTGGATCTTGGATAGATAGGATAATGATCATTTTATCCATGCATTACACATTATAGTAAAATGCTTCACATTCCATTTTTTCCAATATTTACTACTACCGTTTCACCTCACTATTATATATAATTATAATTTGATGGTTTTGCGTACCATAGTATTATTTTCTTATAGGAGCAATATAGACATGTGTGTTTTGGAAGACAGGCATGATTTACATTCAACTCCTCAAGTATCCATGAACACTTATAGGTGTGGTTATACAAGGGTATTAAGGTAAGGAGCTTGCTTTGGGGAGGATCCACTTGTATAACTCTTGTGCTTTATACTTAACAACAAACTTCACATCATCTTGTACCTCTTGGATACTTTAGCAACTATCATTACTTTCATAGATATCCATATTTATTCATAAACTTAGCATTTTTTTATCAACTTCACTTCCTAAACTCAACTGAATTTACCTTGCTCAAACTTCTTCTTTTAACATCATGTTGACATTAACATACCATATTCGAGGAGTCATTTATGACCAAGAACCTTTCAAGTTTTCTTAATACCTTCTAGGCTATTCACTTCATTAATTTGTTTCATTAGAATTCATGAAAATTTGAAAAATTTTAATAGTGATATTGTAGATACAATATTGCAACACGTATGATATTGCATTAACGATTTTACATCTATGATATCACACATATAAAAAACTATATATACCTACAATCATTAGGAGAGTTCATGCAATTCTATTAGAGAACTTTCTAAGCCTCTTATCTTTCCCACCATATATTTGATTTGATTTGTTTTTGAATCTTTTTTTTTTCAAAAGCAAGCATCTCACTTGTGGGGAAGAATGATTGTACATAATTTTGTGAATTGTACAACTTTTTTCTAATATCTAGAAGACTAGTTAAGGGTAAGTATTATAAGTGATAATAAGATTTTGAATTGATCTAAGCCAATAAAATTAAAATTTCTATCCAATCAACCATTCTAACACTTTTTAACAATAAATTAAGAATAGTTATAGGTCATACAAGTTAAAAATCATTTTTGGTCCCACAAGGAATTGTTTAATTAAGGATTTTTTTTTTGAATTAGGTGTTTTTCTAATTGACTAATTTTCTAACTCTACAATTTAAATTAAAATAGGATTGATTATGTATACAATTTTTTATCAAAACCTAGAATGTGATGGAAGGTTGTGAACTATTAGAAATGTTTTTGGAATTTTTGGGTAATCTTGAAATTTCTTATGATTGTAGTTACTATTGAAAAGGATGTCGAAAGCAGGAGGACCATCACAACATAGAGAGAAGAGGCCTAGAGGAAGAAAAAAAAGATGAGGTGGAAATCAAATACTTGCTGTAGAATAGGAAGCATAGTCATATTCAATTTAGCAGCCCACCCAACAATAGGAAAATTTGCACAAGTAGAAGTTACTGCATCACTTGTTGTAGAGAAAGAACAATACCTCACACTCTCCAATGAGTGCTTGAAGGCCATTTAGGAGAAATATATCATGTCCAATATTATAGTGGAATTAAATTTTGGCTTGTTCATGGAGTTCATAGCTTCAAAGATTCATGAGCAACTTTGAGCATCATCATTTTAGCCTACTATTTCAAGTAATGGTAATTGGTACTTGGGAGAAGTTCATTAATTTTGGCATAATAGATAAGATGATCTAACTATAAAGATTGAAGGAGTGTTAATGCCATGCTTAGTCAAAGCTATTACTATAGCACTAAATTTAGCAAATATTGGAGCTAATATAACCTAGATCTCTATAAGGTTTGACATAGATGCAAGCAATCTATGGTTGCAGAGGGCATATGAAATCACTGAAAAAGAGTAAAATGGATCATCTACTATCAAAAAGATTTATTTCAATATTGGGATATATCATATCTTCCCAAATAAGAGACTTGATATAATTTCTACATATGCTACCATCTTAATGAAAATGTTTTAGGAAAATATAAAACACTTATTATTTTTGGAAATTCAAAGAAGATTTAAGGTGAAAAAGACAAGAAAATGCATTCTTCCATTTCCTTGTATTATTAGAAAGTTATGTAGGTAGGTAGGTAGGTATTTTGGATTACAAAAATTATGTTCTTAATAAAGCCCAAAATGCATCATATGTAGAGATTTCAAACCTAATGTCATCCAAGAAAGATTGAGCGGAGAAATCAATAGGGATTGAGGTTGTAGTAGAGTCGACACTAGTAGAAAACATTCTAGCCATATGAATAGAATAATTAAGATCTAGTGAGTCAACTGTACTTGTAGACTAAGTAGGATTGAGTGCTCTAGCAACCTAACAATTTGATTATAGATCTTCCATGAGTCATTTACAATAGATTACAGAAATAATTAGTTGGAGTGGTAGAAAAGTGTCTAGTATGTATAGAGTCAAACATAATTCATGTAGACCTACAATATTACAAGGAAGAGCTAGTGGTCAAATATCTTTACACGAAGAAAAGAATGATGATTGGACACAACAAATCTTTGGAATTAGTACATCTTTTGAAGTGGTGTTAGAAACTAGAGAGGGATCCATTGTAGTGGTAATGAAACATCAAGATGAAATAGGCATAGTCAAGGTACTTACTAATAATATTAAAAAGTTATTTAATGTTTCCATTGTGCCATTGAAAGATATTTCTAGAGTCCAAGATATGCAAACATTAGCCCAAACATCAGGTAAGAAGATTATATTCCTTGCTAAACACGAAGATGCATTGGAGAGACTATTGTAGAAAAGGAAAGTCATGAAAAATATTTTTTTATATCCCTAGTGATATCACTATAGTATAGCCATAATTTATCTCTACAAAAGAAAAACTAGTTTTGGTAGAGATAAGGATGCAACATGTAGAGAATGAAGTGTAAAGGCTATAAGAGGAATTAACTATCTTATGAGCTAAAAGGTAGGAACCTTCATCATACATTTTATCATAGTAGTTGTTGCAATTTAAAAGTGATTAAATGGATCAATAGAAAAAGAGAAATTAGTGTGAAATACGTTAATTGTAGAGGCTTAGATGTATGCTCATGCCATAACTATTGTTGCATTAGAAGAGGAAGACAAGAAAATTACTATTGAAAACCTCACATTGACAAACATAGAAAAATAAAAGAACATGCTCAAGGAAAGCATTCATCAACTAAAAGTGTAGTTCAATAGAATTAGCCTAGATATGAGATAATTGACCCATGAAAACAAAATATTATCAATGAAGGAAGTATGTGTAGTAAGGTAGAAATCAACCATTGAGATAAGTGCATGAAAAAATGAGGCCAAAAAGCATGAACTCCTCAAAGAACATTTTAGAGATAAGGTGGGCATGTACAAACAAACAAATGAAAATGAAATCTAGATGGCTAAGCCCAAGATTAGTTCCATTACATAATAGTAACTTGATTGGAAATCCATCTTGGATAGTGTTGCCCTTGTCCACCAAGCCAAACTTAAGAATAAATACCTACAAATATAAGATTTAATAGAGTATATGGGATTAGCAAATTTAGATCATGCTAATGTGATCATGTTGATAGTAGGTAGATTGAGAAAGAATTTAGAGTAGCAATTGGATAACATGAATTCTGTGTATGAAAGAGAGTTTACAAATAAGAAAGATGCATAGTAAAAACTTCACATCACAAACTCAAAACTTAGGTAGTGAAATCAAGCTATTAGAATTAGAAAGTTGTTGTACAAGATCTAGCTAAAAGAATGATAGATTACAAGGAATTATAGAAAATGATTAAAGATTTTAAAGTGGAAAAAACGTAGTTTGCATCATGGTACATCAAAGCTAATTAGATGTTTCCATAACTACCGTGTCCTTAGGAAGTACCAATACTAAAGAACAACATTTGGGTGGCATGGATAGTACATGATCCTAGTACTGAGAAAGAGAAGGTGAGAGCTTTAGTGAATAAGTATCAATTTGAAAAGCTAAATGATAAAGGAAAGAATTCGATGGAGGGGCCACCATTACTAGGAACCTAAAATACTACATTAGGCTTCCATCTTTTTTTTTTGTTTTCTTGTTGATTTTTTCATGAAGTTTGTCATGTGTTAATCATGTATTGCATGATAATTTTATAACACCACTTAAACAATGATTGACATTCATAGTTAGTAGTTAGTCATGTATATATGTCATGTTATCAAGTCCATGTAACCCCACAAGTTTGTAATGAACTCTATTCTCCCTTTTGTTTAAACTTAAGAATGAGATTTTAGTTATTCATGGGGGTATGGTGAAATATTAATTCATCATATACCTCACTAAGAATTAAACCATATGTTTTACACTTCACTAACTTCAAGTGAGAAGATAACAATCTTGAACTTATTATCAACTTCCTAGTATACTTACATTGAGTAGCAATGAAAAAAATTGGTGTGGGAAAACTAAACAATTCCATGAAAAATAGTTTTAATGCAAAGATTCACATGCCTTGAAGGGATCTAGGGCATCTTAAATGGTCTTGTCAATTTCTTAAGGACTTAAAAATTTGTTACCAACTATTTAAAATGAAAGTGAGATAAAATGTGTAGAAACAAATCACAGGACAAAAAAAAGAATAACGAGTGACGAGAATGATATGGTCAAACAAAAAAAACTTCAAAATTTATATTAAATGTAATAAAATGGTAATAATAGAGGTTTAGAGAATAAAGATTTTTGGCTTCAAAGAAGCCTGAGACTACAAAATATCTTTCAAAATTCGATGTAGATGGCAAGATGTGTTTTACACTTGATCTACATTGGTCTCTTGATTGATCTGCACAGTAAATGCTACTACCTGAAACACCACAAAAATTTGCATGTTATAACCAATCTTCATCATGTAGCTTTCACCCCATGAAACCCAAGGCAAAAATTAATTGTAAATGTGAAAATTGTAATCCACAATGGGCAATTTCACATACTTTATACTTTTGGGATTGAAAAATGCCTCATAAGTGGTCAAAGTCTCATTTCCTAAGTGAAAAACGTTACCTAGTGTCTATATTTGGGCTTTAGAGGTCCAAAATTCCTTTTAGAATATCAAAAAGGGAAATTTGATGGGTTTTATGGGGGGTATG
>MNCI01009017.1:852344-862998 GCA_015680685.1 Gnetum montanum | reverse complement strand
ATTTTTCTCCTAAGCCCCGAATTTTTTCGTTTCTCTTCCTAACCCCTACACCTTCGGTAGTCATCATTTACATCTTCCCAGATCCATATCAGCCATACCACAACTTAGCCAATGAGTTTACACCGAAGCAAGGTATCGATTAAATGATGATTCAATTACCCTTGCTAATATATGATTGTGTTGTGTGTGCAGATGGTAATCATTCAACAACGGATTGGATTTGGAGAAAACACTTGGAATGGAGCCGCATTGAAGCAGCTATGCAAGGAGCAAGACTGATGATGCGCTTACGGATGGACAATGGAAGGCGCAATCTAGGCGTTGGCAGTAGCAAGACTCTTCTCTCTTCTTCTCTTCTCTTCTCTCTCCTATTTTCTCTCAGCTGCCAAATGTGGCCTGATGTCATTGTAATAAGGTGTTCACCCTTGTTGTCATGAACACCAGTCTTGTCAAGTCTCGAATAATGAACCATTCACATGTCATTCCATTAGTTCCATTCCCCTCAATAATCCCATACCTACCCGATATCATTGTAAGGAACTCGAGGATGAGTTTTCATTCATTCATGGGGGTATGATGAGACGCGATATGCACAAGCCGCGATATCGCATCCCCTACGATATCACCTACGCGATATCACGTCGTTGCTTGCGATATCCCGTACATGATATCGCGGTCCGCTGCCAAATTTATAAATAAGAGGCAGCACTCCCCTCATTTCACATAATAGGCGTAAGTAGTGAAGCTCTGGCAGATTGATCACCCCAGAGATAGAATATTTTCCATGTGCTCGTAGTAGAAGGCCCCCAAGTGAACGGTTCTTTATTCGAGCAGGTTTGTACCTAAAAGCAAGTTGTGTATGGAAATAAAGACGAGCTTTGTGGATAAACCTTGTAGTGCATGGATAGGTTTAATTAATGTTATTTATTACTTTCCTAGTAACGTGGCATGAGTATGACTTGGTTACGAGCGTTGACGAATGTGTACGACTAGCCAAGGAATCGGTTACTCATTGCGATTAGATTCTCTTACCCTTACCTCCTAGAACGTGGGACAAGTACGACTTGATTACGAGCATCTACGGATGTGTACGGCTAGTCAAGGAATCAGCTGCTTGTCACACTTAGGCTAGTTAGGTGCCTTAGTACGACCGCTTCAAGCATGTGCGTTACGTGTGATAATCCCAGTAATGATTAGCGTTTGGTAGCCACAGTTGCACAGTTCAGGGTGTGTACGGCAAGTGGGAACGGATGCTGACGCTAGGACTTAGTGTTGTAGTTAGAGTTAGTTTTAGCCTCTCAACCCTTCACCCCCTTAGCATAGGAGATAAACCCGAAAATACCAAAAAAATCATATACCTCGGACTTACTTAACCATACACCGTGACAACAACAAGTAAGTCTGGGAAGACAATGATTAATTAACCCCAAGTGTTCCTTGCGGCGTTTAGGCATTTAGTCTGTGGCGTTCGACCGAATCGTGTGTGCTACGCTCGTTTTGTATGGTTGAGTGTAGGGGTACCTCGCCACTCATCACTCTGCATGCAAGCAGTGTGCACCAGAAGCTAAAATCCAAAGATGTTTATATGTGGTAGCTACAAAACAAGAAGGTACCTAGTGGTTGATAGCTAATTCTAGTAGCATTTCATTATGCAAGGGACCTACTGAGGGCCTAATGTATGAATTTGTTGCAAGTATGGATGAACTCGAGCAAGTTCACCACAAACTCTCTAAGAGAGTAAATGATGATATCAATTGGGGAGAGTTGGAGATTCCTGATAGTTTCAAATAAGAACCCCTTGGAGTATGTGTTCTTGAAAAATGGTAGGCTAGTCATTATTAATGCAAAGCTTATTGCAGAACAAAAGAAGATGTTGATGAAGGTTGTGGAAAAATGGTCAGCAACCTTTGCCTAGTCATATTCTGAGCTCGCTAGAATAGATCCAAGAATATGCTAGCACCAAATATACACTGACCTTGTCCTTAAGTCAAAATGACAGCCGTAGTGACATTTGAATCCCAAATTAAAGTAGATTGTCAAAAAGGAGATTGAATAACTCCTCAAGGTAGGATTCATCTACCCTATTACAGATAGTGAGTGGGTTAGTCCACTCATGATCATACCCAAGAAAGGAGGAAAATGGTAGGTGTGCATTGACTTCCAGCAAGTTAATATGGCAACTTTCAAAGATCATTTTCCATTTCCCTTTGTCAACCAAGTGCTAGACACCATTTTTGGGCACTGCTATTACAAATTTCTGGATGGTTATAGTGGCTACAAAAAAATTTGAATTTCACTAGAGGACCAGGTAAAGAAAACTTTCACAAGTCCTTGGGGAACTTTTTCTTACCATCAGATGCCATTCAGTTTATGTAATGTCCTAGCCACTTTCTAATGATTAGTCCTTAGCATTTTCTAACAGCAAATTGGTAGTGGGGTAGAAGTCTTCATGGATGAATTTTCTACCTATGGAGCTATGTTTGAGCAATCCCTAGATCATCTTGAGAAGGTGTTGAGGAGATGTGTCGAAAAAAGCCTTCGACTCAATTGGCAAAAGAGCCATCTTATGGTCTAGGAAGGAATAGTCTTAGGGCACTGTATCTCAAAAGCAAGAATTGAGGTGGATCCTAAAAAAAAGGGTCATCCAAGGAAGAACCCATCAACCAAAAATAGTTAAAGAAGTGCAGTCATTCCTTGGTCATATTGGCTACTATCGGTGCTTCATCAAAATTTTTTCCAAAATCGCCTAGCTATTGGTTGGATTAACAAAGAAAGATGCATCATTTTTCTGGACCCCTAGATGTGAAATAACATTTCAGCAACTGAAGAAAAGGCTTGTTGAAACTGTAATTCTACAAACACCTAATTAGTCTAGACCATTTCATGTGGTGATTGATGCATCAAATTATGCTTTGGGGGTAGTGCTTATGTAGTTGGATATTAAAAACATGCATATTACATTCACTATGCAAGCTGAAGTATTGTAGGTGCACAACTGAACTACACCATCACGAAAAAGGAGTTGATGGCAGTGGTGTTCACATTAGAGAAGTTCAGGCACTATGTGCTTAGCTATAAAGTGTTCATGCGCATAGATCATAGTGCCATCCAGTTTCTGATGAATAAACCAATGGTGAGCCCTTATGTCATATAGTGGCTCATGATTTTGCAAGATTTTGATCTCACAATGGTAGATTAAAAAGGTGTGGAAAATGTGGTCACTGACCACTTATCACAGTTAAGATGGGATGACAAGGAGAAAGAGAGCCCATTATTTGATCAATTTCCTGATGAATCTCTCCTTGCAGGGGCTATTAATGCACAAATGCCCAATGAACCAAAATGGTATGACACCATCCTCACTTATTTACTCAAGCAAGAACTATCACAAAGTCTGGACAATAGAAAGAAACAATGGTTTCTTCACCAGGTCAAGCATTTCATGGAAATCAATGAAAATCTTTACAAAGTATGTCTCGATGGCTTGGTATGCTAGTGTGTCGCTAACATGGATCAACTGTGCATTCTCTAGGATGCTCATGAAGGCCCTTGTGGGGGCCATTATGATGGAAGATGCACAACCATAAAAATCCTCATGGTAGGATATTATTGGCCAACAATATTTAGGGATGCATACCAATTCATCTGTGCTTGTGATTGCTATCAAAGGGATGGTAGAATGAAAACTTGAATGGAGGGGCGACAGTAATGGATTCAGCCTCTTGAGCCATTCAATATTTGTGGCATTGACTTTATGGGTCCCATCACACCTTTGTCAAATAAAAATGCATATATAATAGTTGCAGTTGACTATTTCACTAAGCGGGTAGAAGCAGCAGCCGTCATTGACTGTACATCCATTATTGCTGCTCAGTTTGTACAAAAAAATATCATAAATAGGTTTGGTGTGCCTTGTGTGATAATTTTTGACAATGGAACTCATTTTACATGTGCCACTTTCTAAAAACTTATGTAGCGCTTGGGGGTTAAGCACAAACTCACAACACCATATCACCCCTAAGCCAATGGTCAAGTTGAGGTCACTAATTGGGAGATTACAAAAATTCTAATGCGTACTATTAACAAATACCAAAGGGATTGGAGCACCAAATTAAATGATGCCCTTTGGGCCTATCACTTCATATGAAAGATTTCCATAGGTTATTCTCCCTATGAGCTTGTGTACAGAAAACTACCAACATTGCCCATCCAATTTGAGCTTCATGCACTCTCTACAGCCTATGACCTTGACTTGGATCTAAGTCTGGCAGAAAAAGAACGATTAATAAACCTCAACTTGCTAGATGAAAATTGATTAATGGTCCTATCATCCAACGAAATGCATAAGGAATTCAATAAGAAATGCCATGACTTGAAAATAAGGAAAGTCAAGTTTCAACTAGGAGATAAGGTTCTTCATTGGAATCCTGCACACATACCCTAACGAACCAAATTTTAAACATTGTGGGAAGGACCTTACATTATTAATGAGACTTTTTTATCTGGGGCCATAATTATGTATAAACCTGATAGCCTAGATAAGAAACAATTAGTTAACACCCAACAATTGAAGCCTTTCCATGAGCCCAAGCCAACCAACTCAACAGACACCTCACCAAATGGACAACCACGATCAATCTTTCAAATCTCCCCCTTCCAACTTAGTCATGGGTGAGATGGCCACATGCTAACACTTTACGTGGCTCCTCAGTCTTTTGATTTTTTTTGTTTTACAAATTTTTGGTTTTACAACTTTTTGTTTTCATATTATTTTTTTTATATCTTTTTTTTTCAGGTTATTGATCTTTTCTAAGTTTTTATTTTACACCATCATTAGTATATTTAATATTTCTTGAAAACTCTTTGACTTTCTTTTATATTCTCCCGTGTTGGTGTGATTATCTACTCTTTTTACTAATAAGGTATCAGGTACAATGGTAATGTGCTACTCGATGGTGGTATGTTTTATTTTTGATTTGATTATTGATGTTAGGTTTTTGACTTTGAATGTTGTTATTGACAACTGGGACATGGTTTCTTTTCATGTAAAAAGCAGTGAGTCCACATCATCCACCCATTCACATACTTTATGGTTTTCCTTGTTTTGGAAATGTGTAGTTCCTTTTTCATTAATGCAAGCTTAATAAATTGGTGACTTATGTAGTTTCTAGCATTGGGAAGGAATGAAAGGTTTGAATAGGGTGTGGCTTCAAAGGGATGTGGTATTCTTCATGCTTTTCTATTTTCCTATGTGCAGGAGTGTTCTCATGAGCTTCTCACCATTTTGTGTCATTACACAATAGGAAGTCAAATAAGTCCTTACATTGTGTGGTCCTTATCAAAAAAAAAAAAAAAAAAGATGATGATTCAAAGCACACCCCTTGGAAAAAATAAATGCAAAAATTCTATCTTTGCATGGTGTGGTTTCCATTTAAAAAAAATAAAAAAAATGGAATTCAAAGCACATCCCTTAGACCAAATAAAAGGGCTACAAGCATTGGTTATGGGGCTTGTCTTGTCTCCTCTCACTAAGGCCTTTTCTCACTTCCTAATTTCTCCCCAATTTGGAATGGTGGTTATTTTGTGGGAGCATTCTTGTATCTTAGGGGATGGACTAGTCTTAGAATGTTGATGTGAAGTCATTAAAAGTGGTTGGCTTTGGTCTGGACTGAGGATGGATCCTACCAAGTCATTTAATCACAAACTCCATAGGTGACTTAATATGACCATAATTAGGAACTCCATTCCTTTCTCTCTCTCATCCATCTATGCTTTTCATGCCTCACCTCACTACCAGTTTTGTGTTTTAATTCAATGTTCTGGTTTGATGTGTCGAGTTTCTTAGTTAGTTACTTCTAGGTTTTTGTACTTAACTTTCTACAACCATTAATCATCCATGGTGCCCATGGACTCCTTGGTTGAAGTTATGCAAGGGAAAAAAAGGCCTGTGCCTACCTTGGGAAGGATCCACTTTCGTATCTATCGGTTTGGTTAAGTTAAGTTCTTTACCCTTATACATTGTTACAATCGAATTCTTTTTATTTACCCCTTCAATGCCATCCAATTGTACACATCTTCACAACTATTTTTAGTGAATTCTTTCTTTTTGTTGTTGTGAATTCCTATTCCCCCTTTCTAGTATTCCTTGTGTTAAAATTTTTCTAAATTTTATAGATCGCTTCTCTTACTTAACCCATGCATCAGTTTTTCCACTAACATTATCAAGCAACCAATCTATCACAATCACAACTTGGCTAGATAAAATCGCTGACAAGACAAGGTATTCAGCCACTATATATTACACTTTATATACTAATCCTTGATTTTGTTGTAATTGTAGTGAGGGGCATGGATTGGAAGTGGGATTGTCTTTACCAAGGAGGATGCAATAAAAATATTCACGAAAGATTGTTCATGACTGCTGGATCTCTTCTACCTCTCCCTCATTCTTTTGTTGCCAAGATGGGTTGGATGTCCATTGGATCTGAGGTTGTTCTTTCCTATTGTCATAAAAACCTAATTTTATAAACAATTGTAATGTTATATGCTCAGGCACTTCTGTATTTGTCTATTTCCTTAGTGTCATTCTGCATGTCAAGTCAAACATTCCATCTCTTCTAATATATTTTGTAAGGGACTTATTCATGTTCTTCTATACTTGAGGATGAGTTTTCATTTAGTTGTGGGGGTATGATGGATCCTGTTTTTCATATGCTTTGATATTGGAGTGGCTGTGATATTGTGGTCCAAGCTATGATATCGTGCATGCGATATTGCTAGGTTACTCTTGGGTCTATAAATACAGTTCCTGGGCACACAATTCAAGGTATTTTTGGCAACCAACTAGTGAAACTCTTGTAGTTTGTTCATTTGAGATTTAGAATATTTTCCAAGTGCCTACAGTAGAAGGTCTAAGTGTGATTGAATCTTTATTCAAGCATTGATATACCTGAACACACCATTGTGTTGGCAATAAAGATGAGCTTTTTGATTCATCCTTGCAGCACTTGAGACTTTCTTTCTTATGCATTTACATATTCTGATTTCATGCAGTTTACATTAATGTTATTGATGTAGTAATTAATTTTTATTAATTATGAAACTCATTAAAATACACAAGCATGACCCCTTCAAACATACATGTTATGCTTGGTAGCTTAGAAATGATTAGCATTTGATGACCCAGTAGTGTTTACACGTAGTTCAGGAGGTATCTGGAAAGTGGGGACGGTTACTTGTGTTAGGCTAGATTAGACAATAGTTTACTTAGCACTTAATTACTCTCACTTTTATTCTTGTTTTAGGAGATTCATTTGATAAAATGAAAAATAATAAAAATCTTACGCCTTAGTCACACTTAACCATACATTTTCATTTCACAAGTGGGGCTAGGAAGACAATGAATGAGCAACATGAACTCACTATTTAGCTCTAGCATACTTGGTAAGTAAAGTGTACGGAATTCGACTGGATCACACATGAATGCCTATGATTCATATGGTTGAACATAGGGGTACCTTGTGGATCATCACTAGGGAAGGAGAAGCCACCACCCTTAACATGTTGCAATAGAAAAATTAAGGTTAATCCCTAGAATGATGAAATGACTACAACCCATTTATTCATAACCATACACATAGTAAAATTTAAAATACATCAGGTGCATGTTAATGATGGAGCTACAACCAACGTCATCCCATGCACCATTGTTCAACACTTGGGCTTAACTAAGTAGGTACAACCTACAATCATCGTAGCTCTTAAGTCCTTCAATGGATTAAGAGTTACCATCAAGAGATCCATCTTCTTGGATTTGTGGCCATAGAATGGTTCCCTACAACCAAAAATTTCTTGGTGATGGAAGAGACACCAGGATTCAACCTGATCCTCGAAAGACCTTGGTTGGCTTAGTTACAAGCTATGTCCTTACCCATCCATCAAGAAATTCACTTTCCTTATGAGGGTGGTGAAATCATCAGTCATAGTGATAATGTAGCCCCCCTGGCTATCAACAACATAGACATAGAATAGGGATCCGAAGTGGAGCTTTAGGAAGAAGCTCCTAGCCATGAAAAGAAAAAACCCAAGATAGCCAACAATGATAATGAAAGGAAATGAAATACATTATGGGATGAACTCCCTTTTAACAATGGTGAATATAGGCTTATGCAGAGTAGGCCTTACTCACTCCGTAATCTTGCAAAGATTAGAAACAATCTACACAAGTGAAGTTTACATTAACCTTACCATGCCTCTATGACCAGATGCATGGATAGCCATATAGCCTTACTTTTCAATTATAATTCATTATATATTTTTTATAAAAATTTTGTTTTACTCTTTATGCATGTAGTCTAAATTTGTTTGCATTTTTACCTATTTGCTACAACCTTTCTTTATTTTTACTTATGTTTTAAACATTGAAAAAAGTGTCTCTTCTAGACCATGTTTGCTAAGGCATTAAACTGGCACCCTCGTCTGCTAAGATGTTAAATTGGCATCCCCATCTACTAAGACGTTAAACTAGCACTAACATCTGCTAAGATGTTAAACTAAAATTATGGCCCACCATGGCCTTAAATTGGCAATGTAGCCACAATCGTGCAATATAACCTGTGCTCAAAATGGACTAAAACTAGTAAACATCTTGTTTATTATGATACTTCCTTATCGATCAGCCATTAAATGTTACAACTAGAAAACATCAACATAGCCGTTTTCAATGCTCACTACTACTATAGATACATATAGCCAAAAATAAAATCAAAATTAAATTTAAAGTTAAAATGTCCATAACATACATAGCCATGGCCACACTGTGTGGCAAAAAAGTCAAAGAATAACAAACATCTATAACATAGTCTCAACTAACCATAACCATCAACATAAAAAGAAAAAAGACAAGCTAAATTAAAGGAGGCTAGTGAGTGGCATTTGGAGGAGGAAGTGGTGGGTCATTCCCACCTTCACCGCTAAGGCCACCACTATCTCCTAAGACCTAGAATGCAAGAACATATAGCCAATTAGTAACCTATAGCCAAAACCATGACTTAAAACAAAAACACAATGACCAATTAGAATTTCTTAAAAAGTTTGGAAAACATTATAATCGGAGGTGAAATTAGCCTCCGTAAAAAGCTCTAAGTTGTTTATCTAAATTAGCTTAAGAAATTCCAAAAAAGTGGCATTATTACTATCTTTCAAAGCAATGACATTATGGTCAATTGAAATTACATAGCAAATTTGGACAAAAAATCTACTCAGAGGTGAAATTAGCCTTTGTAAAAAGCTTTAAGATGTTTATCTAAATTAGCCTAAGTAATTGCACAAGAAAACATTATTACAACCTTGCATAACCTTACATCATAACTAATTGGAATTTCTTAACAAATTTAGAAAAACCTCTTAAGTCAGAGGTGAAATTAGCCTCTATAAAAAGCTCTTAAATGTTTATCTAAATTAGTTTAAGAAATTCCATAAAAACATTATTACCATATTCTATATCCTTTATAGCCAAAATTTCATGGCCCAAAACTCTGTCTTAGTCTAAATTATGCATAAATTTGGAAAAAGTAAGCATAAATTTAGAAAAAAGTATCTAAATTATGCAAAGCATGCATAAATTTGGAAAAAACATGTAAACTATGCACAAATTCAGAAAAAACATAATAAACTTAGAAAAAGCCATGTAGCCATAGTAAAAGCTTATTTAAAATAGAAAAGCTTTTACTCTTCTTAAAAAAGCAAAGTTACACATTAATTTTATATGTTCACAAAAGAAAAACATAGGTTATACATATCAACCACTTCTATTTCCAAATGGTTAATGTACTACAACCATGATTTTTTCCTTGTTCACACAACCATAGCCAAAAAATTCATAAAATTTTTTTTTGAGCTCAAAATAGAGTGATTCCACCATCATTTGAACGCTGAAATTGATCCGTACACAACCATGCTTAGAAAAAATCTAAAACCTTTGCTATTTATGTGGGAACAATTCATCAATTTGAAAAATAATTTGAAAACGGCACAAACATCCTTATTACACATGCTTAGTAAAAAAAATTGTATAAAATTTGGTTTAAGTCCAATTAGAGTGATTCCACATCCATTGGAAAGCTAAAGCCAATGCCTATGTAGCCATGACTAGAAAATAGAAATTTTTTTTCTTAGAAAACATTTGCAAAGTTACATAAAATTACAAAAACAACACAAACAGTCTAACTACACAACGTTTGGAAAACAACAATAACTTCTTCATTTCAAGGTTAAATTAAATGAGATAACCACCATCAAAAATCTTAAAAAAAGGAATAAAAATGAATAACCTATAATTTTATAAATATGTAGCTGTTCTACCAACAAAAAAAAATCTTTGCTTGCCTTTTTCATATCCAAACTTCAAAAATCTCAAAACCTAGATTTCATATAGCCATGAAAATAGTCGAAATAGCCAAAACCATTGAAAACCATTAAAATTCACACCAAAATAATGGGGTAGGATTTGTTAAAATTTAATTTAAACCAATCCTAAGGGTTAGATATGAAAAAAGTAGCCATGCCCCAAAATTTTGGGAAAAAAGCATGAAACAACAAGTCCTATTTTTAAAATCGAATCTACAAAAGCTAAAGCAATGAAACAACTATAGAT
>MNCI01009017.1:831574-850268 GCA_015680685.1 Gnetum montanum | reverse complement strand
GTAACGCGGTTAATCGCGATACTCTGCCCGCTCCTCCTGTGCGTGCCCATCCGCAATTTCTGTGCCACTGCTTCGCTGCCGAACTGCTCCACCGTTGGTTTGTTGCTGCCGTTGCCGAAACCCTTTGCTGTTGCTTCGTTGTCGCCATTCTTGCGTCTTCCGCGCCTCGCCCTAGCTGCATCATCGATTTAACCTGAAACAAGATTGCGGTTTAAACAGTTTCTCGTGGAGCTCGGCATCAGTTACTCATTTCAACAGTACAATAACTTGGATTTGGGAACCCTCTGCCATGGTGTTTTGCCCCTATTCGTGGGCAGCGTCCAAGTTGATCACATCCGTGTCTTGCTCGGTAGTTTGCGGATAACCGCCCCCAGATTGCCGGCATGGGCATAGCAACCGGCTGACATTGTGCTCCTGTTTTACTTATTTACTGTACTTCCTTGGCCAAAAATTTGCAGAAACAAAATAAAGAAACCCTTTGCAGCAAGTGTTTGTCGAAATTCCAGGCTGAATATAGCGGGTTTTCTTATGGCAACAGCAAGTATTACTGCATTTTTTTTCTCTTTATATTTGTCTCTGTTCCTGGCAATATTCAGTAACTGCTTCTCCTTCACACAGGGTTCATCTCCTCTATTTTCTTGGCTCCCATACTTCAGAAAATTTCATCATTCATTATTCATCCCTGATGCATTTGTGATCAGACCCTGTATGCAAAGTCATCCATTTCTCTCTGCAGCATAGTCTTTGAATTGGATGTGCTGCTTCCAATGGTTTTTGGAATATTTTTTTGCATCCATAAGATGCATGTTTAGGACAATTGCTGAACCCTGTTTTAATGCTTTTGGATCTGAAAATTGCTGTACAGTAACAGCCATTACCTGTGGTACGTTTTTGTTTATGGCAACAATGAAAACCATATGTGCAGACCCTCCTGATTTTAGCATAACTTAATCTAAATTCTTCTCCAAAATCAACCTGTGTTTTTGCTAATATTGGCTACATTTCTGCTGAGAATGATAGTGAATTAAGTGAAGTCCCACTTAATTTTTATCATTAGCAACCAATCCTGTCTTCTATTTCTGGCATAAAATCTTTATATCAAAATGACCAAATCTTGTGATGATCATTAGAGTGAAATTAATATCATTTGCATATTTTTATCATGTTCAATATCACCCCCTTTGAATATCTACTTTTACTGCTCCATGGAATGGCTAAATGTGACAACACTCCTCTAATGCACTATTGATGTAGAATGAAAATTGTGATGAAAACTTGCAAAATTTGATATATAAAATTCATTTAAAATCTAAATGCATACCTTGAAATCCTAGTTTCCAATTTAGTATGCCATAACTACAAGTGAACTAAAGTGTAAGAGGGAAAAGGCTAGTTCATGTTGGTTTTGGGTGGGAAACAACTTCACTTTTCAAAATTTTAAAAGTTTGGATTTTGGGCCCTACTCTATGCCTTCCTTCTTGACCAAAACTTGCATCAATGTAGATATTTTTACCAATTTTCATACTTAAAACATTATGGAAACATTAACCCCATGCATCCACACTAGGAATACCATCCCTAGCATGGAAACATGTCTATTATTTTATAAATTCATTAAAATTACCAATATTTTTCTATTTTTAGTAACCGAAACTTGCCTTTTTCAACCCCAGGTTTCCAAACATAGGTAAAACATGAGCAAGGTTAGACACCATGGATTTCCACATTGGGTTAGTAGTGCCTAGTGTGGAAGAAGGGAGATAACACTCACTCTTTCCTCCCAAAACTCATCTAACATAATTTTGATTCCAAAGTGGACCCCAAGTTTCCTAGAAACCCTCCAAGCATTTCTAGTAGCCTTGGATTTCCACGACACCTAGTCAAAACTGGTTGAAATATATGATTTGATGTTTTCCATGTTGGGGAAGGCTTCTTCCATGCTAAGCCCATAAATCTCAACATGGATAGATGGGGGAAGCAAAAAATAACATAAATTGATGATCTAATGACCATTTCTTGATGCTTGGTGATCCCTAGACCTTGTCGAAATCCTCTGGAGCTTCTAAAAGCCTTAAAATTAGTTAAATATGGCATAAAAATGTCATCTGCCTCTCATCCATTCTAGGGCCAACATGCCCAACGTGGACAAAAGGGGGAGATTTCATGAGACACTTAAAAGCCTACAAACTATTAAATCTTAACACCCAACATTAACCATTGACACCAGCAACCCCAAAGGTTGATATGCATGGTCATTCGGTTGTTGATTTGGCCAAGAGATAACTTTCTTCAAGGAGGGAGACCTCTTCCACATTGATCTTTCCACCCTCAACATAAATAAAAGTGGGGGAGCTAAAAATCTCCTCATAGTCTCCAAAATGGTCATATCTTATCCTTAGGCATCAATGGCTAAAACCAGAAATCCTATGGACACTCATGCATAGCCAAAATGATCATAAAAAGTCAAAAAAGGTTTTCCAAAAATTTTTCATGTTAAGCATGGAAGCCCTAGCATGGAAAAAGGTGGAGAGGAGGAGGGGAAGCCTAAAAATCACCTAGTAACCCTTGAAGTAACCAAATTTTGACATCAAATGTTAGTAGTTAACGCCAACAATCTTAGAAGACTACATCCATGCATGAAAGCAACAAAAAATGATCAAAAATATTTTCCCCTAGTTTTCTAGATTAATCATGGAAGCCCTAGTATGGAAAAAGTTGGGGAAGCCCAAAATTACCTAGTGACCCTTGAAGTAACCAAATTTTAACATCATATGTTAGTAGTTGACACCAACAATCTTAGAAGCTTGCATGCATGCCCGAAAGTAATCAATAATGATCAAAAAGCTTTTCCCCAAATTTTTCACATTGCACATGGAAGCCCTAGCATGGAAAAATGGGCAGAAGCCCAAAATTTGCTTGATGACCCCTGAAACAACCAAATTTTGACAATAGATGTTAGCAATCAACACCAGTAACCTTGGAAGCCTGCATGCATGATTGAAAGTAATAAAAAATGACCAAAAAGCTTTCCCTCTAATTTTCCATGTTGAGCATGAAAGCCCTAGCATGGAAAAATGGGGAGAAGCTCAAAAATTACTCATCAACCTTGAAAACAGCAAAATTTTAACACTAGGCATTGACCATCATCACTAGCAACCTTAAGGACCTACTTGCATGACTAAAAATGATGAAAAAGCATGAAAATCTATTTCCCCCAATTTTCCATAGTGGGCATACTATTCCTAGCATGAAAAAAGAGGGAAAAGCTCAAAAACCACTTGGAAAAACTATAAACTAGCTAGTTTTAACTTCAAACCCTAGCATTCCACCCTAGTAGTCCTCGAGGTTGACATGCATGGTTGATTAAAGTCAAAATTGGGATAGATCTAAGTTTTATGATGTCTTCACATTGGTAATACCCCCATCCATCCTAATTAGCATGGAAATTAAGGGGAAACCCATTTGAAATCCATAACTACCTTAGAATAACATTAACTAGACTTGCATTTGCTCTAGGGCCATACTAACATTGTTTGGAGCCTTCAAACTTTAAGAAATTGATGTTAGAAGGTTAAAAATTGATTCCCCCTAATTTTCCACGTTGAGCTCTCTATCCCTAGCATGGAAAAATGGGAAAAGACAAAAAAAAAACACTTAGAAATACTCAAAATTATCAAAACTTGACACCTAACCTTGATCTGTGACCCTAGTAACCCAGGAGGTTAACATGCACAGTAGATTGAGGTAAAAATTGTCCTAGATCTAATTTGCATGGTTGTTTCACATTGGGGATCCCTTTTTATACACTAATTATGGTATCTCAAGCATGGAAACTCAAGGGGGAACTTGTTTGGGGCTTTGAAACACTTCAGAATGACATTAAATGACCTTTCATATAGTCTAGAACCTTAGCAATAGCTGTTGGAGCCCTTAAACTTTACAAAACCAATCCCAGATGTTCAAAAATCTAGTCCCCTTTGTTTCCCATGCTAAGTTCTCCATCCCTAGAATGGAAAAAGGTGGGGGAGCCAAAAAACCACTTTAGAATGCCTAAAACTGCTAAATTTTGACATGGATCCATAGCCTTGACCCTAGTAACTCTAGGAGGTAACATGCATAGTTGATTGTGACTCGAATTACTCTAGATCTAGGATTCTTACTTCTTCCATGCTAGAGTAACTTTCCCAATGTGGAAAAAAGGGGGGGAGGGGTGGGGGGTATGGGAGTTTCTTTTCCACTTTTGGAGATAAGATGGTACTCCTGGAAGCCAAAGATCTAAGTCAGAGAAGCCTAGGATCTCATAGCCTTAAGATTTTACTTATTTGACCTCATTTTAACCTCCAAAATTCTTTCCCCCAATTCTTCCATGCTAGAGTAACTCCACTAGTATGAAAATAATGGGAGAAGACGTCAAGTACCCTTAAATAGCCTTCAAACATGCTCGAAATCAATCATAAACTTGCAGAATCGAAGTCTGCCATCCTGAGGGCATAGAAACTTGGTCAAAGTGCCCAAAAATTACTCTAAATTCATAAAATAAGTGACCCCTATTTTTCCTTGTTGAGGATACTATGCCCAACATGGAAAAGGTGGGGGGACAGGGGGGTGGGGCCAGGGAAGCCATTTTGACATGTATTAACACTTAAAATGGCCTAAGATTACCTTGGAATGCAGCTGGGAGATGCAAAGGTTTTAGATCTAGGCTTCAAATGCCTATTTTATCATATTTGACTTGATTTTCACTTTTATGTTTTTTCTTCATGCTAAACCCCCTATTTTCCATGTTGGCCAACATGGAAATAAGGGGGAAGGACTTTAAAACTCACTTTTTGACCTTTACAAACCTTCAGAGTACTTGATTTTGAAGGATATGACCTTGCGCTACCTTAAAGGTCCTAGAACCTCAATTTTGGACCTTTGAGCATTCTGAAACCTATTTTCCTTAGTCTCCATACTAAGGATCCCTATTTTCACATTAATCCCAACATGAAAGCCTCAAAACACTTGATTTTTGGGTCTAAATAGCCCAAAAATAGCCCAGATTGATGTCTGAACTCACATAATGGCCAGATAAGGCTTAAAACTAGCAAAAGCCTAACCATTTTTGGCCTATATTAATCAAATTTTATCATATATAACCTATTTTGCTTGATGTTTGCCTTATTACCTAATGTTTTGGCTTATTTTTGGACTTATGTTGCCTTCTTGACCTTGTTAATCTTTTATGGCCATTATACAACCTTATATGTTCATTGTTTATATTATTACAACTCTATTTGCCTTGGCCTTTAAATGGTATCAAATAGTGGGGTTTGACCTTTCGTGATTGCATTTGACACCATATGATCATAGCTTGCTAAGGCCTTAAACTGGCATCATGGCCCGCTAAGGCCTTAAACTGGAAAAATTGTGACCTTTGTTGATCATTTGTAGCCTTACTTCTTATACTTCCCCTTGCTTGACCTTTATGTGATCTTTAGTCGCCTTTCTTGCACTTTTCGAAATTGACCTTATCTCATTGATGACCTTGGATGGCCTTGATTGCATTAGATTTGCATATGTTTTATGGAATTTTAACATTATTTATTCACTTTTACCTAGGTGCTACTTAATATGCTTTTGGCTAATATGCAGGATCAAAGTACGAGTACTTGGAAGCAAGTTAGTTTTCCTTTGTGTCTACATGGATCTCATGGTGATATTAAATGGTGTATTAACCATGATTGCCTAGATATTGAGCTTGAGAGTCTTGTAGACCACATAGCCTCAATAGAGAAACCTCTAGAATGGCCTGAAAACCTAGTTAAAACTCTTGACTTAGAAGCAGGAGACATAACTGAAGACTCTCTAGTTGAGGTTCCTTTCACAACACATAGTGGTGAGGAGAAAACCCTTAAACGAAGTTCCTCAATGGAGCCTCAATGTGCCCAAGACATTATCAAGATCTTACAAAACAACACTAAGACATTTACCTAGTCATATGAAGATATGCTAGGCCTAGACCCACGTCTAGTTAAGTAAAAAGTGCACAAGATTAGACTTGATTTGGCCTTGGTAGTTCGTGATGAAATCTCAAAGCTCTACCAAGAAGGTTTCATTAGGGTTGTTGATTATGTAGAATGGGTATCCAACATAGTGGTAGTCCCTAAGAAAAATGGAAGTATCCATATTTGCATTCATTTTCAATACCTAAATAAGGCAACTATCAAGGATGACTTTCCTTTGCCTAGTATTGATCAACTTATCGATACTATAGCCAGACATGTCTTTTTGTCCTTTATGGATGGATTCTTAGGATATAACCAAATTAGGATCAACCTAGAGCATAAACTTAGCATGACCTTTATGACTCCATGGATACCTTTTTTTATAGCATGATGCCCTTTAGCCTTAAAAATATTGAAGCCACATACTAGAGAGCTGTGACCTATATCTTTAGTGATTACATGTTAGGTTTGCTTAATGATTATGTAGATGACATAGCCAATAAGTCTAATATAGCTAATGACCATCATAATGACCTAGATCTTGTGCTTAAACAAGGCCTCAAATATGGGCTTAGGCTCAACCCGAAGATTGTGTCTTTGGTGTCAAGATCAGTAAGATGCTTGGCTTTGTAATCTTTGAAGCTAGAATACACGTAGATCTTGATAAGGTTATGGCCATGTCCAAATTAGTAACACCAACCAAACTTAAAGAGCTTTAAGGATTACAAGGTAGATTATAATTTATTTGTAGGTTTATCACTAGGCTTATGGATAAGTTATAGTCCATGTAACACTTGCTCAAGAAAAGAGTTCACCATGAGTGGACAGCTCAATGCCAAGCGACCTTTGAAAACCTTAAGTAAGAGTTGACATAAGTACCAATAATCCATCCTCCACAAGAGGATAAACTATTTTATATTTATCTCGCCATCTCTTATACATTCATTGTCTCTCTACTTTGTCAGGAATGTGATGATGAAGCAAAAATGCCTGTATACTACCTTAGCCATCCGCTAGTAGCCCACAAGACTAGATACACTAAATTGGAGAAGTATTGTTTAAGACTAGTCTTCTCTTTGAAGAAATGGAGATACTACCTATTTAGAAGTTAAGTCAACGTAATTTGCAAGGAGAATGTACTTAGAGCCATAATGATCAACATCTATGAAAGTAGATGTATAGACCGATGGAAAGCCATAACCATGAAGTTCGACCTCCATTACATATCTCAATCCTCAACAAAAGGTCAAGATATGGTTGTACAACTCATGGTTTCACTTGTTGATGAGCAAGCAACCATAGATGCTGAGTTCCTTGATGAACACATTAACATAGTTAGCCAAGTGCCCAAGGGTTATGGGGTAGTCATGAACTTCAACGAAGCTTTAACCACCCATGGAACTTGTGCTATTGCCATCGTAACATTTCCATTTGGTGAGATCTAATCCTTTGCCTATCATTCTGGGCTTCCATGTACCAACAACATAGTGGAATATGAGGGTTTGATTAGAGGAATAATGGTAGCTTGTGACCTAGGAATTAGATGCCTACCATCAAAGGCGATTCACAACTCATAGTTAACCAAGTAATCAAAGTTTATGCATGGAAAGCTAAGCACTTACAACCTTACTGTGACCTAGGGAAGTAGTTATTACAACAATTCATAGACATTGATATCTAGCAAATACCTAGAAATGAAAACACCATAGCTGATGCAATTGCAACATTAGCCCTTAGTGGGACACCAGATGTCTTTAGCAAGTTGCCCACCTTCCCATCACATAGAGCACTAAGGATACCTTTGTGACCATCATTCAGACTACTCCTCCCAAGGAGCGGTATGATGATATCAAATTTTATGTTATGCATGGTGAATCCTCACAAGACCTGACTACTATTCAGAAGGACGTCATATGTAAGCAATTGAAGTAGTATGTCATTGTAGGTGATAATACATTATATTGATGATCCTATGATGTCATACTCCTAAAGTGCTTAGGTAAAACTGAAGCTAGAATAGTCCTAGAGGAGGTTCACGATAGTGTTTGTGGAGGACATATATGACCTAGAGCCATGGCTGCTAAGATTAGATGGTTGGGCTACTATTGGTCCCATATGAAAAATGATAGTTTGCAAAAGGTTAAGTGATGTGACACATGTCAATGATATAGCAACTTGATACATGTATCACCAACTAAGTTACATACAACCTAGATAACATGGCCATTTTAATGATGGGGGTTGGATATCATTGAACCTATAATGCCTAAGTCTTTTGTAGGACATAGCTTCATCATCACTACAACTGAGTACTTTAGTAAGTGGGTTGAAGCTATTCCCCTAAGGAAGATCACATCTGAACAAGTTCACAAATTTATCTGAGATAACATTGTAGCTTGTTTTGACACACCCATGACCATATTTATAGACAATGAACCTCAATTTAGCATCCAAGAAACCAAGGATTTTTGTCACAACCTAGGCATTGAGCATTCTTTCTCATCATCTTACTACCCTTAAGCCAATGAACAAGTAGAAGCAAGCAACAAGGCCATCATTAGCTTGCTCAAGAAGATGCTCAACAATAGTAAGCAAAAGTGGCATGAGAGGCTTATCCATGCACTATGGGCATATAGAACAACCTATCACACAACTTGCATAACATCTTATAGCCTTTTTTATGGTTCTAAAGCTATTTTACCTCTTGAATTGTAGCTTCCATCACTCCGAGTAGCCTTGACCAACTTCATCAATGATGAGCAGAATAAGGAATTGTGAATAGCATCCTTGGATTCAGTAGAGGAGCAACATATGCAAGTGCTTGCTTACATCGAGCATTATTAAGAGAGGTAGAAGTGATAGCATCACCATGACTTAACCATGCATACGATCAAGGAAGGAAACCTAGTCCTCAAGGCCATTCATGACCATTCAAACAAGTTCTTAGCTAATTAGGAAGGATCCTTCTTTGTTACCCGAGCCTATAGAAATGGAGAATTTAGAATATTTGACATGGATGGAAATGACTTGGCCAATCTTGTCAATCATTCCTATCTAAAGCCATACTACATGTAGCTGACAATCATCAACAAGAAACCCTACTTTCAACAGTTTGCTATGATCTTAAACTAGCAACATGGCCTACCAGGGCCTTAAATTAGTACCATGGCCCACCATGGAATTAAACTAGAAAATTTGGTGATTAGGATAGCCTAATTTTCATATGGCCTATATGAATTATAGTGTTATAATATGCAATGGCATTTTGTATTCTTTATTGGTTCCTCTCGGGTCAATCCTACAAACACCAACAAAGAGGGGCCATTGAAATACCACAAAAATTTACATGTTATAACCAATCTTCATCATGTAGATTTCACCCCATGAAACTCAAGCCAAAATATCACTATAAATGTGAAAATTTTAATCCAAAATGGACAATTTCACATACTTTATACTTTTGGGGCTGAAAAATGCTTCATAAGTAATCAAAGGCTCATTTTCCAAGTGAAANGGGGGTATACATTTTTCTACACTGGAAACACATGCAAGGGGGTAGATCCCACCTACCCCTAGCATGGAAGGATGGGGGTTTTGGAAAATTTCCTCCTTCAATGTGGAGACTACATGCACTGCATGGAAACTTTTTCCCCCTCAATGTGAAAACTTTTCCCTCTAGCCTAGAAACTTTCCCCCTTAGGATGGAAGTTTCCCCCTAGTGTGGAAAATTCAATCCCCTAGCGTGGAAAGCACAAAAGCAAAAATTCATCACTTCATGCACTTTAATGTTGACAAGCCACTTCAACAAGCATGGTGGAGAGCTTAGTGTGGAAGATTCATGTCCAATGTGGAAGGTGTGCTTCGATTACTATTTATAGTAAATAGAATGGCCATGGGGGGAAGCACTTACTATGTATGGTAACCCTCTAAATTTGGGCACCCATCTTACCTAAAATTGCAGCAAATTTGCAGCCAAATCATAGCCAATTTTCAGCCCCATTCATGGCCTAAAGATCCTATACAAGCTAACCTTCAATACCATTTACAGGTCCAGTAACTTTTGGGCATACAAGCACTTTGGCAATTCCAAAAATTTGAGCAAGGAAAACATTATCCAGTAATTTGCATACATACAATTTTGACAATTCCATACTTGGGGCATATTTAAGCACTCAATAGCTCTTGCAAGTTCCCATACTTGCATTCTCTTGAACCCCAATGTGGAAGCATTATGGCCTTGAGATTTATGGATTTTTGGTGTCAACACCACACCTTTGGGATTTTCAATACCCATCATGGAGTAATTTGGCATCCAAATTTTCCACTCTTCTCATCTCCCAGTAGTGACCCAACTTGTAGATTTGAGATTGCAGTAGTGAAGGAAGTTTCAATAGCATCAAAAGTGGCTTAGCACCCAAATCGTGGAGCAGATCACATTAGCTTCAATGGGCTTTGAACTCTTGCATATGTGAACTCCCTCTCTACTCATCTAAGCACCATTTTTACACATTTCTTTAAATTATTCTTTATTTTTCTCAATAAAGTTTTAAGTTTTGAGTTTTGTGTTCAAAAAATAAATTTTATTTTTATGCATCATTCAGATCTATCTATATTCCCATGTTTTGCATCTCATAAGTTCCTAGTTGATCTGTTGGACTAGCTAGGACACCTCAAATCCCATTTCTCTCTTGGAGGCCCTAGGAATTCAAGGTTGGGAAACTGCTACATTGAGGATCCTTGGTTTTCTTCCAGCAATCAAGGTTTTCGGTCTCAACATTGCCAAGTCTCTTTGTTCCAAAAATCTACACTGAAAAGGCTATGGAAAGGGTATTAAATTTGCATTGTGCTTTACAATTTTTGCTCAAAAGTATGATCCATCCAAAATCCTAAAAATTGTATAGAATTTGGTGTAAATAGGACTTGAATTTGTTGTACTATCATCCATTACATTTCCATGTGGTTTCTAGAGTAGTACATCATGTTTTTGGGTCATTTTCATGGTCAAAAAGTGTAGTGTATGGATCACTAGTGTTTTTGGCCTTTTTATCATGTTTTGGTAGCATATTTGGGCTATTCTCATGGACCAAATTATAGTGTCTAGGCCACTAGCATTTTTAAATTTTGTGTTACAACTTGGTAGTGTATTTGGTATTTTGGTACTCACACATAGAATAGATAAAATCTATAGCATGTGGACTATAAATTTCATTTTTACACATTAAAAGTGATCCAAAAATTTCTTAAAAGAATGTCAAAAGATATGATTTTTAATGGAAAAACAAGGTAATTGTTTCTTCTCTTGAATTTCTATCAAATCACAATGCAGATTTTGGCTACCAAGGTTTTTTTTGGTTAAGCACATGAATTTTTTTGAGGTGTTTCATTGGACCCTCTTTGTTGATGTTATTGACCTTTTGGTATGTCAAAACATCTTTGAAAAAGAAGAATTTGGAAAATGTGCTTGTGGTCTTGTAGGACTTGGGAAAGACAAAATCATGATGTTGACAAAATAATAATATTAGGACAAAAGCTTAAATGATGATAAGATAAGAGTTCAGGCCAAGAGCTTCATGGTGCCAAGACAAAGAGTAAGATGAGACCAAGACAAGAGTTGAGTTTACAATATGAAATGATAAAAAGTCTTAATCAAGATGAAAGATGTCAAGGATGCAAGAAGCCAAAAGAAGATGCTCTTGTATCTACGTAGATATCCCAAGAGAATAGTAGATGTCCCAGAGATGAAAGCTCAGTCTCAGGCTAGACATTCCACAAAAATAGTAGATGTTAAAATTTTTGTTAAGACATTCCAATTGGGACATCCCAAGTGAGATGTTCCACCTGCAAGTGGCCAGTTTTCAATGAGACATCCTAAGCTTGAACAAAACATCCCAACTAGCCATTTCCTAGTCATTGTTCAAAATTTAAGGGCTTTTTGGGAAGGAAAAAGACTTTAAAATAGAATGGAATCTTTGTGAAAATGAAAAGCAATGTTCATTGGAATATTTAATCATTTATACATCAAGTAAATTATTTTATTTTTCATTTCTCTATCATTTTTGAATTATTTTATGTGAGCCTAAGTGAATAAATTTGTAAAGTACAATTACATGCTATCCTTGATTCTTTCTCTTTCTTTGTAAGTCCCATAGGGTTGATGTGTTTCTCGCAAGAAGCATTTGTGAGCTTGTTGGAACCTTGCAATATTGAGTATGTTTCTAGTGAGAAAACACTCCTTACTAATCTCATATCATTATAAATGTTTAAGATCCTTGAAATTACATTTTAAGCTTGTTAAGGCCTTGTGGGGTTGAGTGTGTTTCCTACAAGAAAACACTTCGAGTGGATCTCAAAATTTATAATGGTTATGATTCCTTCTAAACTACATGTTTGAAGGAATAAATTCTTGAGATGTGCAGGGATTTTACCCTCCAAGTATGAATGTATTCAAGTTTGGGAACCACATAAATTTATGTGTAGTTTTGCCTATATTAGTTGTTTGAATTGGGGAACCTACTCAACTCACTTCTAAGTTATTGGTTATCATATGTTTTAAGGATTGGCTCAAGTGACATCAAAAAAGAATATGAAACACCACCGTAGGTTTATCACCAATGCTTCCTCTCCATACTTCATTTAGCAGGTGTTGAATCATGCTAGGAAGTACTTATGATGGTGAGATAAGGTTCCAATGGGATGAGATGTCAAGAATTTGAAGAGAGATAATGACTACAATGGTTGTTAGAGGATGGCTACATGGACTAACAAAGAATTCCAAATGTTTTGACATCATGGTTATAGCATAATTGTGATGTGTTTGCTAAACAAGGAGGTCTTTATGCTTCATGCTAGAACTATTGGTTACTTAATGATGTTTGGAGGAACCAACATTTCATAATAGGTGTAACGACTAAACAATTTGGTTGTTGGAAAACTAAAAATTTTAGTGCAACAACTTTAACCCTAAAACCCCAAGGCCTCCAAAAAAATTGGATTTAGGATGCCCTAGATGGTTTGGTAGATCATCTAGGGACTTACGAAATGCAAAATGAATAATACAAAAGAAGAATACAGATCTAAAAATTGGAAACAAAATGCAAATTTCACACAAAATTGAAATCTTAAAAATTTATTAAAAATAAAGAATGAATTGAAAGTATGTGTACAAATGTTTCTTGTGGAAGAGCAAAGGGGGTTCACTTAGATGGATGTTCAAAGTCTGTTGAAGTTGATATAATCCACTTCATGAGTTGGATGCTCAACCACTCTTGATGTTATCAAACCTTCTCTGCTATTGGTCTATATCTACAATGTTGGCTACTTCTAGGAGGTGAGAGAAGTGAAGGATTTGGGCTACTAGAGTACTCTATGTTGGAAGTTGGGAACCCCAAGAGTGTAGTATAGACACCCAAAAACTCAAGGGGGTGATGGGTATTATAGGTCCACAAGGGTTTCCAGATTGGGGTTCAAGAGACTACAAGTGTGTGAGATTGCAAGAGCTATTGATTGCTTGAAAATCCCCAAGTGTGGAAATTGCCCAAAGTGTGGATGCCAAAAGTGTGTAACCTAAAAATAATGTTTGAGGTTGATTTTTATAGGTTTTGGGTCATGGATTGAGCTGAAAATGGCTGTAATTTGGCTGATAGATTGGCTACAAATTGTTGTAAATTTTTTCCACGTACAGATGGGATGGGTGTCCAAATTGGGGGGTTACTAAGTATGGAATGTGCCAAACCTTCATGGTCATTCTATTTACTATAAATAGTAATAGGGGCACACCATCTACATTGGAGGTATATCTTCTATGTTGGGCCTTCTACCATCCTCACTAGAGTGCATGGTCAATGTTGAAGTGCATGGAATGTTGAAATCAAGTGCATGTGGTTTCTACACTGGGGGCATGCAGTCTCTACGTTGGGCATGTAGTCTCCACATTGGGGGTGAAGTTTCCACACTAAGCATAAATGCCACCATATCCTTCCATGTTGAGGTACTCCTTCCACATTGGGAGTAGGTGATCCACATTCCTCTATGTTGGGGGTAGATGAGATCTACCTCCTTGTAGGTGTTCCAAGCCTAGAAAAGTGTATACCCCTCAAAAAACCCATCAAATTGCCATTTTTGGCATCCCAAAAGGCATTTTAACCCTTCCAAACCCAAATATAGATAATAAATGATCTTTTCCAATTGGGGGATGAGGCTTTGACCACTTACGAGGCATTTTTAGTCCCAAAAGTATGAAATATGAGAGATTGCCCCTCATGAGTTACAATCTTCACATTTATAATGATGTTTTCCTTGGGTTTCATGGGGTGAAGGCTACATGATGAAAAATTCTTACAATATGCAAATTTTGGTGGTGTTTCAATGGCCCCTTTTTGTTGGTGTTTAGAGGATTGACCTAAGAGGCACTGATAAAGAATACAAAACATCACTACAAGTCCACTAGTAACGTTCCCTTTCTGCACCTAATTTAGTCATGTTGAACCATGCTGAAGAGTGCTTGTGATGATGGGATAAGGCTATTATGAGATGATAGTAATGAAATCATTAGAGAGATGATCATGAAGGATAAAAATGCATTCCAAGTATTGACATCATGGCTATAGCATGGCATTGACACATTTTGAAGTGTTGGTCACTCAGCAAATACATTTGTGGATCCAATCACTTCGCTCCAAGGTTACTTTGGCCACTGAGCTTTGAGGCTTCATTGGCCATTTAGATTCTTGATAATTTTCTTTCCTATATTTCTTTGTGAGGTGAAACCATCATTAGGTTTCATTGCCAAGGACAATTTGATATGGTTTTCCCATTAAATGAGTTTCATTACACTCAATGGACTTGGTTTTCCCATTAAACTAGTTGTGTTTGATGGACTTAATGGTTTTCCCGCTGAATAAGATATGTCATATTAAAGTGGACTTGAGGACGAAGAATGATTAAGAGATGTCATATGGCCATAGTACATTAGTGGCAAACATAGGTCAAAATTATTTTCCAAGGTATGGAAGGTCATAATGAAATTATGGGGTTGGGCTCAAGGAGTGATGCTAGAGGATGGGCACTGGTACAAGCACTCTTGACATAACAAAACAAACTCATCAAATTTTGCAAATAGAGGTTACATGATGACTTAATGCTATGATGACTTGCATCCTTACAATGGCTCTAGGCTTCATCTTGCAAATTCTACTTCAAGAGGACAAGAAAACCAAGCAAACAAAGCATGTTATAATATTACAATGCATATATGCCACATAGAGAACAAAAACAAGCTACCCAAGTCACCAATGTTGCCAGTTTAAGGTTGTGGTAAGCCATGGTACTAGTTTAAGGTCTTGGTAGGCCATGGTGCTAGTTTAGGGTCATAGTAGATCGTGGTGTTAGTTTAAGGTCTTAATAGGTCATGATGCCAATTTAAGGCCTCATTAGGCCATATTGCTAGTTTAAGGCCTTGGCAGGTTGTAGTAAAGTAGGTTTGCTTATTGATGGTCATCGATGTTGTGGATATTGTAGGCTACATGTAGGTCACATGTAATAGGGCTTTAGATATGCATGGTTGATCTGATTGACCAACTTATTCTAATCCATGTTAGTTATCTTGAATACTCCATTTCCATAGACTCTAGTAACAAGGAAGGCCTCTTCCTAGTTGGCTGAAAATTTATTTGCATGCTCATAGATGGCTTTGAGAACAAGCTCCCCTTCCTTGATCTTACACTCAATTAAGTTATGATGGTGCTAACATTTGAACCTCTTTTGATACTGCATGACATGAGTAAGCACTTGCACACATTGCTCCTCCACCAAGTTTAGGTTCATTGTCCACAACTCCTTACTCTACTCATCATTGATGAATTCGGATAGGGCTACTCAAAGTGATGGTACATGCAATTCAAGAGGTAAAATAGATTTAGAACCATAAACCAAGCTATGAGGTGTTACACTAGTTGTCATATAGTAGGTTGTTTAGTAGGCCCAAAGTACATGGACAATTTGCTCATGCCATTTATGCTTGTTATTATTGAGCATCTTCTTGAGCAAGTTGATGATGGCCTTGTTAGTTCCTTCTACTTGTCCATTGGGTTGAGGATAATAAGGTGACAAGAAAGAATGCTTAATGCCTAGGTCATGATAGAAATCCTTTATTTCTTGGCTACTAAATTGTGGTCCATTGTATACGAATATGGTCATAGGTATGGAAAAATGGGCTTCTATGTTGTCTAGGATGAGTTTATAGACTTGTTTAACTGTCATCCTTCTTAGGGGAATAGCTTAAAACCACTTTGTAAAGTATTTGGTTATGGTGATGATGAAGCTATGACCCGTAGAAGACTTAGGCATTATAGGTCCAATGATATCTAACCCTCATCATTGAAATGGCCAAGTGATTTGAGTAGCATGCAACTTAGTTTGTGGTACATGTATAAGGTTTCCATGCCATTGGCATGTGTCATAGGTCTTAACCTTCTGTAGGTAGTCACTTTCCATATAGGGCTATTAATAGCCTAACCACCTAATATTAGTGGCCATAGCTCTAGGTCATATATGTCCTCCATAAACACTCTCATGAACTTGTTCTAGGACTGCTCTGGCTTTGGCCTTGCCTAAGAAATTTAAAAATAAACCATTATAGGACCATTGACATAATGTGTTATCACCTATAATGACATACTAATTCAATCATTTACATACAATGTCATTTTGAGTAGTAGTTAGGCCTTGTGAAGATTCACCATGCATAAGATAAAATTCAATGTCATCCTACCATTCTCTAGCAGGAGTAGTATGAACTATGACCATAGAGGTATCCTCAATGCTTTGCATGATGGGAATAGTACAATCCATACTTAAGGTGGATAACTTACTAAATATATTTGGCATTACATTGAGGGATAACATTGCAATGGCGTTGACTATGGCTTTCTCATTTCAGGGTATGTGTTGGATATCAAATATGGCTTTGAGTACATTATCTTTGAAAATGACATTTACTTAACTTTTGAAGAGATAGTGTCTCCACTTCTTCAATGAGAAGACTAGTACTAGACAATACCTCTTCACTTCAGTGTATCTTGTCTCATGGGAAACTAATGCATGGCTAAGGTAGTATATAGGCATCTCTGCTCCATCATCATGTTTTTGATAGAGTAGAGAGGCAATTGATGTGTTTGAGATAGAAAGGTAGATGTAAAATGGTTTACCCTCTTGTAGGGAATAGATTGTTGGTAAGTGTGCCAACTCTTGCTTAAGATTTTCAAAGGCCTCTTGGCATTGTGCCATCCACTCATAGTGAATCCTTTTCTTAAGAAAGTATTACATGGGTTGTAGCTTATCTATAAGCCTAGCTATAAACCTACAAATAAATTATAATCTACCTTGCAATTCCCAAAGCTCCTTAAGGTTAGTAGGTGCTACTAATTTGGACATGAACTTAACCTTATTAGGATCAACACATAATTCCACTTTAGACACTACAAACCCAAGCATCTTATTGGTTTTAACAATGAAAACACTATTCTTAGGATTAAGCCTAGGCTCATACTTGAGGCATCATTTAAGCACAAGATCTAGGTCATTAGCATGGTCATTGGCCACTTTAGAATTAATAGCTATATCATCTATTTAATCATTGTGTAAACCTAGCATGTAATTACTAAAGATATAGGTCATGGTCGTTTGGTAAGTTGCACCTACATTATTAAGGCCAAAGGACATCATGGTATAGGAAACAGTACCCCAAGGGGTCATGAAGGTCATGCTAAGTTGATGTTTTGGATTGATCCTAACCTAGGTGTATCTCAAGAACCCATCCATAAAGGATAATAAGGCATGTCTAGCTATAGTATCAATATGTTGGTCAATACTAGGCAAGGAAAAGTCATCCTTGATAGTTGCCTTATTTAGGTCTTGAAAGTTGATGCAAATATGGATACTACCATTTTTCTTAGGAACTACCACTATGTTGGATACCCATTTTGCGTAGTCAACAACCCTAATGAAACTAGCTTGGTAGAGTTTTGTGATTTCATCATGAACTCACAAGGCCAAATTAGGTCTAATCTTACATACTTTTGCTTAACTGGTCTAATGCTAGGATCTAGTATGATGTTGTGTTATACTAGGCATGGGTCTAGACCTAGCATGTCTTTATATGACTAAGAAAAGACCTTAATATTGTCTTGAAGGACCTTGGTGATGTCTCGAGCTTGTTGAGGTTCCAGTGAGGAACTTAGTTTTAGTGTTTTCTCCTCACCACTATGTGTTGTGATAGGAACCTCAACTAGAGAATCTTTAGTTATGTCACTTGCTTCTAAGTCAAGGGTTTTGACTAGGTTTTTAGGCCATTTTAGTCTACATGGTTAACAAGATCCTTAGGCTCAAGATCCAAGACATTGGGGTCATTATAATGTTCAACATCATTGTGAGCCTCACTTAGGCTTAAAAGTACATTGATCTACTCCTATATAATCATACTTTTGTGAAACACCATGAAAATTTGCATGTTGTAATTAATTTTCACCATGTAGCCTTCACCCCATGAAACATGAGAAAAAAATTCATTGTAAATATGAAGATAGTAATCCACAGGGGGTAATCTCACATGTTTCATACTTTCAGATCTAAAACATGCCTCTTAAGTGGTCAAAGCCTCATTCCCTAAGTGAAATAAGTCACCTAGTATCTATATTTTGGCTTGTTGAGAG
>MNCI01009017.1:818931-831510 GCA_015680685.1 Gnetum montanum | reverse complement strand
GGGGGGCGGCATGAAGGGGAGGTTTAAAATGCCTTTTGGGATGCTAAAAATGTTAATTTGATGGGTTTTATGGGAGCTATATAATTTTCTATGTTGGAAACACTTGCAGGGGGTAAATCTCACCTACCTCAAACATGGAGACTACATGCATAGCATGGAAATATTTCCCTCTCAATGTGGAAGTTTCCCCTAGTGTGGAGGCTCCACCCCCAATGTGAAAACTACATGCTCATAGCGTGGAAGAAACATGAGCAAGATTATTACACTCCATTGGCTTCAAGTTTGACCAAGCACTCCAACAAGGATGGTAGAAGGCTCAGTGTGGAAGATCTACCTTCAACATAAAAGGTATCCTCCTGTTACTAGTTATAGTAAATAGAATGACCATAGGGGTTTAGAACTTACTATATATGGTAACCCCCAAAATTTGGGCACACATCTCACATGTATGAGGTAGAAATTTGAAGCAATTTCCAACCAATTTGTCAGCCAATTTGTAGTAGAAATCATGGCCTAAAACCTATAAAACCAAAGCCCCAACACCATTTCAAGGTTCCACACTTTGGCATTTTCAGCACATTGCAATTTTGGCTTCTAAGAGATTTTGCAACCTTGAAGAAGTGTAGCTTATTGGGGCCTCCCAATGTAGAACCCTTGAAACCTTGTTATCCCATTTTGATATCCCCCTTGAGACTTGTGAATTTTTGGTGTCAATGCTACCTTTCTAGGATCCCCGACCCCTAGCATGGAGCAATCTAGTAGAAAAATTTATCACTTTTCTCACTTGCCAATAATGATCCAAGTTGTAGATCTGAAGTTGTAGTAGAGTAGGTTCAATAACATCAGGAGTGGCTAAGCCCTTGGATTGTGAAGAAAATCACATCGACTTTAACAAGCTCTGAATTCCTTCCCCAGTGAACCCCTTTTTTCTCTATCATAGGAAATTCTTGTACACATCCTTGAACTTATTCTTTATTTTTTATATAAAATTTTAAAATTTTAGTTTGTGTGCAATAAATTTTTCTTTTGATTTCTAAATATTTATTCTTGTTATTTTGATAGTTCATTTTGCATTCTTTAAGTCCCTTGGTGATCTACTGGATGGTCCAAGGTACTATGAATTCCATTTTTTGGAGGCCCTAGGGGTTCAAGGTTGTGGCTACTGCATCAAATATCTTGAATTTCTAGTAATCAATTTTTTTGATTACAATAGTTTTTTGGCCCTAGAAGGAGAACCTCTACTTGATTTTTGTGACCAGATCTATCTCCCCCATTGCCAACATTATCATTTATAATATTTTCATAATTTTTTGTAGCCAAAAATTTAAAAAACCAAGACTACCCATTCCCCTCCTATGATAGATACTACAGCATAGAAGTTACAGGTGGTTGGATGTTGGCTTTTCATAGTACTTTCTATGAATTTTTTCATACCAAATCCAAAGTTTATATCTTCCCCCTTTCCCTTGTTTTTTTTGCCAATTTATTTTTTTTAGTTTCCAAAGTTGGTCATTCCAGCCTTCTGAATGCCATCAAACTTTCGAAAGTCAACTAAACCTCGATCTTTCCAAGATAAGAAAATTGGTAGCCTGCTGAAGCTAGTTCCTAGTGGAAAATACCAACTTTTCACTTTGGATTTGAACTATCCTACTCTTACCAAAATTGGAATAGGAAGGTGTGAAATCCTCCCATCTTACACCCTTCTTTCCCCCTTGCCATACCTAGTGTAGAGGTAGTTAGGAGGACAATGTAGATGAAGCTTGTTACCAATGTTCCTAGCTTTCTATATTTGGTAAAGGGGTAAAACCCCCTTATCCCCCACTTACTAATTATAGTAAGTGCTCCATTTTTAGCTATTTTTTCTTCCTTTGATCATAAGCTGACATGCATAATTGATTATGAATTGAATTTTTCTAGATCTAGGATTCTTGCTCCATCCATGTTGGGTAGATGGAAACAAGGGAAAAAAAGCTACGTTTCCACTTTTGATGGTAAGATGACATTCTTGGAAACAAAAAAACTATGCTGGAGAAGCCTAGGACCTCATAGCCTTAAGATTATGGCCCTTTGACCCCAGTTTAGCCTCCAAAACTCATTTCCCAAATCCTTCATACTAGAGCAACTCCCCCAACATAGAAATAAGGGGGTGAAACCTTAAATATCCTTGAATGAGCTAAATTAGCTAGAAACTTGCAGAATCAGGATCTATAGCCCTAGGGACTTGAAAACTTGGTTGATGTACTTTCAAATCATCTTGAAGCTATGGAACAAGTGTCCTCCCCATTCTTCCATGCTAGGGATGCTTTGCTCAGCATGGAAGAATGAGGGAAACCATTTCAACATGTTTTGACACCCAAAACTAATTCAAATGGCCTCAAAATGAAGCTAGATGATGCATAACTCCTAGATTTGGGTTCCAATTATCTATGTAATCATGTTTGATCCTGTTTTTACTTGGATTTTGATTCTCACACAAAGCCCTATTTTTTCCACATTGGCTAGCATGGAAACAAGGGGATTAAGCTCCAAACCTACTTTTTGGCCTTTATTAACCTCCAAAGTTCCCAAATCTAATAAATCTAGCCCTATCTTACCTTGGGAAGGTCCCGAAACCTTGATTTTGGACCTAGTTTCAACATTGAGGGTCTCTTCTTCCATGCTAGCCAATGTGGAAACTAGGGGGGGTGTTGGGGGAAGCCTCAAAACTCTTGATTTCTAAGTCTAAAAAACCTAGAAATAGGCCTGACTTATGTTCAAACTCACTTAATAGCCTTGTAGCCTCAAACCATGGGCTACTAATGCCTAAAATTGGAAAAAGCTAATCCCTTTTGACCTATATTAGTCAAGTTTTAGCATATGTACCTTGTTTTGCTTGATTTAGCCTTATTACATGATATTTTGACTTATTTTTGACCTTATGTTGCATTGTTGACCTTGATAACCTACCTAAGCCTTTATATAGCCATATATTTTCTTTATTTATCTTATTATAGCTTTATTTTCCTTTTTTTAGCCTTTGATTGGTATCAAATAGTGGGCTTTGACCTTCCTGACCACCATTTGGCACCATGTGACCATGGTTCACTATGACCTTAAATTGGCATTATGGCCCACTAAGGCCTAAAACTGGCAAAGTTGTAATCCTTGTTAATCATTTGTAGTATTATTTCTCACATTTCATTTTTTTAACCTTTATTGTACCCTTATTACACTTTTTTTACTTGGTTTCACCTTATTTATAGCCTTGGATGACCTTCTTTGCACTAGAATAGAATTTTAGTATTATTTATTCACTTTTACCTAAGTGCTACTTAATGTGCTTTTGGTTGATATGTAGGATCAAAGTATGAGTACCTGGGAGTTGCTTAGTCTACCTTTGAGCCTAAGTGGTCCTCATTGTGATGTAAAATGATACATCAACCTTGATTGCCTAGATGTTGAGCCTAAGAGTCTTGTCAACTACATAGCCTTGATAGAAAAACTTATATAATGGCCTGAAAACCTAGTCAAAACCCTTGACTTAGAGGTGGGTGACATAATCAAAGACTCTCTAGTTAAGTTTCCTATCACAACACACAATGGTGAGGAGGAAACCCTCAAACTAGGTTCCTCACTAGAGCCTCAATAGGTTCAAGACATCACCAAGGTCATACAAGGTAACATTAAGGCTTTTGCCTGGTCATATGAAGATATGCCAAGCCTAGATCCACATTTAGTCCAGCAAAATATCATAATAGATCCTAGAATTAGACCAATTAAGTAGAAAGTACACAATATTAGACCTGATTTGGCCTTGGTAGTTCATGATGAGATCTCAAAGCTCTACCAAGTTGGTTTCATTAGGGTTGTCAACTACACAAAATGGGTGTTCAACATAGTGGTAGTTCCTAAGGAAAATAGGAGTATCCACATTTGCATCAAATTCTAGGACCTAAATAAATTGAATATTAAGGATGAATTTCTTTTGCATAGTATTGATTAACTTATCAATATTACGTATGGGCATGTCTTGTTGTCCTTTATGGATGGGTTTTTGGGATATAACTAGATTAGGATTAACCTAAAGCACCAACTTAGCATGACCTTCATGACACCTTGGGGTACCTTTTGCTATACCATGATGCCCTTTGGCCTTAAGAATGTGGGAGCAACCTATCAACAAGCCATGACCTATATCTTCAATGATTACATACTAGGTTTACTTAATGATTATGTAGATGATATAGTTGGTAAGTCCAAAGTGGCTAGAGATCATGTTAATGACCTAGATATTGTGCTTAAACAATGCTTCAAGTATGAGCTTACGCTCAATCCCAAGAAATATGTTTTTGATGTTAAGATTGGTAATATGCTTGGCTTCGTAATATTTGAAGTAGGGATATGTGTTGATCTTGATAAGATTAAGTCCATATCCAAATTAGCAGCACCTACCAACCTTAAGGAGCTTTGGGGATTACAAGGCAAGTTATAGTTTATTTGTAGGTTTATGACTAGACTTACAGATAAGTTACAGCCCATGCAACACTTACTTAAGAAAGGGATTTACTATGAGTAGACATCTCAATGCTAAGAGGTCTTTGAAAACCTTAAGTAAGAGTTGGAAAAACTGCTGATAGTCTATCCTCCTTAGGAAGTTAAACCATTTTACATCTACCTTTCCATCTTTGATACATCCATTTCTTCTCAACTTTGTTAGAAATGTGATGATGGAGTAGAAATGCATGTATGCTATCTTAGTCATGCATTAGTTGGCCATGAGACCTGATACACTAAAGTGAAGAAGTACTATCTAGCACTAGTATTCTCATTGAAGAAGTGAAGACACTACCTCTTTAGGAGCCAAGTCAACATCATTTGCAAAGATAATGTCCTTAGTGTGGATTGTTGAACTTAGAGGAGGGGATGAGGATGAATAAGTTCCACAAATTGAAATTATTTGGATAAAGCACACACACCAAATTTAATGTGGTTCCATAACTTAGGTAGTCCACACTCGAAGGGTAGATCCAAGCACACCACGAGACTTTATTACTCTTAAATGTGGTTTGAAGGCTACCACACCTTGTACAAGATCTAAGCTCTGCTCTAGAGTGTTGTGACATTGCACCAACCACTTAACCCTGCAAGGTCTTGAAAACCTTAGAATATGGTTTCAAAGCTTTCACAACCTTTACAATATTGATCTCCACTCAAGAGTGTTGTAGCACTACACAACCACTCAATCCTGCAAGATCCCACAAGCTTAATTAAGATGCCTTCCTGCAAGAAGCCCATCAACATCGCAGGGCAACAAGGGAGAACACTAATTATAAGGGATGAATGCAACTTAGTTTATCAATCCTTATACTTTGAGATACAACACACTTTACAATGGACAAATGATAATACAATGAGGAGCAACAGTGATTACAATGATTTCCAAATGATTTCACAAGAGCTTGTACATTTCTTAATGATAATGATGTCTTCTTATAGTCACCCTGTTTTCAAATCCATCTTGTAACTTGTGCAATGGCTAGCTAACGATCATGGAAGAAATATTCTTTGTGCCTGAGACATCTTTATGTATTTTCCTCAATTCTAGAAAGACATCTTTGTCTCTTAAAAATGTCTTTTTGAAACTAGCCTACATTCTATGAAGGCATCTTGGTCTAGGAAACACTTCGTTGCCTAATGAAATATGTTTGTTGTTTCTTGGATATGTCCTTCTTTACTTTCCTTTGCATGATGAATTCTTCATTCCTTATTCATAAAATTGCATTTTCACATGCTTCAATGATGATAGCTTTTCTTGTGAGTTATTTGGTCCTTGTCCACATTCTTAAATTCTTGCATGTTCACTTGAGACCTTGTGGATGACCTTCTCCTTTGAGCACTAAACTAGTTTATTCCTTGTCATCAATGTAGACTTGATCTCATCTTGGTTTCCCATGTACATTATCCTACAAACATAATAAACACTCAACCATGCAAAAAAACCTTTGTCCTAATTTTACTTAACATTTTGACACACCAAAAAGTTCACACTTAGATTCATAACAACCAACATCTATGAAAGTAGCTGTATAGCCCAATGGAAAGTCATAACCATGGATTTTGACCTTCATTACATCTATCAATTCTTAATAAAAGGTCAAAATATAGTCGTACAACTCACAGTTTCACCTGTTGATGACTAAGTAGCCATAGATATTGAGTTCCCTGATGAGTACATTAACACTATTAGCTAAGTGCCCAAGGGTTATGAGGTGGTCATGCACTTTGATAGAGCTTCTACTTCCCATGGGGCTAGTACCACTGCCATCATAACATTTTCATTTGGCGAAATCTAATCCTTCACCTATCGCTTTGAGTTCCCATGTACCAACAACATAGCAAATTATGAGGGTTTGATCAAAGGGATGATGGTAGCTTGTGACCTTAGAATTAGATGCTTAATGGTCAAAGGTGCTTTACAAATTGTGGTTAACCAAATAACTAATGTCTATGCATGTAAAGATAAGAAATTACAAACTTATCGTGATCTAGGGAAGCAATTGTTACAACAATTTACAAATGTCGATATCCAACACATAGCCCAACATGAGAACACCATAGTTGATGCAATTGCAATGTTCACCCTTAGTGTTATACTAGATGTGTTTAGTAAGTTGTCCACCTTAACCATGGACTATGTTATTTCCATTACATAGAATGCTAGGGATACCTTTGTGGCCATGGTTCATGTTGTTCCTACGAAGGAGTGGTATGATGATATCAAATTTTACCTTATGCATGGTGAATCCTCACAAGGCATGAATACTACTCAAAAGGATGTTGTACGTAGACAATTGAAGTAGTATGTCATCATAGGAGATAACACATTATGTTAACAATCCTATGATGGCATATTACTAAAGTGCTTGGGTACAAATGAAGCTAGAATAGTCCTAGAGGAGGTTCATGAGGGTGTTTGTGAGGGACATATAGGACCTAGAGCTATGTCCATCAAGATTAGATGGTTAGGCTACTACTAGCCTAATATTAAAATTCACTACATGTAGAAGGTTAAGCAATGTGACACATGCTAATGACATAGTAATCCAATACATGTATCATCGATTGAGTCGCACACTGCTCAAATTACTTGACAATTATAATGATGGGGGATAGATAACATTAGACCTATAATGCCTAAGTCTTTAGCAAGACATGGATTCATCATCACTTTAACCAAATACTTTACTAAGTGGGTTGAAGCTATCACCCTAAGGAAGACTACATCCAACCAAGTTTGTAATTTTATCTTGAATAACATTGTAGCCCATTTTGACATACCTATGGACATAGTTATGAACAATGGACCATAATTTAGTAGCCATGAAATGAAATATTTCTATCACAACCTAGGCATTCAACATTTTTTTTCATCACCTTATTACCCTTAAGCCAATGGAAAAATAGAAGCTACCAACAAAGATATCATCAACTTGCTCAAGAAAATGCTTAATAATAACAAGCACAAATGACATGAGTGGCTTGTCCATGCACTTTGGGCCTATTGTACAAATTACCACATGGCAACTAGTGTAACCACTCATAGCCTAGTCTATGGTTCTAAAGCTATTTTACCTCTTGAATTATAGGTGCCATTACTTTGAGTAGCTTTGACCGACTTCATCAATGGTGAGCAAAACAAGGAGTTGTGGACAGTGATCCTAGACTTGGTGGAGGAGCAATGTATGTAAGCACTTGCTCATATCAAACACTATCAAGAGAGGCAAGAATAACAACACCACCATAACTTAACCAAGCATAAGATCAAGGAGGATCATTTGATCCTCAAAGTCATCTACAAACAAGTAGATAAATTCTCAGCCAACTAGAAAGGGCCCTCCTTATCACAGAGCCTATGGTAATGGAGCATGTAGGATAGTTGACATGGATGGGAATGAGCAGGCCAATCTGGCTAATCATTCCTATCTAAATCCATATTACATGTAGCTAATGATCATCGACAAGTGAGCCTAGTTCACCATAGCTTGGTAGGGCTTAAAATTAATGACATGACCTACTGAGACCTTAAACCAACACCATAATCCGCTATGATCTTAAACTAGCATCATGGCCTGCGAGGGCTTTAGATCAATACCATGGCCCATCATGGCCTTAAACTACCAACATTGATGACCTGGGTAGCTTGGTTTTATCATTTCATATGGCCTATATATGCATTATAATATTATAACATGCTCTATTTTCTTGGTTTTCTTATCCTCTTAGAGCTGTGTTTGCAAGATGAAACTTGAAGTCATCGCAAGGGTGCAACTCATTATGGTAGAAATTCATCATGTGACATTGATGAGTAAGATTTGGTGAGTTTGTCCTACTATGTTAAGAATGCTTGTACCATTGCCCTCCATCTAACACCACTTCTTGAGCCTAGCCCCGTAACCTCATCATAACCTTATATTCCTTGAGCAGTAATGTTGCCCTATGCTTTCCACTCATGCACTATAACCATATGATATCTCTTTTTCATGCACCATTCTCAAGTCCACTTGAATGTAACACATTTCATTCAGTGGAAAAGCACCAAGTACATTGAGCGTAACACATCTCGTTCAATGGAAAAACCACCAAGTTCATTGAATGTAACACAACTCACTCAATGGGAAAACTATGTTAAACCAATCTTGTAAATGAGACCCAATGAATGTCTCATCCCATCCAAAAAAGGAGGAAGCAAATTATCAAGAGGCCAAATGGCCAAATGAAGCCTCAAAGCTCAATGGCCAAAGTAACCTTGGAGTGAAGTGATTAGATCCTAAAATGCATTTGTTGACTAGCCAACACTCAAAAACATGTTAATACCACACTGTAGCCATGATTTTAATACTTGGAATGCATTGATTAGCCCTCATAACCATTTAATTATGACTTTAACATTGTCATCTCATCATCATAGTCTTATCCCATCATCACAAGCACTCTTTGGCATGGTTCAACATGACTGGATCAAGTGTGGAGAGGGAATAATGGTAGTGAACCTATAGTGGTGTTTTGTATTCTTTGTTAGTGCCTCTTGGGTCAATCCTCTAGATACCAATAAAGAGGGACCACTGAAACACCATGAAAATTTACATGTTGTAACCAATTTTCACCATGTAGCCTTCACCCCATGAAAGCCAAGGCAAAACTTCATTATAAATATGAAGATTGTAATCCATGAGGGGCAATCACACATGTTTCATACTTTTGGGGCTAAAACATGCCTCATAAGTGGTCAAAGCCTCATTTCCCAAGTGAAAACATCACCTAGTATCTATATTTGGGCTTGGGAGGGAAGTTAAAAATGACTTTTGGGATGCCAAAAATGACAATTTGATGTGTTTTATGTGGGGTATATACTTTTATACATTAGAAACACCTATAGGGGGTAAAGCTCACCTATCCCCAATGTGGAGATTACATGCATAGTGTAGAAACCTTCCACCCTCAGTGTGGAAGTTTTCCCGAGCATGGAGGCTCCACCTCCAATGTGGAAATTGCATGCCCCTAGTGTGGAAGCAACATGAGCAAGATTTTTGTAGTTCATTGGCTTCAAGGTTGACCAACCACTCCAGCAATGATGGTAGAAGGCTTAGCATGGAAGATCTAACTCTAGTGTAGAAGGTATTCCCATATTACTATTTATAGTAAATGGAATGGCCATGGGGGTTTAGCACTTACTATATAGGGTAACCCCCTAAATTTGGGCATCCATCTCACCTACATGAGACAAAAATTTTCAGCAATTTTCAGCCAAATTATCAGCAAATTTGTAGCAAAAATCATGGTCTAAAACCTATAAAACCAAAGCCCCAACACCGTTTCAAGGTTCCACACTTTGGCATTTTCAAGCAAATAGCAATTTTGGCTTCCAAGAGCTCTTGCAACCTTGAAGAAATGTAGCTTATTGGACCCTCCCAACATAGAACCCCTACAATGCTTGAAACACCACAAAATTTTGCATGTTATAATCAATCTTCATCATGTAGCTTTCACTCCATGGCACCCGACGTAGAGTTTCATTGTAAATGTGAAAGTTGTAATCCACAATGGGCAATTTCACATACTTTATACTTTTGGGGTTGAAAAATGCCTCATAAGTGGTTAAAGCCTCATTCCCTAAGTGAAAAAAGTCACCTATGTCTATATTTGGGCTTGGGGGGTCAAAAATGCCTTTTGAAATGCCATAAAAGGTAATTTGATGGGTTTTATGGGGGGTAGAGATTTTTCTACATTGAAAATGCATGCAAGGGGGTAGATCTTACCTACCCCTAGCGTGGAAGGATGGAGGGTTTGAAAAATTTTCCTCCTTCAACGTGTAGACCAAAGGCACATTTTGGAAACTCACCCCACACCACACCCCCCCCCCCCCCCCCCCCCCCCCCCCCCCCAACCCCCAAACTAGAAAGTTTTCCCCTAGCCTAGAAACTTCTCCCATGCCACACACCACCCCCTTGTTACTTGGAAACTTTCCCCTCTAGCCTGGAAAGATTTCCCTAGCTTAAACACTTTTCCCCTAGCCTAGAAAGTTTCCTCCCATCTTGGAAAATTTTTCCCTAGCTTGGAAAGTCTTTCCCATAGTGTGGAAAATTTAAACCCCCAGTGTGGAAGCCACAAGAAACAAAATTCATCAAGTTGTGCACTTCAACATTGACCAGCCACTTCGTCAAGCATGGTGGAGAGCTCAACATGGAAGATTCATCTCTAGCATGGAAGGGGTACCCTAGTTACTATTTTTAGTAAATGGAATGGCCATGGGGCCCCCCCATATTTGGATGTCCATTTCACCTAAATTTGGTAGCCAATTTGCAGCAAAATTACATCAAATTTGCAGCCTCATTCATGGCCCAAAACTCTATAAAATCAAAACTCCAACACCATTTATAGGTTTAGCATTTTTTTAGTAATTATATAAAAAAGGAGAGCAATTGGTTCCCTAGTTGAGAATTTTTTGACAATATTCTACACTCACAAGTTTCAACAAATCTCAATAGCAATTTGCATACACATAACTCCACACATGAGGCATTTTTAGGCACTCAAGAGCTCTTGCAAGTTCCTATACTTGCATTCTCTTGAACCCTAGCATTGAAGTAGTGATGCCTTGAAATTGTAGATCCAAGGTTGTAGCAATGAAGGGAGGTCCTATAGTATCAAGAGTGGCTTGGCATCTAGATTATGGAGTAGAGCATTTTGGCTTCAACAAGCTTTGAACTCTTGGACAAGTGGATTACCTTTTTTTCTCATCTAGACATCATTTGTACACATTTCTCTAACTTATTCTTTATTCTTTTCTCAATAAAGTTTTAAGTTTTGAGTTTTGTGGTTAAAGATACATATATTACTTGTGCATTATTTGGATCTATTCATACTCCTATGTTTTTGCATCTCTCTCAAGTCCTTGGTTGATTTGCTAGACTAGCTAGGACATCTCGAATCCCATTTTTGCCATGAAGGCCTTGGGGATTTAGGGTTTAGAAATTGCTTGTGCCAAGTATCCTCAGTTCCTATTCCAGCAATCAAGATTTTTAGTTGCAAAAATTTTTCATGATGCTAGAAGGAGGGCTTCTTTCTAAATTTTGTAGCTAAATCCATTATTCTCATAGCCATTTGCAAGCTTTTCCTTCATTTTTTGCAGTCAAAACCTTTGAAAATCAACATTGGTCTTTCCCACCATGGCCCCCCCTCTTCCATGACCAAAATTGCAACATGGAAGTTGCAAGTGGTTGGGTTTTGGTTTTTCATAGCACTTGCTATAAATTTTTGAAGTCCAAAGCCAGCATTGGCATGTTGTTTCCCCATTCTTTTTATTACCCAAAGTTTATTTTCCAACTTTGAAAAGTGGGTGGTTCAACTCATCTATGAGTTGACTTTCATCTCCATTTTTCTAGGCTGAGAGAATTAGTAGTTGTTTGGAACCAATTTTAGTGGAAAAATACTAACATTTCACTTTGGTTTTCAACCTTTCCCCCCATCAACATTGAGGTAGAAGGTGTGAGATTTCCATAATCTCACCCCCCTTCTTTCCCTCCTCTGTCATACCCAATGCGGTAGTAGTTGGAAGGCTAATGATGATAAAAATTTGAAACCAATTTTACAACTAAATCTAGTTTTTTTACAAGTTAAAAGCCATATTTACCTAAAACTCCCAGGGAATCCCACATTTCCTTTACCTCCCCCTTGTCATAGAAACCTAAGCATGGAAGCTGTAGGTGGTTTGGATTTTGGAATTTCACAACATCTGTTGTGAATTCCTAGAACAAAGCTAGCATGGAAGCCTTGGTAGATGTTTAATTTCTTTGGCCACAATCTTTGTCACTAAACCAATGTTGGTTCTCATACCAACCAAGCCTACCTTTCCCTCCTTTTTGGTGAAAGTTGGAAACTTGCCAAAACCATCTTTGAAAAATACCAAGTTTTCATTTTGGTCTTCAAAACTTTCTCCCCTCTCTCCAAAGTTGGAATAGGAAGGTGATGAGACGTGACATGCACTGTGCCGCAATATTGCGTACGCGATATCGCGGCCGCCGCAATATCGCGTCTTTCCCT
>MNCI01009017.1:779849-812587 GCA_015680685.1 Gnetum montanum | reverse complement strand
GTGCCTCAGTACGACCACTTCGAGCACTTGCGTTACGTGTGGTGATCCCAGTAACGATTAGCGTTTGGTAAGCCACAGTTGCATAGTTCAGGGTGTGTCCGGTAAGTGGGAACGGATGCTGACGCTAGTTAATTTAGACTTAGGACATTAGTTAGAGTTAGCTTAGTCTCTCAACCCTTCCCTCTCATAGCTTAGAAGATAAACTTGAAAATACCAAAAAAATCACATACCTCAGACTTGCTTAACCATACACCGTGACACTTACAAGCAAGCTTGGGAAGACAACGAATGATTAACCCCAAGTGTTTCTTGTGGTGTTAAGGCATTTAGTCTGCGGAGTTCAACCGGATCGTGCGTGCACGCTCGTATTCGTATGGTTGACTGTAGGGGTACCTCGCCACTCATCAGAAGGTGTGATATTTTCATTATCTCATTCCCCTTCTTTTCCCCCTACCATACCTAGCATAGAGGCACTTGGAAAGCCAACTTGGGGAAGGTTTAGAGCCAACATTATCAATATTCTATTTTTGGTAAAGGGGTAAAGCCTGCTTCTCCCCCACTTACTAATTATAGTAAGTATATCATTTTTTGGCCATTTTCATTTCTTCTAATAGTTTTTGAATTCTATTCATTGGAATTTACTCTTATTTTAACATTTATAACCTATTTTGTTTAAGTAATCCTCAACATTATAGCCATGTATTTCTAAAAATCCACCAAATTACCCTTCACATTCACTAGCGAAGAGCATAACCAACAAGTCATGAGGGTGTATGATCCTAAAGACCCTGGCATCATTGAATGTAAGTGATCTTTGAGAGTTAGAGGGGAGAGTCCTGATTTTGTAGCCATAAATGAAGATCGTTATAACTTCATTTATGCCAAAATATAGATAGGCATGCTAATTCCCTAAATTGAAGGCAAAGCCAAAAGAGAATTTGAGCTCATACATAGGGATGGAAAATAGTACAACCCTTTCCCGTATGAGGTAATTATTCTAAATGATGTCTATTCTAGTTTCCTAGTCCAATTGATTATTATAGAGGAGGAGGATGACCAGCCCACCTTTGGGGAACAATAGGGAGAAGATGATGAATTTAGGGTAGAATCTAAGCCTGAAAATATCCTTGAAGAGTTATTTAACCAAACATCTCCCAATGTCATAGAACCTTCCCCTAATGCCTTTTTTTTCTCCATGGCAATGATGCCACCATCTTCCACTCCTCAATGCCCTACTATGGTAGATCCCATGCTGACTGTAGCAAGACATCACACTTAGTCAATGCCACAAACAATAAATTATAACATATCAATTAACCATGAAATACAAAACTACCAATGGTGGGTTTTACCACTACAAATCCAATAACTACTGACATGGGATCCACCATGAGACCCCATGCAACACAAGGGATGCACACCATGTTTGTGCCATTTGTGCCTCAAGTATTGGCACAAACATCTTTTTCTTTCTTTGGTCCATAAGCCACAACTATAGCGCAAACTTTTCCCTCTATCATGTAGTTCATAATGAGGCCACAAGCCTCACAACAAATGCCACAACCTTATGTGAATACCTCACAAACTATGGGGACACCATAAGGCTTAGATCAAGCCTTCCAAATGATCCAAGACTTAATAGAGGAGTTGAAGAGGCTTAAAGCCTCTACCACACAAAATGTCAAGTTGTGGACTTCTACTAGGATGATCCCCTAAGTCCTATAGTCCCACCTTTGACACTTCCTTTTGGTGTCCCCATTCCACAATTTAGCAAATATAATGGAGAAGGTGATCCTAATGCTCACCTTATTACATTTTGAGCTAAATTTTTGCCCTTGAAGCCATGGCCTCATACCATCATGAGGATTTTCCCTATGTCTTTGATTAGGAAAGCACTTGATTGGTATCATGCATTACCTAGAGGATCTATATCCTCTTTGGAAGACTTAGTAGCCTAGTTTCTCAACTGCTTCAAGTATAACTTGAAACTTGACACAACACTTGACCAACTCATGAAGGTCAAAAAGGGGACTTTAAAACCCATACATAAATTCATTTAGCTATGGAATGGACTATTGAATAAAATAGTAGAGCCCATAGCCAAAGCCCACTTATTAGCCATATTCAAGGGAGTAGTTAATGACTTCTTCAAGTCAAAACTTTACTACCTTGATCCATGGTCTTTTAGCCAAGTGTTCTCACAAACTAAAAATGCAGAGGATGTTGTAGAGGCTAGCCATGATATGACATATACATCATATAAGAACGAACATGCTCAAAGAGACAAAGAAAAGAGAAAACAAAGAAACACTACTGTAGCAACTGTAGCCAAGACCGTGAACCAAGGGCTAAAGGTCAACCCGCCCAAGGCCCCCACCAATAATTGTAGTAACCAAGCATCAACTTTTGGGACTCATACATCAACAATGAATAGACCTAACATTGAAAGAAAAGATAGGTCTAAGTACATTGAGCTACCACTAAAACCATCTGAGTTGCTTGATCAACTATTAAGAAGTGGATGCATGCAAAATAAAAAAAATGACTAAAGTTAATTGAAGGAAACATGAGCGACTATGTGAGATAGTCAAAGATTCCTCTCATGCAATGAAAGATGATCCCCCATTGTCTAGATACTTCAAGCTAGATTACTTTTTCCATTATCATCAACTACTCATTCATGATATAGAATTCTACTTTGCATCGAAGGATGACCTACAAAGGATGATAGATAAGGGGGAACTAGTCTTAGATGCTTCTAAACTAGCTTGAGCACAAAACTAGTCAATGTAGATCTATAAAAACCTATTGAATGCCAATAATAGTCCTTCTATTATTTCGACATTCAACATTGATGATAATTAGAGACCTACAAGAGAACCATTTGTTATCCAAGTACTCCTTTATAATGAGAGAGCTTCTTCAACTTCCCATAGCTCAAGATCTCCCTTTGTGATGAGGGTACCATCATGAAAATCTTTGAGAGAACCTTTTATCATCAAAGTCCCCCAACCCAATACAACTTGAATAGTTGTAGTCCAACTAATTGCACAATAATCCCTTATGGTGGCTAATGCTACTACCTCTTCCTTACAACCAATGGCTGACAACCAAAAAATTGAAGTATAAGCAAAAGCCTGACAACAAGGTAGACAAGTAGATAGAGGCACAAAAGGAAGTGGGCCCACCAAAGCCCACTTCCATTTCAACTATACCAATGACTTCCTCTACCCCATCTCCTTCAACCAACAAGAATAGGAGGATACTAAATCCCACAACAAAAATAACAAAGAAGAGCCACAACAGCCATAGCCTAAAACTGAAGTCTGCCTTTTGGGATGTATAGAGGAAGTAAAGCACAACTAGGGTGACAAGCCCATGGTCAATGAAAAAAATTCCTTAGTGAAATGGACCAAGTTAAGAAATCCCTAAAGTAAAAAAATATCACCTTTAGCTTATGTGATCTGATTATGACTTCTACCACACATCGTGAGGTGCTAGTCAAAATGTTGACCTCCATACCTGTTAGTGAAGATATTCCTACTAATGAGGAAGCTATCCATGTAGTAATGATTCCTCCCTCACTAAGGGAGGAGAAATCAACACCCTTAACATTTCTCAATAGAAAAATTAAGGTTAATCCCCATAATGGTGAGGTGAATATAGCCCCTTTATTCATAACCATATGCATAGGACAATTTAAAATACATCAGGTGCATGTTAATGACAAAGCTACAACTAATGTCATCCCATGCACCATTATCAAAGTACAACCTATGGCCACTGTAGCTCTTAAGTCCTTAAAATGGATCAAGAGTTTCCATCAAGGGGTCTATCTCCTTGGATATTATAGCTGAAGAATAATTTCCTATAACCATAAACTTCTTAGTGGTGGAAGAGACACCATGATTCAACCAAATCCTAGGAAGGCCTTGGTTGGCTCAATTACAAGTTGTCTCCTTGCCCATCCATTAAGAAATTTACCTTCCTTACGAGGAAGGTAAAATCATCATTCAGGATAACAACATGGCTCCCTTAGCTATCAACAATGGGGCATAGAACAAGGGTCCAAAGTGGAGCTTCAAAAAGAAGCCCCTAGTCATGAAAAGCAAAAACCCAAGACAAGAAACGATGACAATGAGAAGCAATGTCATACACTATGGGATGAACTCCCTTTCAACATTGTAAGCAAAGGGGATGGCGAGTACAAACTTTTGTAGAATAGCCTTTACTCACTCCCTAATCTTGCAAAGATTAGGAAGAGTCTGCACAAGTGAAGTTTACCCTAACCTTTCCATGCATTTATGAAAAAATGCAACAATAGCCAAATAGCCTTATTTTTTCTTTTAAAATTTATTATATATTTGTTATTTTATGCTCATAGCCTATGCATGTAGCCATAAATTTATTTGCATTATATTTACTTATGTTTTAACTATGGTCTGCTATGACCTTAAACTAGCATTCAAGTCCACTAAGGCCTAAAACTGGGTCTAGTATGACCTTAAATTGGCATTTAGGCTTGCTAAGACTTAAAACTAGCACTATGGCTTGTTAAGGCCTAAAACTCGCACTACAGTCCACTATGACCTTAAATTAACATTCAGGCCCACTAAGGCCTAAAATTAGTACTATGGTTCGCTATGACCTTAAACTAGCATTTAGGCCCACTAAGGCTTGCTAAGGCCTAAAATTGGCACTATGATCCACTATGACCTTAAACTAGCATTTTGGCCTACCATGGCCTTAAACTAGCAACGTAGCCAGAATCACACAATATAACCTATGCCCATGGTGGCCTAAAACTAGCAAATGTTCCTTATTATATATCCTTTTGTTTAGCATATTATTACATCAATTTAATGTTACAACAAAAAACATCAACATAGCCATTTATAATGTTAACAACATTTACAACTATAGATGCATATAAACAAAAATGAAACCAAATGTTTAGATTTGAAATTAAAATGTCGATAAGCCTAATATGTAGTAATGATGCCAAAAAATAATCATCCATAACATAGTCTTGGCTAATCATAGTCATCAACATAAAAAAAAGAAAAAATAGAAAATAAGCTAAACTGAAGGAGGCTGCTAAGTAGCATATAGAGGAGGAGATGGTGGATAATTCCCACCCTCACTGTTGGGGTTGCCAATGTCTCCTAAGGCCTAAAATACAACAACATATAGCCAATTAGTAACTAATAGCCAAAATCATGACTTAAAATGACAAACTAAAGCATAAAATACATCAAACCTGTGAAGAGTTTGGCTCCATCACTTTCAAGGGTATATGGGGAAGGCCTCCCTCTAAACAATGGAGGATCTAGTCCTCCATCATGTTGACCTAATCAACATTCCCAAGATCAACACATAAAAGAATGCTGGATCTATTAATAAGAGTCCAAGTAGGAGGCTCATGAGTAATAGTAGTTGTAGCAGTCTCACCCATAATAGTAGTCATCTAAAGAGTAGGGGATTGCTCCACCTTTAGAGTGCTTTCAAAGAGTTGGTAAGCATTCTATGCTTAGATCTCCTAAATGAAAAAGTCTCTCTTATGCTATTCAATCAACTCTTCCTTAAGTCATTTCAGGTAGGCCCCACGATTGGCGTTATACTGCCACTTGTGGGACTTTTGTGTCTTGATCCACTACAAGACCCAAGCATACTAATCCTTCTAGTCTTCAACCTTTTGAAAGATGAAGTTCATTTGCATACATTGCTCTACCATCTCCTGTAGGACTACTACTTTGTCCTCAATGACATGCCAATAGCAAGCCCATGTGATCTCCTTAGTTTGTAACTTTCCTGAGTTAGCCACTTGGGCTTTCACAAAGGCTTTACAATCCTAGAGATTCCTAAGAACATCCTCTTACCTTTGAATCTTTTTCCTCAAGGCCACAAATTCATTCTATAGGGATTCATTGGACCTCTCTAGCTTCCATGAAGCTTTTGTGCATGACATTGCTAAATTAGTAGCAGTTTCGTACAGCTTCATGGATACATTGGACATGTTAGGGGAAAGTCTAGGAAAAGAGTGTACCTCCATGTTCCTATTAGAGTTCTACTCCATTGAGGTACTACATAAAGCATAAAAGGTAACTGTAAGACACAACCTTAAATAGCCATAATGCAAATAAAGCCTACAACCAAAGTGCATAAGACAAAATCCTTACCTATCTCAAGTGCAACTTGATGTAATCTATCAATGATGTCCTTAGCCATCCCATGTAGGAACTCCACTTTCTCTGGAGTCTCTACCCATGGTTTCATGCGAAACTTAGGGATGAAAGCTTGCATTGGTGTCTCAAGAACTACTATAAGCATAACAATCATTGAAAGGTTAGGATGACAATCAAATGTGACCAATGTAATATAACAACAATATTAAGGCATAGGCATACTTAGCTCCTCCTCCTCTTCCTCCTCTGGGATGATTATGGGAGAAGTACTTGGTACTACCTCATTAAACAAAGCATCTAGATCATCTATGCCTACATTGGCAAGTCTTTCAACCATGGGTTGCTTTAGAAGTGTCTCTTCTACATGCCTTTGTTATGCTTCCATAGCAGCTTGGGCTACTATAACCTGATGCTTTTCTACAACCATAGCACATAGAAGACCAAGTAACACATGAAATCATAAAGCATCCATAAAATTTTAAAACATGAAATAGCCAAGGTTAAACAAAGCATACCTGTGACTACTTGTTGTGATGGCTTAAGCTTAAACATGAGTTTCTTGGGGGTAGGTTGATCTGATGCTGGGGGTACCTCCTCCATAGGCCTTTTAAGTTTCTCTTCAGATACCCCTTCAACCTCCATGCATTGTCATTTGACTTCTTGAACACTAGCAAGAAATGAGAGAGGCTCATCATCATTGGTACTTTCAGGAGACTCATATTACCTAACATAAAGATTCTCATCCACACCCTTTGGTGGGTTTTGGGCCTACACTGTTGGATAAATATGTTTTATCCAAGGCTTAGAAAGTTGTCTTGGGTCTTGTGAAATCCATTGTCCATTCCTATACACCACTAGAAACTCTGTGAACCTCTTTAGATAACCTGAAAAAAATGAAAAGTGCATATGGATTATCATAGAGGTTTCAACACAAAGTCTAAGAGTCTCCTCTTAAAGCCCAGTAGCCAAATTAGTAGCCTAATCAAATTTGATGCCCTCCATCAAGACCTTCTTAAAGGTCCACCCCTATGCTATGCTGATCAGCTTCTTCTATGATAGCAGTTTGGGAAATGCATGAGACCTAAATAAAGGATATGATTCCTTTGCATCAAGGTTCATGAAGCTATGCATTGAAATTTTAGAGTGGCCCATGATGGCACTAAGAAACTTTAGAACTTCCTCACGATGGCCTGATTCCTATACTATCCTGGTAGGAACCTTGGCTCCATCAGTGGGGACCCAAAATAGGTCATGAAAGAGGCTAGCACCTATGTTAATGTTCACCTTAATACCTCAGATGGTGGTGCTAAAGTGACCAACCTCCTCATTGAAGGAGTCAATAACATGCAACATCTTCATAGCAGGAATGGAAGGAATAGGTGCCATGAATGCATCAAGTAAACCTACATGTTGGATGTTTGTTTGAACATATCTAAACACTTGTCTATTTAGCCAATCTTGTGCTGATCTCACATCACCAAACTTCAAGATGAGGGTTTCCTCATGATACAAACCTAAAAGTGGTATAGTGACATCAGCTAAGGTGGAAGGTCTTGTAAAGAAATAATCAAGAGTTAGCATCCATATGAGAAATCTCAATGACTAAGAAAAGCCATAAAACACTAAAATCCATATGCTCACCTTTATGTTTCTTCTATGATGTAGAGGTTCCAACTACAGAAGTTTGATCCATGTTGTTGGCATCTACCCACCAGCTATGCATTGTCTTATCATCCTTACACTTCTTGTATACCACATTGAACCTAGTGGAATATTCATTAAAGCCCCCTCTTAACTGTTAATACATAAAAGCTTTGATTTGGAAACTCTTAGTGAATTCATCCAAGCCAATTTGAGCCACTACTAGGATTTGGACATTAATGATCCTGCTCATTGACCTTGTACCTGCAAGAAGCAAAATTAACAAAGTTAGGCAAATAAGTCAAGCCAAGATAATGTAAAATCATTAAAAACATTACAATAATCATGTTTACCCTTGTAGATGATACATGGTGCTAAGTGGGTTCTGGAATAGAGTGTCGACTCTATGTGCAACCATTAGAGCATTATCAGTATTATACTGACCATACTCTAGCATTGTCTAGATATTTGATAGGTAGCATAAACTTACAGCATTTGTAGGCTCCCCTGTGGTTTTAGGAACTACTTTATTAGCAATATACCTAGTAATTAGTCCTAATTCCCAAGGCAATAGGTTCTTAAGAACAACCCTAAGTGCATCCATGGACAAGTGTGACCACAACATCACACTGAAGTTCTTGAGGAGGTAGGCAAGGAAGTCCCTTGCCCTGGGCCAAAACCACAAGAAGAGCTTCCCAAGAAGCATGTCATGTGGTGGAGTATTGATCTTGGAATGACCAATGTAGCTCAAAATTCCTACTAGCTCCACTATAATGAGAATAGGGCTCAAGAAGACTGTATACAAAATAAAGCCAAGAAAAAAGAAAAAAAAACCATTGTGACCAATTAGAATTTCTTAACAAGTTTGGAAAACATATAGTCAAAGATGAAATTATCCTTTGTAAAAAATTCTAAGGTGTTTATCTAATAATCTTAAGAAATGTCATAACAAGATACTATTACAACCTTTCAATGCAAAAGCATTATGGCCTATTAGAGTTACTTAGCAAATTTAGACAAAACATCTAGTTGGAGGTGAAATTAGCCTTGTAAAAAGATCTAAGGTGTTTATTTGAATTAGCCTAAGTAATTTCATCACAACCTTGCATAACTTTGCATATGACCAACTAGAATTTCTTTACAAATTTAGAGAAAACTTCCTAAGTCAAAGGTGAAATTAGGTTTTGTAAAAAGCTCTTAGGTGTTTATCTAAATTAGCTTGAGAAATTTCATAAAAGCATTGATACCATATTTTATAGCCTTTATAACCAAAGATGTTATGACAAAAATCATGTCTTAGTCTAAATTATGCATAAATTTAGAAAAAAACATCTAAATTATACATAAATTTGGAAAAAAGCAAGCATAAGTTTAGAAAAAGCATCTAAATTATGCAAAGCATGCATAAATTTGGAAAAAAATTATCTAAACTATGAAAAAATGGGGAAAAATCATGATAAACTTAGAAAAAGCCATGAATCTATAACAAAAACTTATTTAAAATACCAAAAGCTTTAACTCTCCTAGAAAAAAGCAAGAAATCAAGTACTACTATTTTGGGCAATGTACTACAACATTAGCAAAAAATTCATTTTAAATCCAATCAGAGTGATTCCACCTCCATTGGAAAGATGAATAAAAAACCTATGTATCCATGAATAGAAGAAAGCAAAAACCTTATCCATATTCTTATGAAAATTTCACAAATCTACATGAAAGTGGCACAAACATCCTAACTGCACAATGTTAGGAAAATAGCCATAACTCCCTTGTTTCAAAACCAAATTAAACAAAACAACAACCATCAGGAAGCTTTAAAAAAGCACTAAAAATATATAACCTTTGATTTCAAAAATATGTAGCCATTTTACTAAGAATAATTACACAACTTGATTTGGCATTTCATAACAAAACTTCAAAAATCGCAAAGCCCAAATTTCATATAGCCATTAAAATGATCAAAATGGCTAGAACCCTTACAACCCATTTAAATTCACATCAAAATAATGGGTTAGGATTTTGTTAGAATTTAATTTTAACAAATACTAAGGCCTAGATCTAAGAAAAATGGCCATGCCCCAAGATTTTGAGAAAAAAGCATAAAACAAAAAGGCCTATTTTCAAAACCAAATTTGCAAAAGCTAAAGCAATAAAAAAACCATAAATATACATGGGAGTAGCCAAAATATGAGGTGGGATTTTGTTAGAATTCTAACATAATCCCTCCATTAGAGTAGATTTGGAAAAAAATGGCCCTAACACTTGGAAAGCAAAAATAAGGAAAATCACAAAGAACAAAGGAAAAAATAGGTAGAATTGCCAACCTTGGAGCAATGAAAAATGGGGCCTAGATGGAGATAGGCCTTAGAACCTCTAATAACACCCTTAAATTCTTATCCATCCTTTGGATCATGGGGCTCTTACTCTTTCCTCATCTCTATTTTGGTGCCATGGCAAGCTCAACATTGAGAAAGAGGAAAATTGGGAGGAGATGAGGGTTCTACAGTGGTTGTAGTGAAGATGGAAGGCTTTCACATTGAAGATTGGTTTTGGATGCCACAAGAATCTCTACCAAAGCTCCCCTCTAATGCGCTATTGTTGAAAGATAACAATTATGATCAAATTTTGCAAAATTTAACTTATAAAACCTTCTAAAACCTCAATGAAACCCTAATTGATAATTTAGTGCATCCTAACTATAAGTGCACTAAATCAAAAGGGGGGAAATTTTAGTTTACATTGGTTTTAGGGGGAGGAAACAACTTCACTTTCCAAAATTTTAAATCTTTAAATGATGGGCCCCATCCTATGCCTTCCCTTTTTGACCAAACTTACCAATTTTAGTGCTTAAAACATTATGAAACCTTACCTCCATGCATCCATGCTGGGGACTACCATGCCTAGCATGGAAATATGTTTATCATTTTTCAAATTTGTTAGACTTACAAATACCTTTCTATTTTTAGTAACCCAGACTTACCTTTTTCAACATTGGGTTTCCAAATTTGGACAAAATATGAGCATGACCAAGCACCCTAGATTTCCCTGCTGGGGAAATAGTGCCCAGCATGGAATAAGGGGGGCAACAATCAGAATAGCAGAAGTTTGACCCCAAAGTGAGCCCCACATGACCTAAAACTCTTCCAAGTATCTTTGATAGCCTTGAAACCTCACCAAACCTAGTCAAAACCTAGGATTGGTGTTTTCCACATTGGGGGAGACTTCTTCCACATTGAGCTTTTCACTCTTAGCATGGAAAGTGGCCAGGGGGAGCCAAAAATGATCCAAATTGATGACCTAATGACTATTTCTTGATACCTGATGACCCCTAAACCCTACCAAAACTCTCTAGAGCTTCTAGAAGTCCCAAAATTGGTCAAAAATGGTACAAATGTATCAGCCCCTCTCATCCACTCTAAGGTCATCATTACCAACATGGATGAAATGGGGGAAGTTTCATGTGGCACTTAGAAGCCTCCAAACTATCAAATATTGACACCCAACATTGACTGTCAACACCGACAACCCAGGAGGTCAACATGCATAATCAATTAGCTGCAGATCTAGCCTAGATCTAACTTTCTTAATTCAAAGCACCTCTTTCATGCTGAACCTTCCACCCTTAGTGTGGAAAAAAAAGGAAAAGCCTAAAGACCTCCTCATAACCCTCAAAATAACCAGATCTTAACCTTGAACACTAATGACCAATGTTAGCAACCTTATGAGCACTCATGCATGGCTAGATCGATAAAAAATGATCAAAAATGGATTTCCCCCAATTTTCCACATTGAGCTTGGATGTCCCAACATGGAGAAAAAGGGAAAAGTCTAAGAAATAGCTTATGACACTTAAAATAGTCATATTTCAAAGTCAAATGACAGTAGGAGACATCGGTGACCTTAGGGGCCTACATGCATAACCTAAAGTGGTCAAAGGTGACAAAAAAGCTTTCCTCCCAATTTTCCATGCTAAGCTTGGAAGTCCCAGTATGGAAAAAGGATGGAAGCCCAATAAATTCCTTAACAACCTTGAAACAACCAAAATTTGGCATCAAGTATTAGTAGTCAATGTTAGTAACATGGGAAGCTTGCATGCATGCTCGATAGTGGTCAAAAGTGATTAAAATGCTTCCCCACCCACACACACCCCCCCCCCCCCAAATTTTCCATGTTGAGCTTGGAAGCCCTAATATGGAAAAAATGTGGGGAAGTCCAATAAATGCCATAACAAACTTGAAATAACAAAATTTTAACATCAAGTAGTAGCAATCATCTCCACCAACCTTGAAAACCTACATGCATGGTCAAAATTGGTCAAAAATCACAAAAACTATTTCCCCCATTTTTGCATGTTAAGCATAGAGGCCCTAGCATAGAAAAAATGGGAAAAGCACAAAAACCACTTATCAACCTTTAGGACAACCAGATTCTGACACTAGGCATTGACCATAGTTACCAGCAACTTTAAGAGCCTACACACATGGCCAAAAGTGGCTAGAAATCACAAAAAAAAACTGCCAATCCCCCATCCCCCCCCCCATTTTTCCATGCTAAGCATAGAAGCCCCAATGTGGAAAAATGAGGGGAGTTCAAAAAACACTTTAAAAACCTTTAAAATAATCATTTTTGGCTCCAAACCTCAATCCTTGACCTTGGTAGCCCCGAAGGTTGACATGCAAAGTTGATCAAGGTCAAAACTGGTCAAAAATCCAGTCCCCTTTGTTTTCCATGCTAAGTGGTCTATCCCTAGCATGGAAGAAAGTGGGGAAGCCAAAAAACCAATTGGAAATGCCCAAAATTACAAAAAATTAACATCAGACCTTAGTCCTCAACCCCGGTAGCCCTAGAGGTTGACATGCAAAATCGATTGAGGTTAAAATTGGTCAAAAATACACTTCCCCTTGTTCTCCAAACTAAGCTTTCTATCCCCAATGTGGAAGAAAAGGGGGAAGACAAAAAATCACTTAGGATCTTTGAACATCCCAAAGTATATTTTCCTTGGTTTCCACACTAAGGGTCCTTGTTTCCACACTGAGCCCAACGTGGAAGCCTCAAGGCACTTGAAGAAATAGCCATAATTGATGTCTGAACTCACCTAATAGCCCTATAGTCTCAAAAAATGGTCCACTAAGGCCTAAAACTAGCAAAAAATGATCATGTTTAACCTATGTTAACCAAATTTTATCATATATGGCCTATTTCACTTAATTTTTAAACTTATTATGTAATGTTTTGGCTTGTGCCCAAGACATTACTAAAGTCTTACAGAATAACATTAAGGCATTTGCCTAGTCATATGAATATATGCTAGGCTTAGACTCATGTCTAGTCTAACACAACATCATATTTGATGAACAACGATATCAGGGCCATGATATTGCATCCACGATATCAAGTCCGCGATATCGGAGCCTACCATGTGATGTCAGATACTTGATATTGGGACCTGATTCCTTACCTATAAATAAGAGGCAGGTGCACTTGGTTTTGCATTAGATAGTTAGACCCTTAGCCAAACTCTTGCCTTTTCTCCCTTCTAGAGTCAGAATTATTTCTGCGTGCCTGCAGTGGGAGTCATAAAGTGAATGGATCTTTATTTGAGCATTGTGTACCTAAGCACACCTTGTGTATGGTAATAAAGACGAACTTTGTGATAAACCTTGTAGCATTCAAAATAGATTAATTAATGTTAATTAATGTTACTTAATGCTTTCTTAGTCAATTAATGATTCTCTCTCACCCTACAACTCTCTTAATTAAGTACACATAGTACAATCACTTCGAGCATGTGTGTAACACTTGGTAACCCAGTAACGAATAGCGTTTGGTAATCCCAAGAGTGTTGCACTGGTTCAAGATGTGTACGGAAAGTGAGAATAGTTACTAGTGTTAGGATTAGTTAGAGCCTAGTTAATGAGTAGTTAAACTAAATTAGTTACTTAATTATCTCTCTCCTCCCTTATTAGCAGTAGGACATAAAAACATAAAAGCTATAAAAATCATATGCGTCAAGTTTACTTAACCATACAATCATGACATACAAGTAAGCTTGGGAAGACAATGATTAACCAACCTATCCTTGTTCCACAAAGGTGCATAGGCATTCAACCTTACCAAAGGACTACCTTTAGGCATGGGTACCATGTCTTTCTAGTGACATGGTATGGTACTACTTATTTTACTCTTACTCCTATTTTTCATTAGATCTACAAGGATATAATTACAACCTTAGCAACATGATAGAACATACAGAAGTAGTCAAAGAGATTCCACAAGTTTCCTTGACGTCACACCCTTCACATTCCCCCTTGGTTCTTCACTTTTTGTCTAGGCACAATGATTATGAGTTTATTCTTAGTTTGATGATGAAAAAGAATATCATTATGACCATGGTAAGAACCTCTTATTAATGGGGGGATGGATGGATGATGTCACCTCACCGTCTAGATAATCGGTCCCTCGTGACTTTGACAACATAGAGAAAACCTCACCTCATTAGACCACATCTTATCAATTTATCCACAATCAAGATTACTAACAAAGGAAATAAAAACAAAGTGTGGAAAAAGTTGAAAAAAATGAAAAAAAAATTGTATCAAGAAATCATAAAATGATAAAAAAACATAAAACTAAAAGATGAAAAACACTTATTAATTATTCATTTTAGGATGGGGCATCTCACCCACAACTAAGCTTTTAATCATGACAAGAATTAATAAGTAGGTAGGTAGGTTCCATGCAATTGTGAAATAGTGTAAGACTTTCATTTTCAAGCCATTGGGTATCTTCTAGTTTAGTGGCAACTATGTAGATGAGTTGTTGCGTATACACTTGGTTCTTAAATGTATGGTGGATCAAAATAGGAGTTGTGTTAACTTTGCAAACATTTTGCCCATGACTACACATTTTATCATGATTAGTCATGCATGGATTCTTCTATCTCTCCACAGTGCTAGGTTCATCATTTCTGTCATGTGTTGGAGTAACAATGGATGTTGGCCTTTACATAAGATTGGAGGACATTGGTTGTGAGAGGAAGGATGTTACACTTGATTGGCATTGGGCTAGTTTGGATGAGTTAGTAGGTCCATGAGTGTTGTGCTCACACATGGGAACTATCCTAAAGAAAGGCCATTTTAAAGATTGTGATGGAGATCTACTAGCATTATCATTTCCATGTATGTTTGCAGCACAAGTGGCATTCTTTTGTTGATGTTGTGGTGTTGAACCTTCTTGTGTTACTGACCATGACATGTGATGGAGGTGAGTATGAGAATATTGAGGATATGATAGAGGGTGAGAGGTGTGAGGTGGTGATCTCATAGGAGATGTTGTGGGTTGATGATATTTGGAAGAGTGGTAGTAGTGATCTAACGTAGAGCAAGTAGAACTAGTTGGGGAAATAAGTTGTTAAATGTAGTATCTAGATGGGTCTAGCTGACAATAAGGGTAGTGTTGGTTTGATGATGGTCTCCCCCATGACTATGGATTTTTCCATTGTGGTTGATGATAGTGTTGAGGCTAGTAAGAAGTCCCACTAGGATAGTACGATTGATTATTGAACTATCTATAATTACCTTCTAAGAAAGGTAATTTCCTAGGAATTTTCTTTTGTACAAACTTGGGATTCGAAGAAAATCCCAATACTCATGTAAATGTAACATAACTGGGTAATAGACCTTTGGATGGCCATATAGGTAGATGTTACATCCATCATCTTCTTCAATGGTTGAGTCTATAGTCTCTTCTTCTACAACATTTTCCCTTTCTACTAATCAATGTTCTTACCTGTCTCTTGGTTCCTTTTCCTCCTTTTTTTATGATCATTTGATTTGTTTTGTGTTACTCTCTCCTCTACAGTTTCTACAAAAGTTGTAACTTTTTCATTTATTCATTCCAACATCTTATCTAGCCTTTCTTGAAGTTTAGCAATAGACTATTGCATTGGCAAGGTTTTTTGTGAAATCACCTCATCAATAGCTACCTATTTTTCCTTATCATAGAAATGAACCCAGAGTTGGATCCCAATGATATTCCTCAACATTCTCTCATTTACATAGCTCTCCTTCTTCTTTTGCCACACACTCGATTAGCCTTTGGATCTAATGGATTCTCAGTTCATATAATCAACCTTGAGAATACATCCCAAGGGTCTCTCATTTGACTACAAAGCCCATCTATGATGTGAAAAAGTTACTCTTCTTAAGAGAAACCATGGTCTAGACATCTATACAATAGAGAACAGTATCCATCTAGGGCCATATCCAAGGGTTTATGTTGTTCTTGTTTCCATCCTTAAATTCATTTCATTGGGTTATACACCCTTGCATAGGTTTGGTATTTCTTGTTGAAGAGTTCTAGCATTGTAAACCATTAATGGATTGAATTTGATTTCAATGATCTATACCACACTTCAGCTTTATCTATTAGTGTCATAGGAAAGAGCTTAAGCTTTTTCCACTCACTTTCAATGTTCTGTAAGATGCAGGCATCATGGAAGGATTGTAAATGATGTTGTGGATTAGAATTATAGCCTCCCAAAAATTTAAGGATGTTATTCATATCAAGCCCTTTGATGCGACTTTTCCTTCAATGCCTGTGGGGTATTTTAACAACTGTTATAATCTGTGTCATGCTCTTAGTGGCCAACAAGGGTTCACCATCATTAGAGATGTTGTGGTAGAAATTTATATTTCTATTTGTCCAATTGTAATGATCTTATCTATGCTCATTTTGATATCTTTTATTTTGCCCTTGGTTTCCCTTTCTATCTTTATCTTGACCCCATAGTGGAGCTCTATCTTTATACCTACATTCATCTTCATCAAAACTAGACATTGTAGAGGAAGAGGAAGATAAGGAACTGGGAGAATCACCATGGCTTCTATAGTTCTTCCCATGATCCTTTGATTTATCCTTTCTAGGTTTTGAGGAGGTCTTAGGCCGTAAGGCCCTCCTTGATCTAGGACTTACTCCATCTCCTCTAGGATTTTCTACCTTAAGTGAATGTAGTCCTTGAGTGTAGTAAGGGTGGTCATGAACATATGAAATCCTTGCATGAGGTTGGTCACTCCAATTTTCTTTAATATATATCTCATTAGTTCTCCAATGAATGTTCTCTTCATATGATGCATTATTGCTTCCATGTGAAAGAGACATTATTGTTAGTTAATGATGTATGTGACTTAATATTTTCTAAAAGATAAATCGTTAATGTGTTTATAGCAATTGTGTATGATATAACTAATCTAGATAACTAGTACCATCCCTAGAAATGATGCCAATGATGAGTGATGACTACCCCTTATGCCCAACCATATGAATCACAAACATTCACACATGATCTGATTGCATTCCATGGATGGAACTAGGTGTGACATCTAGATGATTATGTCTTCATCATAGTTCACTTCTTCCCACTTGGACTAGTGGTAGCTTTGTCATGTATGGCTTAGTGCAAAGTGAGACATATGATAATTGATGTTATTGTGGCCTTATGTTACTCCTAACTATTATATAGAAATTGATTATTTAATCTAATTAACAATGTAAAGTAAAGTCTAAAGTAGCCTACGTGTGATGAGTATCTATTCCTAACCATTCAAACATGCCTTGGACTTTGTGCAACTACCATTGGGATTACCAAGCATACCAAACGATAACACTACTGGGTTACCAAGTAATTACACTTAAGCACTTGTGATTAGTTGTACTCATTCCCCTTAATGACAAAAAAATAAAAAGTAATAAATGATAAACATTAACTAAGGAAAATAGTAAGCATTTAAGTAATTAATAATAATAAAGCTAAGTGGATGCTACAATGATGGAAGTAATCTCAATCTTTATTTCTGAGCATGTAACATATCCAAGTATGTCACATTCGAATGAGGATGTCATACAATTGCTTAACATCACACTGCAGGCATGCACTGGAAACAAACGAATAGAATTTCATTACTTTTTAAGTGCCTATCTATTCCCTTCTCTATGTCTATATCCCCAAAATCGTGCATCCAAGTTTTGTATTTATAGGCTAACACAGATGAGGCAATATTGAATCCTTGACATCGAAGGTTGTGCCCTGATATTAGATACCTGATAATGTAGCTCTGGTATTAGATACTCGATAACATAGCTTTGATATTGGATATCCGATATTGAAGCCCTACCAAAACATGACTCATCAACAAGGATATGGAATCCATGAGAGAAACATGCATATTTCACTTTTTGTTCACAAAAATGCAACAAACACAACCATTTATCAAAAAAAAAAATCATGTTGATAGAAAAATATGTATATATATTCATATACCTTAATTTTATCAAAGGATATCAAGAACAAAAATTCAAGACTTTGCCATTCTCTTAAGGAAAAATACCTCACCGTGTCCTTTTCTTAGTCATTTTGGAATATTTTGTTGTTTCAATGTTTCATGGTTGAAGTCTCTAAAGACTCCTCCTACATTGGTGACCTGGAATAGGCTCCCCCTACACATGTGTTGCTTACCTTAAGCTTTTAAGATCAATGTGTAAATGTTATAAATCACCAAAACACTACAATTGTAGGTCATCATTAAGATCAAACATGGAGACTAAGATCTCCAATTAGTAGTATTGATAGAATTTTTCAAAAGCTTTTCTTATCTCATAAATGATAAAAAATATTCTAAAGGACATGAGTTTAGAAATAGATCATCACAAGAAATTTAGATTAAGTAGGATTGAATGCAAGACAAACAACAAACTAAAATTATTACAAGATGAAAGTCCAAGGGAAATTATTACAAGTGCTACACTAAATATTTTTATAAAACTACTCGTATCAAGCTCAAGGATGAATATAAGAGATACTTTAAAAATTTATTTCAAAATTTTTCTGATCTAGACAAGACATAAATAATTTTGAACTTCTCAAAGCATATTCTTATTACCTTGACTTACCTTACTTGCCAATGAGGAGAGAAGATTAATGGAGTTTGAGATGAGGCCCCCTATCATGAAGTTCCTCCTTATCTTTAGGTTCTCTTTCATTAGACCAAGTAAGTGATGTCTCCATTTTTTTATGTTCTTTATGATAGAACACTTGATCACTTATTGCATTATTTTTATTACTCAACTTCTCTTCATTTTCACTTATTAATACCTACACAATTTTCTTACCAAAGAATTTTTCACATGATTGAGCATTGATCTTGTTTTGATCATTATGAGTATAGTTAAGAGTTTGTTTACAATCATAATTTTTACACACAAATAAATTATTTTCCTCATGATCAAAATTATCAAACCTGATCATGCTTGAGCTTGAATTTTCACGTGTAAACTCCTTCAAATTCTTTGATTTTTTTCAGGAGTCTCCTCTTCTTAAACTTTGCTACATTTCTTATTAAAAGAGGTTAGTTGTTGAATCTTAGATTTTATGTTTGAGCTCTCTTATTTCACTTCATCATGGATAGCATCTAACTTAGAAATTACAAATTTCTTTGCCTTCCTAATCAAATGATGTAAAAGAAAAATTTCTTCTTTAAATTCACTATACCTTTTGTCACACTTACCATCTTGTTTAGCCATATATGAGGAATTTTCATCTTTAAGCACCATGTATATGAGATGTGAATCTTTAGAATAATTACATGCTTCTTCTTCACTTTGCTCACCATTAGAAGTTGGCTTTTTTTATTCCTCATCATTGGATTTTTTCCTTGGTTGTACCTTGCTATCACTAGGACATTTGAAGGCCATATGGCCTCTTCCTCCACAAACCCAACATTATATACAAGAGAAGTCTAGGTTAGAATTCAAAAAAAAAATTACCTCTATCTCTACCTTTGAGCATATTGGATCTTTTTTGAAATGTCCCCTTATTTCTTCTTGTCAGCAATCATTGTAGCTTTCTTGAGAGAAAGGAAATCTTATCTTCATTGCCCTCATCATGCTCATTGGACACCTTCTCCTTGAAGTTAGTCTTTAGAGCTAGAGGTCTTTCTTGGATTTCTCCTTCATGTATGAGATTCATTTCATAAGAAATGAGAGCACTTTGAAGCTCTTCAAATTTTAAGGTTGAGAAATTTTTGATTTCCTCCATAGTTGTGACCTTTGGTCTGAACTTCGAATGTTGAGCTTTGATCATTTTGATGATAACATTGCTTTTGAACAAATCTTTTCCTATTTTTCTAATAGCTACAACAAGATCATTGCCTCTAGAAAAATAATCTTTTATTTTTCTCACCTTCTTTCATTTTGAGCTTATTGTATTCACTTTGTAAAACTAACAATTTTAATTGCTTAACAATAGAGGTTCCTTCATAAGTAGCTTCTAATGTTTGTCAAATTTCTTTGGCCATTTTACATTTTTCTATCCTATTAAACTCAAATTTATTTAAAGTTCAATATAAAAAATTTTTTACTTTTGAATCAAACATGAACTTATATTTCTCTTCTTGTGTCCATTTGTTGCAAGGCTTGATGATGCCAATGGAGTTGTTGATAGGTGGAGTGTACCCTTCAAAGATTAACCACCACACTTAAAACTCCATGAATTCAAATAACCCTTGCATTCTAGCTTTCCAATAGGGAAAGTTGAATCAATTGAACATGAGTGACTTTATGTAAGATGTTCATTCATTGTTCACTCTTGATGTTGATGATAACAAAGAAGAGTACTAGGCTCCAATACCACTTGTGGATCATTGAACTTAGAAGGGAAGATGAATAAGTTCCCCAATTTATAATTCTTTGAACAAAGCACATACATCAATTTTAACATGGTTCCCTAACTTGGGTAGTCCACATTCAAACAATACCTTATACAATATCTAAGCCCCACTTCAAATTTTTGTGACATTGTACCAACCACTCAACCCTACAAGGTCTCGTCAGGCTTAGAATGTGGTTTCCAGGCTTCCACAACCTTTATAATCTTGAGTTCTACTCTATAGTATTGTGCCATAACACTAGCCACTCAATCTCATAGGATTCTGACAAGCTCAAGCAAGATGCCTTCCCACAAGAAGCACATTAACCCTACAGGACCCAAAGAATAACAACAATTACAAGGGATGAATGCAACTTAGTTTGCTAATCCTTGCACTTTGAAGTACAACACACTTTACAATGGACAAATGATAATACAATGAGAAGCAACAATGATTGACAAATGATTAGACAATGATTGTACAAGAGCTTGCACATTTCCCAATGAAAATGATGTCTTCTTATAGTCACCATGTTTCCAAATCCATCTTGAAACTCATTCAATGGCTAGCTAATGGTAGCTAACAGTCAAGGAAGATGTCTTCTTCATGCTTGAGATGTCTTTTTCTATTTGCCTCCATTCTAGGAAGACATCTTTGTTTGGGGAAAGGCATCTTTCTAAAACTGATTTCTATTCTGGGAAGATGTCTATGTTTGGTGAAGACATCTTTTCCTGATGAAAGATGTCTATTATTTCTTGGAGATGTTTTTTGTTTGTGCATCTTTCAATTCTAACAAGATGTCTACTATTTCTTGGAGATGTCTTTCTTTACCTTTCTTTGCATGATGAATTCTTCGTTTCTTGTTCATAACCTTGTACTTTCGCATGCTTGAATGATGAAAACTTTATTTGTAAGTTATTTGGTCCTTATCCACATTCTTTGAATTTGCTTCCTTTGAGCTCTCCTTTTGTGGATGAAACCTTGAAACTTTGTTGATGACTTTCTCCTTTTTTCTAAACTAGTGTGTTCCTTGTCATCTCACCTTGGTCCTATAACCACACAACCTTTGTCTCCATTTTACTTAACATTTTGACACACCAAAAGGTCCACATGACTGACTACAACTTGATGATGAACAATGGAGCCATGACCCAGAGAGAGTCATGGACCACGAATAAATGCACCATATGTCCAAGATGATTCTTCAACCAAGAGACCTAATTACACTTTAACAAGGTACATCAACTACAAGGGACATTGGTAAGATAAGGATACACTGATATAGGTAACTCTTACTCATCTTGCAATATTATTAGAATGTTAATTCATTAAGGTCATCATGAACTTATCCTAGAAGATTACTAACTATGGCCTAAGTCAAGAATTATTATTCCTAAGCATTCAATCCTTCTAAGTTAACATTACTCATTCTCTACTTAAGACCTATGCATTAGCAAGCTTAAGGATTCAATTTAGTCATAAGATTGATTTATCCCTACCCAACCAATAACGGTTACCATCATGAGATCCATAAGCAAGCCGATACTTGGTGGATAATGTGTGATGTCTTACTTTTTCATAGTTAGTACCTAGGGCATAATCTTATTACAAGAAAATAGACATCATACTTGCCAAATTGTAGGGTAAAATTATTATCACTGTGCTCAAGGCTTAGTATATCATTTATAATTATCTGTGTCATCTCAAAAGTCCTTAGGTTGCCCATACATTAGCTAGGAACCTCAATTCGGTAAATTAAGCCACTTAGTCCTTTCAAATCATGAAAAATAAACTTAGTTTTTAAGACCTAAAACATATCCAAAGCATAGTAGTTGTCAAGATAATTACAATAGTACAAATTTCATTCCAATTCGACTTACAATTTGGAAGATATTGTTATTTCAATTTTCCTATTATTCATGTATTTCAAAAATAATAAATTATTAAATTATCAAATTAATTATTATTAAATATTAATTTTTTAAAAAAATTAATATTAACATTTTGAGGCTTGGAATTGAACTCAAGACCTTTTTCATATCAAAGAAAATCCTTGAGCCTCATTCCCTTGGCAACTAAGTCAACTTGCTTGGCTACCCTAAAGTAAGATGCATACATACATATATATATAATTTAAAATAAAATAAAATTAAAATATTATTATTTTAAAAAATTAATTTTTCAAAGGATGGCAAGGCCTTTCAAGGACCCACATAGCCTTACATGGGGCCGCGTGGCCATGTACAAGACCACACTGCCTTGCATGGGGTCGTGCTAGCTTGCTAGGTAGGGTTGCCATTCTCTATCTCTCATAATCACTCATGGTGCCACCATTCTCCACCTCCCTATCTACCATTAGTGCTATTATTTTCCACCTCTTTGTTTCCTATCAGCACTACAATTCCCTACATTCCTACCTAAGCCTCGACACCATGATTCCTCCATCGCCAAACAAATCCCGTGTAAGAGCAGCTAGGCCATGCAAGCCCTGTAAGATGGTCGGAGACTAGTGGGGTAGCACGAACCCCCAAAGCAGGCCACCAATGCCTATTAGGCCATGGAAACAACACTTTTTGCCACTACAGAAATGCTCACTCACTTGCTACCATTGCCAAAACCCTCCCCAACCTACCACCACTGCATTACCATCCTCCTCACCACTATTCCACTGTTGCCCATCGTCGACACTAACCAAAAAAAAATTCTAATAGTTGATGGAAAAATTCAAAGGGAATATTTTATACATTAAAATCAAGGCCACAAACATTAAATACCAAGATGCAAAAAGTATTTTAAAAAATTAAATTCAGCATGTTGATAGCAATCTTAACAAGAATTCAATAATTAAATGCACACGTTCTAGAGTAGTGTAGTGCTGGGATGGGTAACCTTTCGAGAAGTCTCATTTTTTGTGCCTCAAGTCTTAAACTCTAAAAATCACAAATTTTTATTTTGAAAGCTTTTTTTGGTGAAAAAATATTCATTTTCTATATATTTCAACCTCCCAAATGCAATGGTGAAGTTAGATCAATCCTATAGAGTTCCAAAAATTAGTTTTTCATGCCTTGTCCAACATGGTACCTTCAAACCCTCAGAGACTTATTTTAGCATAACTTGGGCTTATGGTGTTGATTTATAACATATGAATAGTCATTTTTAACATTTTTCAATCTTCTGAACTTAATGTTGAGGTTAGATTTATCATCTAGGTACTCAATGTTGAGGTTAGATTTATCATATAGGTACTTGAAAATTAGATGATATCTTAAAATGAGCCTTAAGAAGCCACTACTTAGACTAACTAATCATGCTTATCAATTCAATTGTTGAGACCAATAAATTTAACCTCTTGGACTTTAAGATTAAGTGCTTAACCTATGTAGATAGATAATTGTAAATTACTAATCCCAATTCTATCATTAGTTACACTACTAGAGTCAATATTTTAAGAAAGGTAAAAAGGCCATTAAGAATATATGTAATTGATGAAATGTCAAAGTGTCACATCCCTATCAACATGGTGTTGCCCCATTAATGGGGCCATGTCGATATAGCATTTACTGCATTTATGGAGCCCCATTGAAGCAGCTCCACAATAAAGTCTATAAATATGCATTCACCAACCATGTTTATGGTATGTCTTAGTATAGTTGTAACAAAGCTCTTGTAGTTTTATCATTTGAGAATTAGAATATTTTTCTAAGTGCCCATAGTAGGAGTTAAAAAGTTTATGGATCTTTATTCAAGAACTAATGTACCTGAGCACACCAATGTGAATGGATATAAAGACAAGCCTATTGATCAAACCTTGCAACACTTAGAATAGATTAATGATTTATTTCTGCATTTACTATTTTTTTTAATTATGATATTAATTAAGATAATTAATTACTTAACTAATTAAGCTAAATATATTAAATGCATAATTATGACCACTTCGAGCATAACATACAACACTTGGTAACCTAGCAATGTTATATGCATTTAGGATGTGTATAGAAAGTGAGACTAGATGCTTATGTTAGGATAGATAGTTATTAATTAGCAATTAGATTATTTAAATTGGTTAATAAATTAATTTTCAACTTGTTATTAATCATAGATAAATAAAATCTACAATAATGAAAATCATGTGCCCCAATTACACTTAACCATACAACTAAGCTTCACAAGTGTAGTTGGGAAGACAACGATTGTCACAATTAGATTTCACCTTCTAAAACCAACGTACTTAGGAACTTAAGGTCTACAAAATTTGATTGGATTGTGCATGAACACTTATAACCCATATGGTTGGGCATAGGGTACACTCACCACTCATCATTGAGGCCATTGTCAAGGACCTTTAGTTTGTTATGTGCATTATCTAGGACTTAGTGATAAATTATTTAACATCATTGGAATGAACCCTAAAGTCATATCATATATCAAAATAACCACAACACTTATAAGAAAGCACAATATATTTCTTGTCTTCTAATACAAGATGTCTTCTTCTTATAAAAGTGATTCTCTGCCCAAGTCTGACAGATCAAATTAGTAAGTGCCCCAACAACACAAAGTGGTATATGCTCATCCTGATAAGTATGTACCTAATTTCACCTTCGTCCTACACTAGGATGAACTACAGTGGTGGTGAGACATGGAAAGCAACATTGTGTGGCCACCTAATCGATCCATTCCTACAATGCTCCACCAAAATCTTATATGGTTGGATATCCAAGGGCTTCATGCTGAATATGTTATGCCAAGGATTATCATTTCATCGATGCATAACATTTGAGGGATCGACAACTAAAGTAGCATTATGCATCTATGAAAGGGAAGTGGTCCAATGCTTCCCCATTCCTAATGTACAAAAGGATGGTGGAGAACCCTTCTTTGGGGATTTTCCATATAGAGAAACTCCCCTCTTTGACTTTGGTGAAGGAGGTCAAAACTAGAATCTGCAGTCCACGATACATAATCTTGGTTCTGGAAAAAACAAATCCCATGATAAAGGGGGATCCAAGGAGGAGAGTCATCGTAGGGATGTGGGCAAGCAACATTATCATCATCGTGGCTGCAACCACCAAAGAGGAGGTGGCAAGCACCATGATGGTGCTAGTGCTCCTTTCTCTTTGTCTTCATTATCATCTTCTTCCTCTTCTGGCTCTAAATGCAACTACAAGGGGCACAATCGTGATGGAGGTGACTGATGAGACCAAGATGATTGTAGGGACCATCAGGCAAGTCAAGATCTAGGGCATGGGCATTCAAGAGTGGCCCATCACCATGAACAAAGGGGTAGCAAAGGGCATCATAGGCACTAGGATCATGACTACAATGAGCCTTTACTTACCACTTGAAGAATGCTAAAAATCATAGAGGTAATGAGAATTCCTACAAGGCACATAAAGGATAGCTAGATCAAGAGGCTAGACATGAATAATATCCCCAAGTTTAAAGTAGGATATGACTTAGATCCATAGAACCATCTTCAAGCTTTTAATGATGCCTATGCCTTGTAAAATATAGAAAAAGACTAGCAAAATCTTAAGTTATTTCCCAAGACACTCATCAAAGAAGCAAAAAGTTGGTACCAATCCTTGGATCTAGAATCAATCTATAGATGAAGTACAATGCTTAAACTATTCAACAAGTATCAAACATACTCTCAAGTATCCAATCTAAGAAGGTAGATCCAAGGTTGGAAGTAAGGAACACATGAGTCCTTAGATGCTACCATGGACCGATACTATTCTCTATTGCACCGATGCCCTGGCCACAGTTATTCTTAGCAAGAACAACTTCATCATGTTATAGATGGTCTCCAATCAGAAACAAGGAGAACTCTTGGAGTTTATGCCCAAGAATAATTGTCAAAGTTAAGAGCCCATCAGATCCAAAGTTTGATTGAGCAGGTAGCAAAAGAAGAAGAGTTGAGGAAATGTGAAAGTACAAAAGAATACAATTGAGATCCTTCCATTCACAAGAGGAAGGTCCAATTTTGTGAAAGTGAGGAGGAATCATTACTTGATGAGATGGTGAACTAGAAAACCTTGCCAATTCAAAAATTTACCTCTAAAATTTCAGCTAAGGTAGATTAGTTAAAGGATTCTATGGATAGTAGATTTCAAGATGCCCTGAAAATTGCTAAAGAGTCCAAAGAACAAGGTAGTAATCATGACTGCAAGAGGTGTAAGAAAGCTAAACGTGCCAATCAAAGGGGCAAGAGCAAGATTACTATAGTAGAGGCTAAATTAGATGATGATGATGGGTGTGTGATCTACCAATATGAACATCCTAAGGGATGTTGCCCCATCATGTCATACTTACAAGAGTCTGGGGTGTATGCTCTGAATCCACAACTAGCAAAAAGACAAATACCCAAAAGATTTCCTTATCCTCAAGGCAATCCTAGGCGGTTCCATTAGCAACAACAATATTATCCAAGTGGAACTCCATTGCAACTATACGAGTAGTATCAACAATGGCAACATACACAATCATGGGTGCTACCACTACCAAGGTAGTAGTACCACAACCAAATCCATATGGGTATTATGTTCAATGACCCCTATCTCCACATGACTCTTCTAGTCACGTTTCTTTTTTCCAACATAACTACTACCCTCCCAAATACTATAGAGCTCATTCTTCACATTCTAGGAGGAATACCATCTTCTATCATTATCCTCCTCCTGTTCCTCTACCCTCAACACAACTACCACTTGCTCCATCCATGTAGGATAAATTTCTAGCCTAGCCACAACAACACAATGCCAGGATGGCCTTCAATCTACAACTGGTTCATCAATCAAGTGGTTTGGAACCTCATGCTCATAAAAGATCATTCTTCTAATCCAAAAACCCTACTAAGCCCTCACAGACTTAGGTGGTTGATCACCCTACTCCTACCTCATCCTCTACAAATCATTCCATTGGGAACCCTTCAAACCAAATCCCACCCAAAATCCATATTGTTATGCTCACTCATGTTGTTCATAATTGGATCCAAGCTAGAAAACTTCCTAGAAAATTAGATGATACTATGAGTCCTCTTATCTATTTATAGATTGCTGGGAATGAATCATGTAAAGTCCTTCTTGATTTAGGTTTCAATGTTAACTTGATTTCTCATGAGATGTATACTACCTAGAACCTACTACCTCTAAAGAAGAGTAATATCCAATTAGAATTAACATATCAATCCATTACTATTCCATTGGGAGTAGTAGAAGACATTGTGACCACTGTCTATGGGTGATCTTATCCTATCGATTTCCTAGTAATCAAGGTTGAGAATTGTAAGGGGGACTTCCCAATCATTATGGGAAGGGCATGGCTAAGCACTATTGATGTGAGAATGGACATCAAAGAATTTTCTCTATATATATCTACGAAAAATACATTTGGAAAGATCAAGAAGAAATGAGTTCCATGCATCGTGTATAGCAATACAAGGTGTAATTGCATGCAGAAACTCTAGTCCATGAAATAAGCATCTATTTTTACATGCAAGTAGTGTGCACATTAAGCAAATATTCAAAGGTGTCTACACACAACAACCACTAAACAAGAGGAAACCTAGTGGCTAACTATTGATTTTGACAATAACATAATGTGCATGGAAACTACTAAGAGCTTGACATATGCTTATGTCGCAAGCATGGATGAACTAGAGAAAGTTCATCACCAACTCTCTTATAATGAAAATGATGATACCAATTGGGGAGAGTTGGATATCCCTGAAAATTTCAAACAAGAGCTCTTAGAGTTGAAAACTCTATTTGCCAGCCTAGAGTATGCATTCCTAAAAAATTGCAAGTTGGTCATACTTAATGCTAAACTTGCTCCCAAGTAAAAAGCAAAACTATTGAAAGTGATCAACCAATATCCTTTGCTTAGTCATATCCTAAACTCATTGGAATTGATCCATGGATATGCCAACACCACATTTATGCTAATCTATCCATGAATCCAATGAGGCAACCACAATGGTAGTTCAACCCAAAATTAAAGTAAATTATCAAAGAGGATATTAAGTAACTCCTTAAGGTAGGGTTCATCTCTTCCATTATGAATAGTGATTGGGTTAGCCCACTCGTGATCGTGCCAAAGAGAGGTGACAAATGGTGGGTTTGTATCAGGTTTAGGTAATTAAACATGGCAACATTCAAAGATCATTTTCCATTATCATTCATTGATCAAGTATTGGACATCATATTTAAGCATTGCTACTACTGTTTTTTGGATGGTTATAGTGGCTATAACCAAATCCAAATCACACTAGAAGATGAGGTTAAAACAAAATTCACAAGTTCCTAGGGGATCTTTACATATCATAAGATGCATTTTGATCTATGCAATGCTCCTACCACTTTCCAACGTTTAGTCTTAAGCATCTTTTAGCAGCAAATTTGTAGTAGAGTAAAATTTTTAATGGATGACTTCTTCACTTATAGTGCTACATTTGAGCAAGCCTTAGACCACCTTGAGCAACTACTCAAAAGATGGGTGGAAATAAATCTGTAGCTCAATTTGCAAAAGAGCCATCTTATGGTCCAAGAAGGCACTGTATTGAAGTACAAAATTTCATAGGAAGGGATCGAGGTAGACCTCAAAAAGATAAGGATCATTCAAGGAATCACTCACCAACTAGAAACCATCAAAGATGTTCAGTCATTCCTTGGACACACTAGCTACTACTAGTGATTTATAGAGAATTTCTCTAGGATTGCAAAACTATTGGTCAGGCTAATGAAGAAAGATGCTCCATTCATCTAGACCAAAGAATGCCAAAGAGCCTCAAGAAAAAGCTCATAGAGACTCCAATTCTACAAGAATTGAGTTGGTCTAGACCATTCCATATAATGAAAGATGCATCTAATTATGCCTTGGGAGCTATACTTATGTAGTAGGACAATAAGAAACATCCATATTACATCACTATGCAAGTCAAAGTATTGTGGATGCATAGTTAAATTACACCACCACAAAGAAAGAACTAATGGTGATGGTATATGCTTTGGAAAATTTTAGGCACTATGTGCTTAGATATAAAGTGTTTATGCACACTGATCACAGTGCCATCTACTTTCTCATGAACAAGCCAACAGTGCATCCCTGTGTCATACGATGGTTGGTGATCTTGTAGGAATTTGATCTTACAATGGTAAATCGAAAGGGGACTAAGAATGTGGTTGCTGATCACTTTTCTTAGTTATGATGGGATAGTAAAGAGGAGGAGAGCCTACTCTCTAACCAATTTTTCAATGAACTCCTCTTTGCTGGTGCAATAAATGAACAAATGCTTGTAAACCAAAAATGGTATGATGGCATCCTAATTTATCTTATTACTCAGGAGATGCCACAAGATCTGGACTATAGAAAGAAACAACAATTTCTTCATCAAGCTAAGCACTTCATGAAAATCAATGAACACCTTTACAAGGTATGCACTAATGGCCTGGTTCATTGGTGTGTCCCTAACATGGATCAATTGCATGTTCTCTAGGATGCTCATGAAGGTCCTTGTGGGGGCCACTATGTAGGAAGATGCATGATCATAAAAATCCTATTAGTAAGATACCATTGGCCCACAACCTTTAGGGATGTCCACCAGTCTATCTAATTCTATAAGCATTGTTAATGAGATGGTGGAATGACTACACGAATGGAGGATCCTCAACAATGGATTCAACCACTGGAATCCTTTAACATATTGGGCATCAACTTTATGGGTCCCATCACACCCATGTCAAATGGAAAAGCATATATAATCATCATCATTAGTTACTGCACAAAATGGGTAGAACCAGTAGACATTATCAACTATACATCATCCACTTCTACTCAATTTGTATAACAAAATGTCATGAATAAGTTTGGGGTTCCACGTGCACTAATTTCTAACAATGAAACCCATTTTATAGGTGCTACTTTCTAAAAAATCATGCAATTCTTGGGGGTTGAACATAAATAAACAACACCCTATCACCCCCAAGCCAACAGTCAAGCAAAGATGACTAATAGGGAGATCACAAAGATTTTAACAAGAATTATTAGCAAATATAGGAGAGACTATAGCACAAAATTAAACAATGTCCTCTGGGCATACTACTCAACATGGAAACTCCCTATTGGCTACTCTTCCTATGAGCTAGTGTATGGAAACCTTCCAATGCTCCCAATTCAATCCAAGCTCTATACACTTTCAACAGCCTATGACCAAGACCTTGACCTAAGTCTAGCACAAAAAAAGACTAATCAACCTAAATGTGCTAGATAAAAATTGATTAGTGGACCTATCCTTGAATGAAGTGCACAAGGAATTCAACAAATAATTCCATGACCTTAAAATACAAAAAGAGAAATTTTAACTAAAAGATAAGGTTCTCTATTGGAACCCCACACATGTTCCTCAAAAAACCAAATTCCAAACATTGTGGGAGGGGCCTTATATAACTAATAAAACCTTTCCTTCTGGGGTCATGATCATATATAACCTTGAAAGTAAAAAAAAGAAGTAGTTGGTCAACATCCAACAACTAAAGCCTTTCCACAAGCCTAAGCAAGATAGTGCAAAAAATACCTTAATGGATGAATAACTGTGCTCAATTTTTTGGATCTCCTCCTTCCAACTTAGTCATGGGGGAGATGGCCATCTATGCTAATCACATACATGGCTCCTCAATTTTTTTATTTTTTGTTTTACACATTTTTGATTTTAAAATTTTTTCCTATTTACACCATTTTTTCTTTTACATCGTCATCAATACATTTAAATCTTTCTTAAATATTTTAAAATTTCTTATATATTTTACTTTATTTTAGTATGATTTTCAAATTTTTATTAATAAACGTGCTTTGTGCCAATAAGACACAATGGTTTTGTAGTTGTTGCTAATGGTGGTTTGTGCTTAATGTTTTGTTTGCCAATGTATGATTTTCATTCTTGAATTTTTGTATCAATGGCTAAGACATGGTTTCTTTTTTATGGAATAGGTAGTGAGTCCACATCATCCACCCATCCATAAACTCTATGGTTTTCCTTGTTTTGAAAGTATGAGGTCCCTTCTATTAAATAAAATTTTAATAAATTTGTGACCTTGGTGGTTTCTAGAATTAGGAAGGATTCAAAGGTTTGCACAGGTTGTGACTTCAAGGGGACTCAATACTCTTTATACTCTTCTACTTACTTGGGTGAATGAGTTTTTTCATGGATATCTTATAATTTCATGTTGATCAATAACAAGAAGTTGAATAAGTCTTTCCATGGTATGGTTCCTAGCCAAAAAGAAAAAGAAAACAAAACAAAACAAAAAACGAGAAAAAAAAAGCATGATGGAAATTCAAAGCACACTCCTTAGACAAATAAACAAGCTATGAGCATTGGTTATGGGACTAGAAAGACATGTTACCCATGCCTAAACATCCCCTCTGACTAAGGCCCTCTCTTACTTCTTGCTTCTTTTTTCTTCTCTTTAAGGAATGATGGTTGTTCTGTGGGAGCATTCTTGTATCTCAAGGGGATGGATCAGTCTTGGAGTGATGATGCAAAGTCACTGAAAGTAGTTGGTTTTGGTTCAAACTAAGGATGGATCTTCTTAAGTCATTTAATCACAAATCCACAAGGGACTTCCTATGACCTCAATTTGGAAATCCATTTCTACTTCTCCATCATCCATCCATGCTACCCATAACTCACTTTACTATTAGTGTCCATGTTCTTGTTTGGTGTTGATGAGATGCGATATGCACAAGTCGGGATATCACGTACGCGATATCGCGGCTGCTGCGATATCACATCCCTTGCGATATCGCGTCCTTCCCTACGATATCGCGTACGCGATATCGCGGTCCGCCGTCATATCTATAAATAAGAGGCAGCACTCCCTTCATTTCCCAATCCTGGGTAGAAGTAGCAAAGCTCTGGCAGTTTGAACACTCCAGAGTTAGATTAATTTTCCATGTGCCCGCAGTAGGAGTCCTAGAGTGAACGGCTCTTTATTCGAGCAACTTTGTAACCTGAACACAAGTTGTGTACGGCAATAAAGACAAACTTGATTGGATAAACCTTGTAGTACATGGTTTTATTTTATTGTTATTTATTGCTTTCCTAGTGCGTACGAGTACGACTTGATTACGAGCATCTACGGATGTGTACGGCTGATCAAGGAATTGGCTGCTCGTCGCAACGCATGAGTACGACTTGATTATGAGCATT
>MNCI01009017.1:746191-773278 GCA_015680685.1 Gnetum montanum | reverse complement strand
GTTTCTTATGGCGTTAAGGCATTTAGTCTGCGGAGTTCGACCGGATCGTGCATACATGCTCGTATTCGTATGGTTGAGTGTAGGGGTACCTCGCCACTCATCAGGTGTCTTTGTCTAACATACTTGAATTCTTTGGTAGAATCTTTTGGATTTTGGTCCTTAACTTTCATCAACCATTAATCACCTATTGGTCCCACGGACTCCTTAGGTTGAGATGATGAAACGGTAAACAAGGCATGTGCCTAGAACAGGGAGGAGTTACTTGAATATCTCTTGGTTTGGTTCATTAAGCACATTATCCTTAGGCATTATTGTAATCAGAATCTTTCGTGCAATCATCTTCTGCATCCAATCATGTGCTACTTTAAAGTATTTTGTTCAAATCACATATTCTCCAACAACTTTTTGAATTTTTGAGCTTTCAAAGATCCTCTTCAATGATTTCACCATATTCTTGGCTTTTCTAGGACTCCATAGACTCTGAAATCATTCAAAAATTCCTTGCATTTTTCAAAATATTTAAGTTTGAAAATTTTTTTTACAGACATTGTAAACAAGGCCCTGTCAATGAAGCACATGAGCATACGAGGCCCCATATACATGGCCCTATCGATGCAGCACAAAAATGCTATATATATGCATGAACCCTATTAGAAATTTTCACATTTTCTCATAAACACCAAAGGAGTTTTTGCAATTTTTAAAGCTTAGAACCTTCCAGAGCCCATAACTTCCTAATTGTTTATCCAAATCACTCCGTTCTTTGACCCTATAGCTCATGGAGGCAAGCTCTTAGTTGTGGGGGCCACAAATAAGCCATTTTTATCAAAAAAAATTTAACATTTTTCTAACTCCCACAAAGGTTTGGCTAAGAAATCAACATTTAAACACAAAATGATAGAATTTAAACCCTTACAACAAGCTCTAGTGACACTTATAATAAACATTAATTAATAAAATAAGAATAAAATAATCAATCTAACATGTTTCAACGGTATCCAAGTGTAAATAATTAATGAGATAAGGTATCCAAATATTTTAAGTTACACATTATATCTACTAATCCATAGATGTGTTATGATTATAGATGGAACCAAAAGGCAAACACACATAGGAAGGAGGACTATCTCAACCAAGGAAGAAATGGCCAAGAATGGGAAGGGGCCAAGAACAAGCCCAAAAAGAACCAATTGACACCCATGCCATGGAACCTCTTAGGAATAAGGCTGAAGTGGAGTCTATTCATCAAATTCTAAGAAGAACCAATTGCAACCCATGCCATTGGACCTCTTAGGGATGAGGCTGAAGTGGACTCTATTCATCAAATTCTAGAATAAGTGGCAGCAGTAGAACATTCCCATCGAGACAAGGCACCAACTCAACAAGTAAACCTTAAGGTGACCTTGATGGAGGCCTACCTAAATCAAATCAAATCAAGGGTGGTCTAGAAGATAATGCTCTAAGAGTTGAACTTTGGCTCTTTCTTGGAGCAAGCACCTAAAGAGGTATAAGACCAATTAAAGATCCCTCCTACGTGGCCAATTATCATTTTCAATGAGGAGTGGTATATGGGAGAGACATTCTTATTTTGAAACAATAGGTAAGCCAATTCAATGGTCAAAATCAATGAAATTTCAGTGTCCTACTTGGTGCATGCCATTATAGAGGCAATTAGATTTCCTAAAACTGAGATGAATCTCACTAAGATTATGATGTAGGTGGACCCCATCATCAAAAAGGAATGGGTTAATAGTGCTATGGTATTAATCGCAATGAGTACTATGCACTCACACTAGTAGAAAAAATCCATGACAAGATTATGGCCTTTCACCTAAATCCCACAGTGAGTCCTAGAAAGATCACTACCTTTTCTACCCATGCATGTACTACTCTAAGTGGGAGATTCCCAGTCAACCTTTTACAACTAATCTATCTAGAGATAGAGAAGTGGTTCAAAGAGAATGAATGTGGAGGGAAAACACTTCCCTTCCCATGCCTCATTAGAAAACTATGTCAAAAAGGAGAGAAATAGTCTACTACACTAACGATGTTGTTCTATGCACTTCAATTGCTAATTGGGTGGAGATGATGAAGCACAAAACCCCTACAAAAAACATCCAAGAAGAGGAGCAGCAGCCACCACCTCCACCTACCACTTAGAAAATTATACTAGATGTCACTACAACATTCCAATAGTTACACGAATATCAAGAATGGCTCTTGAGCAAGCAAGAGTAATAAGAAGGCACAAGTGGTAGAGACTCATCTGTGTACTGGCTAGCAATGAGTCACCTAAATGAGGTGGCTCAAAAAATTAGCTTGATGGAATGAGGTGGATCTATTTTCTCTACCCAATCAATGTGGTTGTCTATGAGGTTGAATTCTAGCACTAAAGAGGTAACGATATCTCTCTCAAAATAGCAAAAACTCCCAGAGATTTCTGGGAATGTTGTGACTTTTTCAATGCACTTGGAGAAGGGTGAGGAAGTAATAGTACTAGTGATGTAGCACCAAGGGAAAGAAATAGCAACTAATATGGCTACTAATAGAGTCGCTGAAACCCTAAATTCACTTACGGCATCTGTACTAGATGTCACTACACTTAAATATGTGCAAACATCTGTAGGGACCATAAGCGATAAATTAAGTGTAGCACAACATGAACAACTACTAGACTGACTAGTAGCAACTGGCCAACTACTTCTAGCTCTTTTTAACCTTTTAGATAGTATAATTATAACCTAATCAAAGCTACTAAAGCTAAGGGAAAATATCATTATTTTAGAAGGGAAACTCAAAATAGCCAAGGAGCTGAACGAACACTTGGCTATGGAAGTTGCTAAATTGAAAGCCCAGATTTTCAACCTATATTTCTCAAACTAGCATTAATAAGAGATAAATCTCTTAAACAACTTCACACCAAATTGAAAGGGGTTGAGGGTGCAATGGAGGTAGTGGTGTTTTATCGATCCTTTGTAGAGGCCATCCAACATAAAATTCATAGGACCTTGGATCTAACTCGCTAGGAGAATGTGTAGCTGACCGCTAAAAACCATTGCCTGTGAAATGTTGATGCACATAAATAACAACTGGCTAATTTTATCCATCAATAGTAGGACTAACTAGTCAAAGAAAACATACAATTAAGGAGATGAACAACTGAAAACAAAAACCTCTCCATGGAGAAGATCCATGCCCTTTGCCAAAAGATTGCAATAGAGGTAGTTGCCTAGAAATAATAGGCTCTCAAATTCAAGAGAGCCAAGGATCACTACAAAGACTAGGTCGAGCTACAAAAATAAGTAAATGAGAAACATATTCAAGTCATGAAGGTAAAGGTGAATGAGACCCTCCAGCAACTTCAATAAGGACGTGAATTATGGTAGCCCATCATTGATGGGATTTATCAGTACAATAAAGCATAAATTCACCTAAAGGAGTTGTAGATAGAAGAAATGACTAAATATATGGAGCTTTCCAATCTCTAATACACAAACCTATCTATGTTAACTACCGAACAGTCATGGTTAAAACTAGAAAAGCAAGTGGCCAAGTCGTACTTGTTGTATGATGCTAAGTTCAAGAACCACAAGAACACTAACCAAAAGCTTATAGAGGCAAATGTTGAACTTGAGGTTCTCAAGGGTAAATATACTAGTCAAAGATCCACTGCCAAGAGCCTAGCCAAAAGAATGAATGACTACCATGAGCTCCAAAATGCAATTAGGGTGTAAGATGTCAAATGCAAGTAGTTCACTGCCTGATTTTTCAATGTCAAGGAGTTGTTCCTAGTAATGCCCTATCCATGGGATATTCCCATTCTAGCCCACATTGACAATGCCACATGGATTGTGAATGATCCTTGGATCAAGGAGGAAAATATGGAGGCATTACTAGATGCCTTTCACCTTCCATTAGAGGTAGCAACCATAGTAGGACAATCACAATCACCTCAACCATTGCACATGCCCAAAGCTGGTGAAGGTCCTTCAAAACCTTAGGAACCTCCACTACCTAGGACTATTTAATCTTCTCAACCACCTTCATGTCATCAGAGGATGTGTTATCTAGTTTAATTAGTTATTTCATGGTGTTCAATTTTGTGTCAAGAACATCACAAATTTTTATAATGATGTCAATCTGTACACTCAGGCACTCAATTTTTTTATGTTAATTTTTTATGTCAAGAGTTAGTTAATAATCTCATACCTTCAAAATTTTGTAAAGGAACTCAAGGATGAGTTTTTATTCAGTCATGATGGTATGATGAAGCATTGAAGTGTCATGTCAATAGGCCTTCATTAACATGGTGTTTCCTTGTTGATGGGGCTGCATTGACATAGTGTTTGTTATGTTTATGAGGCCCCATAGATGCAGCTCAATAATAAAGTCTATAAATACGCACTCACCACCCATGTTTACGGCATGTCTTATCATAGTTGTAGTAGAGCTCTTGCAATTTTGTCATGTAAGAGTTAGAAGATTTTTCTAAGTGCTTGTAGCAGGAGTTAGAAAGTGTACCAATCTTTATTCGAGCACTGATGTACCTAAGCACACTAGTGTAAACAGCAATAAACATGAGTTGTTTGATCAAACCTTGTAATGCTTGGAATAGATTAATGATTTATTTATACATTTATTGTTTTTGTTAATTACACAATTAATTAAGATAAGTAAGACTTTAATTACTTAACTAATTGATGAGTGGCAAGGTACCCCTACACTCGACCATATGAAACAAGTGTAGCACACGTGATCCGGTCAAACTCCATAGACTAAATAAATGCCTACATGCCCCATGGAACACTTGGGGTTAATCATTCGTTGTCTTCCCAGACTTACTTGTGTTTGTCACGGTGTATGGTTAAGTAAGTCTGAGGTATATGATTTGTATATCTTTTATGTGTTTTCTCCTATGCTATTGAGGTGAAGGGTTGAGAAACTAACTAATTCTAACTAATGACTAAGTCTAAATTAACTAGCATCAACATCCATTCCCACTTACCGTACACACCCTGAACTTGCAACCGAGGCTACCAAATGCTAATCGTTATTGGGATCACCACACGTAACGCACGTGCTTGAAGTGGTCGTACTGAGGCACTTAACTAGCCTAAATGTAATGAGCATTCATTCCTTGACTAGCCGTACACATCCTTAGATGCTCGTAATCAAGTCATACTCCTTTTGCATTCTAGGAGTTGAGGATGAGAGAATCTAATCGCGATGAGCAACCGATTCCTTGATTAGCCGTACACATCCGTAAATGCTCATAATCAAGTCGTACTCATGCCGTGCTACTGCAAGGTAATAAATAACAAGTAATAAAATCCTATTCCATTCACTGCAAGGTTTATCCACAAAGCTCATCTTTATTACCATACACAACTTGCGTTCAAGTACAATGTTGCTCGAATAAAGATCCATTCACTTGGGGACTCCTACTGCGGGCAAATGGAAAATATTCTATCTCTGGAGTGATCAATCTACAAGAGTTTTTCTACTTCTAGCCTAGGATGGGAAATAAGGGGAGTGTCACCTCTTATTTATAGATTTGGCAGCAGACCATGATATCGCGTATGCGACATCGCAGGGAACAACGTGATATCGCAGCTCATGCGAATTGTGTCTCATCATACCCCAATGACTGGATGAAAACTTGTCCTTGAGTTCCTTATAATAATATCAGGAAGGTATGGGATTATTGAGGGAAATGGAACTAATGGGAGGACATGTGAACGGATCATCATTACAAGACTTGACAAAACTGGTGTTCATGACAATTAGGGTGAACACCTTATTACAATGACATCAAGCCTTAGTTGGTAGCTGAGAAAGAGAGAGAGGGAGAAAGAAGTGTTGCTGCTACCAACGCCAAGATTGTGCCTTTGTTGTCCATCCGTAAGCGCACCATCGATCTTGCTCCTTGCATAGCTATTTTAGCGCTGCTCCATTCCAAGTGTTTGCTCCAGATCCAATCCATTGTTTGTATGATCACCATCTACACATACAACACAATCTTATATTAGCAAGGGTAAATGAATCATCATGTAATTAATACCTTGCTTCGGTGTAAGTCCATTGGCTAGGTGGTGGTATAGCTGATACGGATCTGGGAATATGTTAATGATGACTACTAAAGGTGTAGGGGTTAGGAAGAAAATCAAAAATTTCGGGGCTAGGAGAAAATCGAAAAAATCAGGCCCCGTACCTCCATGACTAATCGTGAACCTCCGGTAGCGTTAGAATGGAGAAAGAAAAGGTGTAAGAAAGATAGATAAAAAGAGACAACTATGGCATCAATGAAATGGATGTCAAAATGGTAATGAACAAAATAAAATTAATTACAAAATGTTAAGAAAAAGGATTTAACTAAGGCTCCAAATAGGAATGTCAGTGGGTCCTCCCCAAAGCAGGCTCATGCCCTTAATGCCCTAACAAACCCATATTCAAAGAGTCTGTAGGCTCTGGGAATGTCATCTGGAACAAGAGTTAAAGTCTTAACCACAAACATTTACCAAAAAGAAAACAATGTAACAACCAAAATATATACACTAATGATACAACTAGCAATGAGGTGAACAATGGAGAGAAGGATGGAGAGAAGAAAATGGAATGGAATCCCAAGAATAAGGTGGTGTACAGCCCCTTGCGTGTTGCATGATTAATGTGACTTAGCAAAGCCCATTCCAAGTCCGGCCTCAAACCAACCACATCCAGTGACTTCACATTAATACATTCAACTAAACCATCCACTTGGATAACAAGAATACCTTCCCCAAGAGTCACCACCATTCTGATGAAACAAAGGAGAGAATGGGAAGCGAGAAGGGCCTTAGTTAGAGGGAACATTTTTAGTTCCATAACCAGTGCTTGTAGCCAAAGTTTATTTCGTCTAAGGGGTGTGCTTTGAATTCTCACTCTTCTTTTTTTTTGTGCTTTGGGTTTTGTGTTTTTATGCGTGAGAACCACACCATGCAAAGACTTCTTATTTTTATTGACTCAGCTTCCAATAATTGGGTAAAATTAGAATGGCAAGAAAACTCAAGAAGAAAACATCCAAGCATCTAAGAGAATGGCCAACACAAAAGCATCAAGTTCCCTTGAAGTCACATCCTTTTCAAACCTTGAGTCCTTCCTTAGTTTGAGAAATGCCTAGTCATTAATTCATTTAAGTTCTTATTAAGAAGGAGACTGTACATTTCCAAGCCGAGAGAGACCGTAGAAACTGGTGGATGGATAGATGAAGTGATCTCATTACCTGTCATATCAAAAGAAACATACCTTAGTATCAACATTGTGACTTAAAGGTAAAAACGAAACATTAGCAATTAATATGAAAATAGTTCATACCATCATTCCGAACACTTATTGGGTGACAAACTTACAAGGTGGATCACACAAACACACACAAAAAATGAAAAGAGTATAACGATGATGTAAAACAAAAACTAGAAAAGTTAAAGAAATTTGTAAAATAAAAATGTGTAAGACAAAAAATTATAAAACAAAAACTTAAAAGAACTGAGGGCCCCATATGATTAACATAGGTGACCATCTCCCCCATGACTGAGTGGAAAGGGAGAGATCTAAAATAACAAATGTCTATTTGAGTTTCTTAGAAGTGCCCAACTTCTCCCAATTGACGATCTTAGATTGAGGGTTGGAAGTTGGTGACGCTCATATTCCAATGTGTCTATGCCTTCGTTGTTGGCATCGTTTTTCTTCTCAGTTCGTTCCATGCATATTTTTCTGCTCCTTCTAGTCGCTGTCAATCACGAGGTGTCTACTACTTGTGTGGTTGCAACATACAGGCATCTTTGTTTCAAAGTTTCAAGGGCACACCTATTACATGGAGGTATTTCCGCCATGTCATCACCCAATGAATCACTGTATGTGATGCATGGAACTTTCCTCTTCTCGATCTTTCCATAAATGTTTATCTTAGAAATTTCCAAGGAAAGATCGTGGATCCTAAGGCATGCATCTACTGTACTTAGCCATGCCCTTCCCATTATAATTAGGAAGTCCCCTTCGTTGTTGTTGACTTCAATCACTAGAAAATCAGCTGACTAGGACCAACCACACAGTGTTGATGATGTCCTCCACCAATCCCAAGGGAATGGTGATGGACTGGTCTGCCAGCTCTAGTTGAATGTTGCTCTTCTTAAGTTGGGGCAGGTTCCAAGCATGATACATCTCTCGTGAAATTAACCTAACTCCAGAACCTGAGTCAAGAAGAGCCCTATGTGGTTTATTTTTGGTGATTTGTAAATAGATTAAGGGACTCCCAAGGTCAGTTAGTCTCCTAGGAAGGTGGCCTACCTTGATCCAATCAGTTACGATATGCGTTAACATAACCATATGCGTTAAGCTCTGTTGGACTAAAGGGTGCTCCGAAGTATTGGATGGTGGAGGAGTGTATATGGACTCAACCGCTTGTTGTTGCGAAAGTTTGTCTAAGCTTTTGGTTCTAAAGAAGGATCTTCTCTTTTTACGGTTGTCAGAACCAGCAATAGGTTGAATATTTAAAGCTCTCGCAACGTGACGTTACTGCGGTTAAGGAGGAAGTTCCCCTTGCATTGTTGGAGAAGGAGGTGTTATGCGAACTACTACTGGTGGAAGAGGTGCAGATGGATTAGGAGGATGGTGTGGGTATGGAGTGTCTCCCGGAGGAGAAGGAATCCTTCTAAAGTACTCCCGAACTTGGTAGTGACAATGGGGAGTTGAGTGACTCATAGAGTCACTTGGAGAAATCGACTACTACACATAATATCCATAAGGGTCAGGCTACCAGTAAGGGTACTGATGTTTCGACAATGGCATCCCCCATGACTATGGGTATTGCCACTACTAATGTTGTCTGATGGGTTGTGGTGGAGTTCCACTTGGATAATACGTTAAGGGTTGGTGGAACTACCTTGGGTTACCTTGTGAATAAGGTAACCTTTGGAGTGTTTGCCGTTGGTTCAGTCTTGGATTTAGTGCATACACCCCAGACTCCTATAGATGTGAGATAATTGGACAACATCCCTTAGGATGGTCATAGTGGTAGATCTCACATCCACCATCATCATCTCTATCAGAGTCCATAGCCACATCGAAGTTAGTGATTTTCCCCTTACCCTTGTTATGTGCAGGGCCTAAATCTCTCCACTTTGTCTTGCCTTTGTTACTACTTTGTTCTACCTTAGACTCTTCTACAATTTTTAAGATAGTTTCAATTTTAGAGTCTAAGGAACTCCATACGTCGTCTACCTTAGCCACTATTTCTATTGTGAGCTTTTGAAGTGGCAAGGTCTTTCTATTCACCAACTCTTCGGTTGGTGACTCATCCACTTCATCACAAAATTTCACTCTCTTCTTTTGAAGAGAGGGGTCATGGTTGTATTCTTCCACACTTTCCCTTTTTCGTAGCTCACCTTCTTCTTTTGCTATTTGTTCCAACAAGCAATGTACTTCATGGGCTCTAAGTTGTAAGAGTCTCCCTTGGGCATAAGTTCCAAGGGTTCTTCTCATTTCATGCCTTAGCCCATGCATGATGTGGCGAAGTTGATCCCGCTAAGCGCACCCATGGCCCAGGCAACGATGTAACAATGTGTAGTAGCAGGCCATGGCAACATCCAAGGGTTCATGAGTACCTTGCTTCCAGCCTTGGATCTGCTTACGCAAATTGAACACTCTGGAGNATGCCTGTAAATGATTTTGTGGATCAACATTGTAGCCCCTTTCAAATCGTGGGATATTGTTCATGTCTAATCATTTAATCCGACTATCTTTTAAATGCCTTGTGGGAATCCTAACTACCTCCGTTATGTCAAGCATACTTTAGGTTGCGAGTAGGGGCTCATCATGATCATCTCTTTCATGATGCTTGTGATGTCTACGTTGTTCCCTACTCTCCCTACATCTTTGCCCTTGTCCTCTCTCTTGACTTCCCCATCAAGGTCTCTCATTTTTTCTACCTTTATCCTCTCCATTGTGTTCATGATGGCTACGCCCAGATGTGAAAGGAGAGGGTGAGTGATCTGAAGAAGGAGAAGAAGAAGGGGAACCATCACCATGACGATGTTTCTTGCCTTCTCTTCTGCTACTCTGGCCCCAATCATGATGACAATCTAAGTGCCCATCCTTAGCATGAGTGGTTGTTCCCTCTATGAACAGTTTTTGTTCACAGGCATCAGAACCATGGTTATGTATCATTGATTGTAGGTTCTGATACCCAACCTCCTCATCATCGTTAGGAGGGGGAACATCTTTTGCTAAAGAACTCATTATAAGGGGTTCCTCATCTCCTATTTCACTAAGGACATGTGGACCTTTGCCCTTCAGCAGTGTATGTTGACTCTCCTACCTTGAGTCCCTCATATGTTGGGCATCTGTGGGATAATAATCCCTAATGTCAAAATCATCCACAACGTATTCAGCGTACAATTTTGTCATGCCAATCTGTGCCAAAGCATGGAAGAGCATGTTAGGGACTGATCGATCTGGGGGTAACACGATGTTACCTTGCAAATCTCTCTAGTGCATCTGTTCATCTTGATGGAGAATAAAAGTAAAGTTGGGGATATACTCATCGGGATGAGTATATGTCAACTTATACTGTTGAGGCACCGACTAGTTTCGGTTATGTGTTTTATGTTGCCAACTGTCTTGTGTATGGTCCTTAGGTGGTGAGTTGCTCTTATGAGAAGAAGACATTGTTATTGGTGTGCTATTTCACCATGATAAAATTTTTTATCTTGATTAACCCGAAGGTTCGTTTAGGCTCCCAACAATGTGAGTGATATCCTTATGTTCTATATGGCGCACAAACACTTAGTCCCCGACAATGGTGCCAATGATGAGTGGCGAGGTACCCCTACACTCAACCATACGAAACGAGCGTACCATGCGTGATCTGGTCAAACTCTGCAGACTAAATGCCTACATGCCCCATGGAACACTTGGGGTTAATCATTCGTTGTCTTCCCAAACTTACTTGTGTTTGTCATGGTGTATGGTTAAGTAAGTCTGAGGTATATGATTTTTATATCTTTTATGTGTTTTCTCCTATGCTATCGAGGTGAAGGGTTGAGAAACTAACTAATTCTAACTACTGACTAAGTCTAAATTAACTAGCATCAACATCCATTCCCACTTACCATGCACACCCTGAATCGATGCAACTATGGCTACCAAACGCTAATCGTTACTGGGATCACCACGCGTAACGCACGTGCTTGAAGTGGTCGTACTGAGGCACTTAACTAGCCTAAATGTAATGAGCATCTGTTCCTTGACTAGCCATACACATCTTTAGATACTCGTAATCAAGTCGTACTCATTCCACATTCTAGGAGTTCAGGGTGAGAGAATCTAATCGCGATGAGTAGCCGATTCCCTGATTAGCCGTACACATCCGTAAATGCTTGTAATCAAGTCGTACTCATGCCACACTGCTACAGGGTAATAAATAACAGGTAATAAATAACAAGTAATAAAATCCTATTCCATGCACTGCAAGATTTATCCACAAAGCTCGTCTTTATTGTCGTACACAACTTACATTCAGGTACAATGTTGCTCGAATAAAGATCTGTTCACTTGGGGACTCCTACTGCAGGCACATGGAAAATATTCTATCTCTGGAGTGATCAATCTACCAGAGTTTCCCTACTTCTAGCCTAGGATGGGAAATAAGGGGAGTGTCGCCTCTTATTTATAGATTTGGCGACGAACCGCGATATCGTGTACGCGACATCGCAGGGGACGACGTGATATCGCGGCTCATGCGAATTGCGTCTCATCACTAATTAAGCTAAATAGATTAAATACATAAGTACAACTACTTCGAGCATAACATACAACACTTGGTAATCCTAGTAGTGGTTAACACTTGGTAACCAAACAATGTTGTATGCATTAAGGATTTGTATAGAAAGTGGGATTGGATGCTTCTGTGAGGATAGTTAGTTATTAATTAGCAATTAGATTAGCTAAATTGGTTAATAAATTGAGTTTTAACTTGTTATTAATCATAGACAAATAAAATATAATATAATAAAAATCATGTGCCCCAATTACACTTAACCATACAACTAAGCTTCACAATTGTAGTTGGGAAGACAACGATCATCATACTTAGATTTCACCTTCTAGAACCATCGTACTTAGGAACTTAAGGTCTACGGAATTTGATCGAATTACACGTGAATGCTTATAATTTGTATGGTTTGGGATAGGGTATACAACAAAAAATATTCTTTTGGAAGTTCTTCTTTCAAGCCATACAAATTACCCTATTGTAGAAATCACAACATGGGTGCTTGCATGATCTTTTATAACGAAACCAAGTTTGAAATAATATAAAGATTTGAATGAAGTTTAGAAGATATGATTTTTGAAATTCCAAAACTTTATATTATGGAAAAGAAAGAATGATTTTGAAGAAGTCACATCACCCTGGCATTGATATTAAAAATCCAGTTATTAGAAAGTTGTGTATGTGTAGCTAACACATATTTAATGACCAAATCAACATGTCCAGATATTAGACTATGTTAAGGAGCATATTTAATTAAGAAAATAGAGGAAACTTTAAAGAATAAGTTATTCCTAAGCCATACCAATTGAATGCCAATTGACCTTTTTGGAGACTTTAATGCAAAAGTTGAAAGTAGTATTTATTAATTCTTAAAATATGGATGTGTAAAAGAATCCTTGAAAGATGAACTTAATTTGAAGAAGATGTTCCCATCAATTCAACATGCAATTCCATTGGCCAATGCATATTCCACTTACTTTGAATCTTCAATAGATAAATTAGATCCCAGAATTTAGGAATAGATGATGTTGATGGATAGTACTTATTAAGAATCATAGTTCAGCAATTTCATTGTCATGATTAATGAAGATAGGTCAACAACATTCTTCAATGAGACCCTAGATTATATTTGGTATAATTTTCAATTATTCCAATTTTCTCAATTATTAGAACTAATTTCAAAAAAAGAAGTTGAAAAGCAAGATCAAGCCCTTCCATCCCAAACAAGACCATCTGATCATATACCACTTATGATAGAACTACAGCTACTTTCATTAATTCCTAAGGTTGATCAAGATCAAGAAGTATCTTAACCTTATGTTTATTTATGATTTTCATAATTTTATTCATTTTTGAACTTATATTTTAATTAGATAAGTAAATATATTTGGTAATGCAAGTTGGAAATAAGGATTTGCCCTACCTTCTCTTGGGTAACCAAATACAAGTTGCACTTTGTGTGACCCTAGTTAAGACTAGTGGTTGGTGGTTGGTAGATCTTTAATTCACATCTTGTCATTATCTTAGATAAAGAGGTAGGTACTAATAAAATAATATTTATTTCCCATTAATTATTCTCACTTATATTTTGTTTGTAGACTAATCAAGAAACAACTTCAAGCCCAAAGGAAAAATCAAATTATTGAAGCATAGGATCATAAAAGAAGCATTTAAGCTAGAAAAAGATAGTAAATATGGACTTGTTTGAGGATGAATGAAACCTAAGGGTGGTAGACTATAATGTCCCCATTCTCAAATGGTTTTATTGCATAATAAAGATGATGTCTCTTTATAACAAGATCATGATTATCATAACAAGACTCAAAAGGAAAGTTGTAATTGAGACCCAAAAGGACCTATTGTAATAACAGATGTGTCTCTTCCAGTAACCTTTGGGGGTTTGACCTAAGGTATTTATACTTGGGCATTAGAGTTAATATCAATGTGGAGTTGCATGGCTAGTAAAGATGAGTAACAAGTGCTAGGTGAAGCGAGACAGGAAGAGGACTAGCCATCCCTTCTAGCCAATGATAGGCCTAATCATGGTGGTAGTTTTGGATTGCCTCTAAGGGATAGATGCCAAAGGAAGAAAATCCCAAGGAACACCTAGAGCATGATTCAAATATACTATTCCTTATTAATAAAGCAATACCTCTTTCATTCTGCATTTTCCCTGTTATTTTCTTTATGCTTTATGTCAAATGTTACACATATTTGATGTTTGCTATGTTATCTTCTTACACCTATTTGATGTTTGCCATAACATCTAGGAATGGGATTTCACACATGTAGTAAAGTAGTGATGGAAGCAATCCTTTAATTTTTCTCTTTTACCAAGTCAAATGGATATCTACCCATTGATTAAGGGCATTAACAAGGCTAGACAAGTGGACATTAATGCTTGTAAGATTTTTAAAATAATTCCAAAAATCATTATTTGATGGGTAGGTATATAAAGCATGATTAATACTCTCTATCACTTTTGCATCTCTCCCTTATATCGTTGTTAATGAGACCCTTATGATAGAGAACTATTTTGAGTAGAAGTTTTTCATAAAGGCACTTCGTATAATATTCCTACTACACTTTACAGCTATTATGATTAGCCTAATGGAACTGACCATTAGAATTTTGGATAAAATTAGAAAACCAACTCTCATCATATTCAAAGTTATCATGTCACTAAAGAGTAAGAGACTATAGGGCCATTATGAAATAACAGATCACCATATAAATATTTGGCCTTCATAATACTAACCCAAGGTTTTTCCACAGTACATGATTTAAAAATTACTTTACCAAGAACAATCATGTTTACATTTTTTGGAACTCTAACACCCTAACCACCTTTACTAATGTCCTTGTAGATGGCTTTCTAGTTAATAGAATGAAAAGTTTTTACTCATGAAGAGGACCGGAGAAATGATCTTTCAAGTTTTTCCAATGAAGAAAGAAGCAATTTGGTGATTTATAACATGAAAGAAGGTAAAGAGGAGTAGCTTGTAATATTAAAGTCTTCTGGACTGAGAGAGAAGTTTTTTCTTCCAACTAGCCAACCTTTTCTAAAGCTTATCAATTAAATTCTGACATATAGACACCTTAATCTTTTCAAAAAAATAATGGGATACCGAGATATTTTGAGGGAAATTGACTAATTTGACAATGAATTTTTTTAGCAAAAAATGCAAAACCTGCTCATTGGTATCAAAATTATTCACCAAAGTTTAGAGAAATTTATGTAAAGAAGAATATAAGCTTTTGTAAAATTATCTAGAACTTTAATACCCATGTTTAAAGAATCATTAGAATTCTAAAAATAATTGTTATTAATGAATTGAGAATGAATGAAATTATTACATCCAAAAAGTAGGGGTAATGCCAATTAACTTACCTCTTCTTTGTTGATGATGCAAAAGAGGTCCTAGACTATCCATAACCAAAAAAAATAAGAGAGAAGAAACCAAATTAGCTTGTCTTAGATCACTTTTCAATCTAATCACCATCTATCAAGAGTAAAAAGCAGTTTTCTTTCTAACATTGGGATAGTTTCCTTTGATAATGATTAGGGAATCCAAATTTAGCCAAAACCACATCCATATATTTCCAAGAAATTTTATCGTAAACTTTACTAGTATCAAGTTTAAGTGCTATGCTTGCATCTTTTTTATATTTAGCTGAATGAAGGAGTTCTTGAGTGAGAAAAATCTAATTTAAGATATGCCTACCTTTAATAAATCCAACTTGCTCTAGAGCAATAATTTCACCCATGACCATGCTAATTCTATTTGTAAGAAATTTAGAAATTATTTTATAAACTATAGAAAAAAGGCTAATAGGATGAAATATTTGATATTGTAAGTAGCTTCTTTCTTGGAAAGGAGAGAAATCTAGGTGACATTAAGTTTCTTCAAAATCACATCTATTCTCTATAATTTAAAAATAATATCATAGATATCCCTAATCATAATTTGTTAGTAATGTTTTAAAAAAAACAATAAGAAATTCATGAGCCCTAGGAGCTTTATTATTAGGCATAATAAAAATAGTCTTTTGAATCTCACCCGTAGTGGAAGGAGAATTTAAAATATTTAAGCTAGTACCTAAGAGAGTATGATCTTGATAGTCAATAATAACTTTTATATTAGATTCTTTATTAGTACTACCAATACTAAGAAGGTTTTTGTAAAAGTCCAAGAATATGGAAGTAATCTTATCAAGTTCTAAGCATAGATTACCTGTAGGTTCTTCAAGTTGTAAAATTCTTGAATGTGCATATCTCACAAAAGCATAAGCATGAAAGAAATAAGTGTTATCATCTCCTTTTATAGCCCATTTATATTTAGACCTATGTTTTTAATAAATTTTCTCCCTTTTCTAAAAATTTTAAAATTAAAGAAAAAGATCTATCTTGAACCTTTGACTTTCCAAAGACCAACCCTATTTATCATTTATTGTTCAACCATATCAATCTTATTTAACAAATCAATTTAATGTTCTTTCCAATTATAAGGATGTTCTTTTCTCCATTGAATAAATTCATGCCAAAATTTTTAAAGCTTTTGTAAAACTTTAAATTGAACAATGCCTTGAATTAATTCTAACCAATATAAAGCCACCAAATCCTCAATAGTAGCATTTGAGAAGCAATAATTTTCTCAGCCAAAAAAATGTTTAGAATTTAAAATTCTTATAATTAAAAGAAGAGATCAACGATCAAATGAAGCCCTTGGTAACTTGTAGCTATAAATAATGGGAAATATTAGGAGCCAAAAAGTAGAACATAAGAAATGATCTATCTTATAACAAATTCGGTCCTCCACTTTTCTAAGACTAGACCAAGTGTAAGAACAAGTAGGGATAGGAATCCCACTTAGAGTGGCATCTTAAATGGATTTTTGAAAATGAAAATGAGAAGATAAATTCTAGATACCTTTAGTCTTATCCTTAGAAATAAGCATTGAGGTAAAATCACTGAGAAAAAGAATTGAATCAGAAATTCCTATGAAGTAAGAAGGAAATGTTTCCAAAAAGTAGAAGATCACCAACATTTGTAGGGCCATAAACATTCACCAAAATCTAGTTAGGAGGTCCATTAACCAAAATAACAGTAAAATTCTTAGATTTATTAAGGAGAAAGACTTGAAATTATGTTTTTTAAATAATCCAAAGACTACCAAATAATCCATCATCTTCAAAAAAAATCCACAAGTAGGAAATAAATGATGAATAGTATCAATAATCTAAGAATCACTTACCTTGGTTTCTTAAAGATAAAGAAAGTTAATTTGTTCCTTGGACCACCAAAACTTAATGATCTATTGATGAGAAGGGATTAAATCCCCTCTCAGATTCCAAGTTAAAATCTTCATTTGTTTTTGGAGGATGAAGCTCCTCCACAGTGATTTTATAAAGCTTCCAAACAATTGAAAGTTAATTGTATCTCATTATTATTTCTTAAGTTTTTTCGCTTTTAGCAAAAATTTGTTGTCCTTTTCCTACCTTTGCAACCTTGAAATGAATTAATGAGAACAATATTAAGTGTCACCTCTGTAACTTCTAAATCTTCAATTTGTTCACATCTAAAAATTCATGCTCCATCTTAAAAACTTCATTTAGAGCTTCGTTAATCAAAATAATTGTAGAAGCTAAAGAGTTAATAGTGGCTTGCATGAAAAATGATTTCAATTTCCATTTCTTCTTATCATAAAGTAGATTACATGCTATAACAAGTATTGTTCTTGAGGAAAACCACCAGAAAGAAACATGCAAGGCTTCTGATCTTTTCAGATTAGTAAACATACAAATTTTCCAATTTTTACACTAGAATCCTCTAGAGTCCAAATGCACAACCAAACCCCAAGGATTTAACAATTTCTTAAGGATCATAATATTCCGTCAATCTAAATCTAAGTCATGTGAGGAAATCCAACAACATGAAAACCTCAAATTTTGATTTTTCATCCCTTTAAAGCATCCTAGCCTTCATGGCTAAAACTAACAACCTATAACACCACAAAAATCAATGTCCTCCAATAGAACTCCATAATCATCCATAGAAAAATACTAGAAAAGTCAAATATGATTATTTATTTAGAAGATTTACATATGAGTACTCCAAGATCTAATCATGTGTTTCACCTCCTCAAAAGTGACTTTTCTGTCTGTCCAACTTGCAATAGTGAAATCTCACTAAGAAATATAGTTTTTTATTTTCCAAGGAATTTTACCTTGATTAATAGACCATGCATCATTATTATCCTCAACCAAGGAATTACTATCATCTTGATCAAAGTACCATATTTTTGCCATTGCTTCTCTTAAATAGTGCTTTCTTATCAACTATGGGTTATGGTTATATCATGGTCTATCCACCATGGGTCTTGATCAAGTTGTGATCAAGAAGTGGTTAAGTATTTTTAGTATAGTTTTTGCCTATGGTGTTTCTATATAAACAACTAGTCATATTTAGGTCATGGTTTAGTAGTGGTCAACCATCATAAGCCATGATCAAATTGTGGTCTTCCAATACTATCATTCTCAATTCCATTTTGTTGTTGAAGCTCAATTTGACATGTTTTTCAACTTTTTTATCTAAGATACATCTTACCCATTTGTATGTTCATGATTTAAACCCTTCATTTTTTGTTTACTAGCCAATATGTATGCTTGTTATCCCTATCTTATATTAACTAAGCTTTATAAGCTATGTTCTTTTTATTGACCTTGTACTTTTAAAATATTAAAAGATTATTTGTACCTTTTGATTTCTTCTCATTTTATTAATTCTAATAATTTTTTATGTGGTAGTATTTTTATAATTCTTATATTTAGTATTTTTTTAATATTTTTTTGATTTTGGTTTATTTTAATCTATCACACACAACTAACCCCTTTTGTTGGAGTTTTAAGTTAGTAGGTATCATGGGTCATTGGCGCATGAAGTACTACTTTAGATTGTTACACTTGTTTTGATATATATATATATATATATATATAGTATGTATTAATTTTTAATGTGCTACTAGCTTATGCTTTTAAAAGGTCTTGAATCAACCTTTTGGTAGTTATGCTTTTGGACCTTAGAATTTGTTATTAGTTGGGCTTAGCCAAAGCTTTAATCTTAGGATTAGACTTAGAAATTAACTTTGCTCATAGGAGATATGTTTGTAAAAATTAAAATTATTTTTAAAAATTATAATTTCTTTTAAATCTAGTTTTTATCATGAGAGAGCACCTTTCCTAATGCTACCAAACCATTGTGAGATTATAAAGTAGATAACTTTTCCTTAAGAGTAATCTTGTGCCTTGTCTTACCAACATCTAGGATATTGAACCAAAGAAGGTGATTTTGTTAGATTAACTAATAGCTACCTAGATCTAGATCTATGGCCACTCAACCAAGACCTTGTAATAAGTCATATTTCCAAACCTCATTTCAAATCTTACTTAGATCCTATTATTAATATATTATTTTACCTAGCATTTGGAGCCTATCAACGAGATTGAATCCATGAAAGAACTCTTTTCTCCAACATTAGCACTCCAAGTAGGGTAATTTAACATTTTTACTCCTTTGAGTTTTGGTTTTGTATTTAGTGTGCATTTGTTTGTCTTCTTCACTTTGTTTAGCAACTATTTGTTGATTTTCTTGAATTCTCAAGATATGATATTTTAATATTATTTTATGAAAATTATCTATTTCTAAAATCTACTATCATGCATGGAATGTTAGTTAATGTTTTGATCAAGTTTGACTAGTTTTGACTAGGTTTTATCTTCATTCTAAGTTTTGTTAAGTATTTAGCTATAGAACTAGGGTTTGAGACTATTTTTTATGCTTTTAATTCCTAAGATGAATCTAGGTAATGTTGCTCCAAAAGAAAAAATGATTAGTACATTGACATGAATCTTGAAGCAGCCATTGTGACCTGGTCATGAGGTCACAACAACATAGTGATAAATAAAAAATGATATTTTTGGATCTACTATGAAAAATGGAGCACCTTTTATTAAAGTGACCCTTGGCCTCCAAGCAACAAAAAATTATGAAAATGGCCAAAATGACATTTTTAGAGCTCTCAAAATGTCTGAAAACTAGAAATTGATAAATGGTTATCTTTTAATAGTTGTAGGAGCCTAGAATGGTCATGAGAAGGTTATATTTATATTTTCATTATATTTTAATGTTTTTTAGACATTCATCTACACTAATACTTTAGGTTTTGACCTTTTTTTATATATTAGAACTTTTGCTTTGGCAACATTTATTAACCTATTGGCATGGAATCTTAGTTTCAACTTTTAATATATTTTGACACATGGGAGATTTAGGCTCAATAACCTTTTATTTGACAAATGTGAGATTTAGGCTCACTAATCATTCAGCAAACACATGAATTTTAGATTCTTCAACTGCATGTTCTATCTAATATCTAGGCTTACTAATCATTTAATTTGGAATTATTAACTCTATTGGATTTTTAGTTTTATTTTTTCCATCACCAAGGAATTTGTTATGTTTTTTGTAATCATTTTAGTTTGGCCAATTTGGAAATATATGTGTTTTAGACTTACCAATCATTTAACAATATTCATGTTTTGGACTCATCAATTTGATAATATATGGGTTTTAAACTCATCAATTTAATAATATATAAGTTTTAGACTCATTATTATGTGGGTTATAAACTCATCAAACATTTGCTAACATGTGGCTTATAGATTTATCAATTTGCTAAAATGTGGGTTATAGACCCACCAATTTCTTCATTTGTTGGTTTGGTTAATGAATGGTGGTAGATTCTATTTAATTGATTTATTTATTTTTTATATTTCTATTTATTTAATGCATTGGTTTGGTTTGCATTTTTTTTTACTAACTTTTTGTTATAGCTACCCCTATGCATCACTATCCATCTACCTAATGTATCCAACCAAACTCATAAGGGAGTACTTATTAGTTTTGTTTACTTATTCTTAGATTAATTTCCTTAGTTTGTGTAATGTTTAGGTGATTATATTATCTTAGATGAGAAGGATTTATAGGATGTTATTGATGATTCATTCATATTTTTTAGATGTTTTATTAAGATTTGGATTTTAGTATAAGTTGGATTCTATGATATAATGTTCAATTGGAATGGTGGATTCAATATTGATTATAGGAATTATGTTATCTTTCATCTATTTTTAATGTAGACCAATTTTTTTTCAATGTTGGTTATATTATAATTCTATTTGCATATGTTGGTTCTATCTATTTAAGCAATGTTAGTAACTAATGCCTATTGGATGTAACTATAATTTGATTTTCATATTTGTTTCATGTGGTTCATTGGAACTAAATGCAATTTCTAGTTTCAATTATTTATGCCTTGTTTAGATTTTTCTATTATTTCTACATCATTTTATTATTAATTTTTGGTTTATAAAAATATATTATATTATATTTTTTTATCGTGATCAAGTTAGGTTTCACACACATGAGGCTATTGTCACTATTTTATCATGTTTTACATTTTGTTGTGAACTTTTCTCTTGCTACTATGCACCTATTTATAAATTTCCAGTACTTATCTTATTAATTTTTTCGTAGCATCCATTCATTTTTAGTAATGTGTTTATTTTTCTATATATTTGTATATTTTATACAAGTAATACCTTCTATCCTAAGCTTGGTTAGAAGGGTGTTACATGTTTCAACAACTATAAACTCAATTAATAATATTTGATAGACCTCAGTTATGCTAGTTTAATGGTTTTAATAATGGAGTCAATTATTGGAGTTATCAAATTTATTGGACTTGTTGAATATTGGTTGTGTTCCTCCATCATCGACATTTAATTTATTCTTATTTGAATTCTCATATGAATGCTATTTATCAAGAGCTAATACTGAGTTGTATAACCAATGGGAGATGAGCTTCCTAGAAATTTTTGGTATTTGATCCCTGTTAAGATGCATTAGTGTTAAGAAAGGATGATCCATAATTCATTAGTTCTTTTATTCAATGCCTCTACATTATTAGAGGTGAGTCTTGTTTGGATAATGACATATTTTTAATATGTACCTATTCAAGGTATGTATGAGAGAAATCCCATAAATAATAGGATATGCATATGAGATGATGAGGACCAATCCCTAATATAGAAAGATTGGCCAAAGCTTATTTTAAGCATATGGTTATGAACTCCATGTATAAATATGAACCAATGTGAATGGAATGCTTACCCAGTTTAGTTGGGGGTGTGGAAAAACTCCTCATTTCTTATGCATTCTTTCTTAATCTACCATGGAGTTTGAAGTTTGGTTATGATTCTTCTCCTTAACAAAAAAGGTTTCTCTATCTATCATCTCTCCTAATGCTTCTCATTTTCCCATTGCAATCTGCCTAAGTGATTTCAATTATGCAAAGCATTTCCTGACCTACTTCTCCTCTTATGTAGATCCAGCATGGCCTAGAAGTCATGTATATATTTTCTCCAAAATATTTTTGTAAGAATGGTTATAACTGCAAATGTCTGCATCTTAGTTGAATGCCAAAGGAGGTAGGAAGTAGCATGGGGGTGCCCATCATTTCATGGCCCATTGCCAAATATAGTCATTACAATGTCATGATGATTCTACATTTGGCAAATCCTTATGGTTCTTCATCATTGAATATGCAAATAATTGTAGTGATTTTAATAATTCAAGGTTTTCCACATCATAAAATAGTGTTGTGATTATTTAGGAGCTCCAATTTTAATAATTCCAAGAAATTCTAGAGTAATTTCTTTATGGTTTTGTAGTCCTATAGGAAGAATTCTCTTAGGGAAGTTGTAGAGGATTCAAAGCCATAGGAAATCTAACTAGACATTACAAGTGATGAGAATGAGAAGAAAACAAGAATTTCTTGAATATGAATTTGCTAAGTGTTGTGGCTGATACAAATACCACCAAAGATCCTAAAGAATTTGGCTAAAAATGGAATAATGCATAATATGGTGGTGTTGATTCAAAGTTCCATAAAAGTGAAAGGCAAGTATTTTTCTAATTTAATTTATTTAAAATTTTTTAAAAAGCTTACCATTGAAGGGGGAAGAAATAAAGATAGAAAAGTAAGACAGTTTTTTAAAAAGCCCTTGCAATATTGTCTTATAGCTCTCCATTATTTCTAAAAAGGTGACCTAGAATTAAAGAAGACATCTAACCCCCTATCATTAGTTGTAGTTCTACCCTTCAAAATTATGAGCCATGTTGTATTTTTTATAAAATAAGAACAAGATGATGAAAACAAAGGCCTATGTTACATCCCATCTAGATACATTAGGTATGGTCAGACGATTACGATTTATACATCATGTGTGTGGTCTCAGTCGATTGTCGAGGGGACAAGTTAATTTAATATACATAATGTTATGAGGCTTCATCTTTATGTTACAATTATGATGTCTTAACATGCTTAACTAACGTGATTATGTACACTAGCCCTATGTGATGTGTTAGGTAGGTGATGTTGTTGGTAGGGATGTTGGGTTGGGGTACAAGAGCACCTATTCTAAATAGCTCTTAATCTATCTCAAATCTCATGAATTTGCTATGTAGTCTATCTCACCAAATCTATGCTCACTTTTTGATGATCTTATATGGCCCCTAAAAGAAAAGGTTGCATAAATAATATAAGGTCCTTCCCACAGCATTTGAAATTTAGTGCGTTGTGGCACGTGTGTGGGATTCTAGTATAAAACCTTATCTCCTGGTTGATATTTAACTTTCCTAATTTTTAGTTCATGACATCATTTATTGAAGGCCTTGTGCAATTTGTTAGATGACAACGTGACTAATCAGTTCTCATCTAGCAAGTTAAGGGTCATTAACCATTCTTTTTGTTCTAGATCAAGGTTAACGTTGAGATCACATAACATAGATAGTGTACAGAGTTCTACTTGAATGGGAAGCATTGAAAGTTTTCTATACACTAACTCATAGGGAGAGTAGCCTATAGCGAGTTTCCATGTGGAGTGATATGCCCAAAGAGCATTGTTCAGTTTGATGCTCCAATCTCTCTTATACTCGCTAATAGTTCTTGTCAACATTTTTGCAATCTCCCTATTGGTGACCTCAGCTTGACCTTTCGCTTAATGGTGGTATGGAGTAGTCAGTTTATGTTCAACCCCTAAGCATTGCATCAACTTCTGAAAAGTTACACCTATAAAATGTGTGCCATTGTTAGAAATAAGTGCACGAGGCACGCCAAACCTATTTACAATTTTTTGTTGAACAAATCGTGCAATTGTAGATGATGTACAATCCTTAACAGCGATTGGTTCTACCCATTTTGTAAAGTAGTCAATAGCAACAACGATGTAAGCTTTTCCATTGGACATTGGTGTAATGGGCCCCATAAAATCAATTCCCCATATGTTGAAGGGTTCTAAAGGTTAAATCGATTGTTAAAGACCCTCCATTCTAGCAGTCATTCCCCCATCACATTGATAGTGCTCACAAGATTGGACAAAATGATGGGCATCCCAAAACAATGTAGGCCGATAATATCCTGCAAGTAGGATTTTAATGATTGTTCGTCTCCCAGCATAATGACCCCCACAAGGACCCTCATGAGCATCTTAGAGAACTCGTAGTTGATTTATATTGAGAACACACCATCAAACCAAGCCATCGGAACATGCTTTATAAATTTGCCCATTGATCTCCATAAAATACTTGGCTCAGTGAAGGAACTATTGTTTCTTTTTAGCGTCTAACTCTTGTGGTGTTTGTTGTGTAAGGAGATAGGTGAGAATACTACTATACCAATTTGTTTCCATGGTCAATTAATTAGTTAATACACCTACAAAGAGGAGCTCATCAAGGAAGTCATCAGAAATTGGATACTCATCCTCTTTATTGTCCCATTGCAACTGAGATAAATGATTAGCAACTACATTCTCGGTGCCTTTTCGATCAATCATTGTAAGATTAAACTCTTGTAAGATTATGAGCCATCGTATGATGTGAGGGCTCACCGTTGATTTATTCATTAGGAACCTTATTGCACTATGATCCGTATGCACAAATACCTTATTGAAACACCACTAATTTCAGCTTAGCATTTTTAAATGAAAATTTGTATGCCTTAATGGTGCATTAGCGACGACTATTATTCACGTGCACATTGGATTCGGGGAAATGCACAAAATAGTATAACCCCAACAATGGACCCCCGCGATGCCTGTCACGTCAACGCCTCGCTGCTTGCCGCTGCTGCATCGTCCCTGCCACTGCTGTTTGCTCCCATGCCGCTGTTCTCTGTGCCTCCACGTGCACCTTCCCTGCGTCACTGCCACTCACTGCGCTGACATCTCTGTGCTCCAACCACCGCCATGCGCAAAGCGGCGGATGCATTCTCCGGCGTAGGATCTGTGCTGCTGGTTAAAATGTTGGCATTATGCACAGTGGTGCTCTCGGCGTACGTGGTCATCATTTTGGAGATGAACTGTGGCCCCGACAGCGAAAATAGGATCACCGCCGTGACGGAGTTTCAGGTTAAAGAAGAGGAGAAGAAGAAGATGCAGAAAAATGAGCATGGCCATTGTACTACGATGGACGATTTCCTAGACGCCGACCAGCCCGGCATCGCCACCGCGGAGGACCCGTGGCACCAAATGAAGTGGACCGGCAAATCCTTGCGCTGCCTGGTTTCTGGCTACGCAATCGAACAGCTCGACACCTCCTATAACTTCCGGTGCGGATTCTTTTCAGCATCTGTAAATCGTCGAGTGGTGTCAATTTTCCCTGGAAAGGATTTTATGCTCACGTCGTTGTTCGCGTCGCTGCCCCCACATTGCTATTTTCTGGCCGTCACGTTGTTTGCTGACTGCTGCACACGTCCTCTATGCTCCCGCCACCTCGCTTCGCGTCTGTCTGTTGCATCGCTGCTCTCTCCCACGTGGCCTGCCGTGCTGTTTCCTCTGCGCCGCGCTGCTGTTTCTGCTGCGGCTGTGTCGCTGTTTTGCCGTTGCCGCACTACTGCGCCGTCGCTCTCCGCTGCGGCCATCTCGCTTTTCCGCCGCATCGCTGACTCCCCTGTCTGCCCGACGCCGCCATTGCTCCCACTCCCGAGCCTGCGCGTTCCTATGCCGTGCCCGCCGTGCTGGTCTCTCTGACGCATCGCCCGCCGACTCCCGCTACTGCTGCCTCCTGCCGTGTCCCTGCCGCTGCCGTGCCTGGCACTCCTCTACCCGCCGAGCCTGTCGTCCTCCCCCTTCAACTGCCCCAGTGACAAAATCACGATTCCGCTCTCTGATCCTTGTCCAACCTTCAAAAAAAATAATATTTTTAATCAAGGGCCACCGCCGCTGGACATCTTTTTTTAAAATTTCCTAAAGTTTTATGGCTCAAGGGCTTGTATTTTTAATTATTTGTATTTTTTATGGGCTCAAATGACCCATAAGTTGTAAAATACATTGAACCTGGCCAAGAAAAGCAAAATTGCCAACACACATCCAACTCATGGACAACTTTCAAGCATAGATACATTGAACCTGGTCAAAGCAAACCCTAGCCAAAACCCTAGCCCAAACCTATAATTACCCTACCAATTCACACAAATTGGCAAAGGAGCAACAAAGAACGAAGACAACAACAACAAGCAAGAACAAGGAGGCAAAGAGAAGCAAAGCAAAAGCAGCAAGAAGGAGAAGAAGATTGGAGGAGGCAAAGATTGGAGAAATTGGCGATTCCGAAGGAGGATAAAACTTGCAATCCTTGGGTGCTCGGCACATCCGATTTTTGGCTTCCAAGTTCTTCTCATATCGTCACATCATCCTGTCACATTTTTCTAGGGCTAGGCATTTGACTTGCCATTCACACTTGTGCAACTACGCTTTGACCGGTGCACATTCTTTTTAAAACAATATAATACAGTTTCATCATTGCCTCCTATTTGCATTATTTACTTTGGTTTATGCTTTGTTTGCAATATAATTCATTCACGTACGTTTTATTTACATTTCGTATCATTGTTTACATTTCGTTTACATCCTGTTTACGATAACCCCAGCGCTAGCCGTAGCTTACGCTAGGGGAAGTCCTTGGTTGATTTGCATGCAAACCATCCAAGGCACTCTGCCTTCGTTCCCTTTTCTAGCTTGCCCTCAAGCGAAGGTAGGGTCTGTTGTGGCTGCCCAACGATCTCTCGGTGTTTGTTTCCCTTCCAGCCTTACACCGACGATTTAAGTCAGTACATTNTACAACTACCTCCCATAGAGCCTCAACACGAAGAAGATGACTTTGA
>MNCI01009017.1:734139-745982 GCA_015680685.1 Gnetum montanum | reverse complement strand
ACAAACCTATTATCCCATCCTTTCCTAGAAGAAAATATGTTTCCTTTTTCATCCACAAACATTCAAGCACCTGTTTCCCTTTCCATCCCTATCTTCTTCGTGCTCAATAACATTCACTCTGATGCATCCACTTCCATAATTCCTCCACCAATGCAGTCCCAGCAACTCCCCCAAACCAACATAGGGACAATCCCCCAACCTCAAGTAGTTGGAACACCATCAGTCATACCAGCTTCCACATCCACCCATTACATACCCCAGATACAAATTCATAGGGCACCATTAATTACTCCTACCCAACATGTTCAAGGTATTACTTCACAACATGTGGCTAGGCAATGGGTTCCACCAGTAGTCTCAGTCCCGAATACCATCCCACCTCAACAAATCTTAGCCCAACAACATGCTTTTCCACAAACAATGCAACAATTAAACCATTATCATCCACAATCAACTCAACCCATTGGTTTGCCTACCGCCCAAGAATGGGCAGACACACAAAAAATGGTGCACTCGTTGGCAAAAGAATTAAAACACCTTAAAACTTTCAACAATGAGGAAGTCAAGGTACTAGATTTCTATCAAGATGACCCAATTGACCCCTCAGTTCCACCCTTGACCTTGCCAAAAGGAGTCTCATTACCTCAACTGACCAAGTACAATGGAGAAGGGGACCCAAATGCCCACCTAGTAACATTTAGAACTGAAAGCCTTTTACTTCAAGCATGGCCCCATGTAATCTTGCGAGTGTTTGCAATGTCCTTAACCGGAAAAGCCTTAGACTGGTACCGATCTCTACCTCGTAGCTCCATATCTTCTTTAGAGAATTTGTTGCATCAATTTGTCACCCGTTTCAAATACAATCTGAAACCTGAAGCCACATTAGATAGCTTGATTCAAATTAAACAAGCGCCATTAGAGCCAGCACAGAAATTTATCCAAAGGTGGAGTGCAGCCTTAAACGAACTTCATGAACCTATCCCCGAAACATATTTACTCACTATCCTTAAGTCAGCCGTGAATGACTTTATTAAGTCAAAACTTTACTACCTAAAAGCCCGCACATTGAGCCAAGCATTTGTACAAATCAAAGACATAGAAGAAGCGGCACAAACAAGTAATGACCCAGCCTACTCAACCTTTAGAAGCCAACACATAAGGAAAGATAAACCCAAAACAATGGTAGCAGCAGTGGCTGAGGGAAAACAACCCACTATCCTAAACAACTATGAAAGAACAGCACCCACTCATACACCTGAAAGCTCCTCAAATAGAAATAACAACATAGGTCATGCATGTACCTTCGAAAGAAAAGACCCTACTCAGTACACACCATTGCCCATGAAGCCTTCACAAATGCTTGATCAACTTCTAAAGGCTGGGTTAATTCAACATAAACAAATGTCTCCTGCGGCCTCACAAAGACATGATCGCTTTTGCGAATTGGCCAAAAATCCAGCCTTAGCAACACCCAACGAACCCCCTATCCCAAAAGGCTTTAGGTTGGATAGGTTTTGTGAGTATCATCAACGGTGTGGTCATGGGACTGATTACTGCTATGCATTGAAGCAAGACATACAACGCATGATAGATGGGGGTGAAGTAGCATTCGACGAGACAAACCCAGTAAGGCCCCAAAATCAATCCATGGGGGTCTATAAAGATCCTCTCAATACCAAAATCAACGATGCCCCATATGTGATTAATACTATCCATATGGAAAACAAACAAGACGTCCTGCAAAAACCTTTTGTGATCCGTGTGCCTCCCAGTAAGGCAAGGATTCCCCTAGCCTCCACAAACAAGAGGCCTCCCTTTGTTATCAAGGTACCACCCCAGGCACCCACAACACCCTTTGTGGTCAAGGCTCCACAGACATCGTCCGCTAAGACGTTAAACTGGCATGATGCAGCAACAAAAACCGCTAAGCAACCTTTCGTCATAAGAGTGCCACAACGAGATGACCCCTCACCTACCCAAAGCCCAATAGTGGACAACATCTCGATCCCTCCTCCTCCAAGGGTTGACCCCACTAGCAACCCGACTAGGCCCACCAAATGGGAACGTAAGCACCTCACAACTCCCATGACCGAAGCAAAGGCCACAACTAGCAAACAACAACTGAACACTGGGGCCCCTACCCCCAAGCAAACCAAGCCTAAGTCCCCCTCCCGAGAGGTCTATCTCTCAAGCTTCACGGAGGAAGTTAAAACCAACACAATAGCTAATGACAAGGACTTCGTAGCTGCACTAACCCAAGTAAAACAAGCGCTAAAACAAAAGAACACAACGATGAGTTTGTACGACCTGGTCATGACTTCAGCCACTCACCGCAAAGCCTTGGCTCAAACATTAGCATCCATTCCTATTACAGAGGACATCCCCGCAAACGAAGAATCCATCTGTGCAACGATTTCGCAACACACACCACAAGGATTGGGTTCAAATACCTTAGCCTTTCATGATGATGCAGTTAAAGTTAACCCCGAACGAGGGGAAGTCACAACAGCTCCACTATCCATTAGCACTTGTGTTGGGCAGTGCATCATCCGCAGAGTGCATGTTGATGATGGTGCAGCAACGAACGTAGTCTTGTACTCCGTCATCGACAAGCTAGGCCTGGCAGATGAAATCAGGCCAACTAAAACCACATGTCTAAAATCCTTTAATGGATCACATGTCACGGCCAAGGGTACAATCAACTTAGCCTTTGTAGCCGGAGACCAATTCCCTACATCAGCTGAATTCATAGTGGTTGATGAAATGCCAGGGTTTAATCTGATCCTAGGATGTCCTTGGCTAGCTCAACTTAAAGCCGTATCTTCACCAATCCATCAGGAGATACATCTACCTTACGAGGGTGGTGAGATCATCATACATGGGGATACAACATCATCAATCATTTCCTCATGCCTTGAGGTGGATCAAGGTTCCAAAATTGAGTTCATTAAGCCTAAACAAGAAACCATAGACATACATCAAAATGCGAACCCAACATTGACTCACAATCCAACTAGCACTGAAGAAACACAAGAAGACACAGACATAGGAGCCATTCCCATTGATGACTCTTGGTCAGAACTACCCTTTGACATCACTGATGAAGGGGAAGGTGAATATAAAATTATACCCATACACCCAGCCCCACACATTAAGTTACAAAAGATCAAGAAGCAACTCAACAACTAAAAAGAATGATACGAACTGTCCGAAATGATGTTAAACTATGAATTGTCCGAAACGACGTTAAACTACGAACTGTCCGAAATGACATTAAACAAGGACACGTCCGCAATGATATTAAACTAGCCACGGTCAGAAATGGCCGATTTCATTTAAAACTTCTTGAAAACATTACTACCTTTGGCCCATCATGGCATAAAACTAGTAATACTTTCTTTAACAACAGATGAAATAGTCCATCAAGACTTTAAACTGATGTACCAAGCCCAAAATGGCTTTAAGCTAGAGCCAACAAATTACATATTTACAAACTCTCATCATCTTACATTAAATTTCCGCTTACAAGTTACAAGTTACAATTTAGATTCATGCACGGTTGTTACCTTCTTTTTCAAACTTACATTTAGTTGCACACATATACTCTAGAAAACAAAGAAAAACAATAAAAAACATAAAACTACAAAAATACATGGCCCAAAAAAGGCCTTAAACTAGCTTACGGCCCGAAATGGCCTAAAACTATCACTTTTTGCATTGCCTTTCTTTCATTCGTACATTCTAACTTTATGTATGGCAGGTGTTGCTTGATGTTGTTTTCTTCCTAGTTGATTTTTACAGGATCTCGCAAGGACACAGCATGACCATGCATGCAGCATCACACTTTACACAACCAAGGTAAGCATCAATCCACTATGACTATAAACTGGCACAGATAGTCCTGGGATTATGACTTAAAACTGATACCACAGAGTTCTGTCCGGTATGACACTAAATTGCTACATCCGTCCGCCATGACATGAAACTAGCATCCAGAGTCCACTAAGACTATAAACTAGTTTGCCTCTTCATAGTCCGCCATGACTATAAACTAGCAATGCACCGTCTGCTACGACGCTAAACTGGCACCGTCCAAGGGGTTATGATGTGAAACTAATCCACAATAGTCCGCTAAGACTATAAACTAGCAACGTCATTGATGACCAGGCAAAATTGGAAAAGACATGTTGTTGCAGTTGGCTGTTCCTGTTACACATAGACTTGTTGCACGATTCATCCCATGGGGCCTAATGAAACTAATGATCTTCATGATTTTCTTTGCTTTGGAAACTGCACGCGGTGACTCCATCTCCCTGTTTAAAGTGTTTAGCTGCCTGTTCATTTGTGGTTTTCTTGTCTTCTTGGAGTTGTGTTTGCAGGATGACACTTCTGAGGCATTCGTGCATAGATGCACTTCATCATGACAACAAGGTATCACATTTTTCCTGACGCATTCGACTGGGTTAATCAATCCGTTCATAAGTACATTCCCGATTCCCGATGCATCCCCCATTTCCCAATCATGCTCCCTTATCCTATTCGATTACACCCCCTCTTGATACATTCCACTCATCTCAAAACTCTTGGTACACTGTTGCACACTGTAGCTCTCTAAGCAGTTGCGATGCAAAACACAATACACGGTACATGATGCAAAATGCAAGTGCTCAAACACAAGCACGGCACAAAAAGCAAGCTCTTTCAAAAAGACCGAAAAAAATAAAAAAGAAAAAAAAACACAAAAATAAAACAAAAAAATGGTCAAAGAGCAAAATGCACGGAAAAGGTCTTCAAGACCCCGCTGACATCATAAACAAAAGACTATTGGCCATTCTCATACAAGCCCTAGGCGAGAAGGCAATTGTCTTGAAAAATAGTTACACTTGTGTCTCAAAGAGACCATGTTACACATCATTGCGTGGCTTTGGCTGTTTACAACGGGCCCCGCAAATACTCTATAAGAGTCCCGTTTCTCCAAAGAATGCACCTCCTATCTCTTGGTTCCAAGTCTGCCGAAAAAACCCGGTTGTTGACAAGGACCAAATGACATAACTCATGCATGAGAGAGCACTCCTCCCCCACAAATCCCAGCAGCAATCATCATCCTTAACCTCCTAGCCTCCTTGGTTACAATCGATTCCCTTGCATCTTGAACCACACTCCCCTCATTCCCATGTACTTTTGAAAACGGTGCGATAATATCCAGCCAAGGGCTAACGGTTAATGTTTGATGCTTTGTTTGTTCATGGTGTTTGCACTTCTTTGTGGACGCCTCTCAGGTGAATTCCTCTAGACGTCAACAAAGAGGGACCAATGAAACACCACTAATTTCAGCTTAGCATTTTTAAATGGAAATTTGTATCCCTTAATGGTGCATTAGCGACGGCTATTATTCACGTGCACATTGGATTCGGGAAAATGCACAAAATAGTATAACCCCAGCAATGGACCCCTGCGCTGCCTGCCACGTCAATGCCTCGCTGCTTGCCGCTGCTGCATTGTCCCTGCCACTGCTGTTTGCTCCCACGCCACTATTCTCTGTGCCTCCACGTGCACCTTCCCTGCATCACTGCCACTCACTACGCTGACATCTCTGTGCTCCAACCACCGCCATGCGCAAAGCGGCGGATGCATTCTCCGGCGCAGGATTTGTGTTGCTGGTTAAAATGTTGGCATTATGCGTAGTGGTGCTCTCGGCGTACGTGGTCATCGTTCTGGAGATGAACTACGGCCCCGACAGCGAAAATAGGATCACCGCCGCGACGGAGTTTCAGGTTAAAGAAGAGGAGAAGAAGAAGACGCAGAAAAATGAGCATGGCCATTGTTCTACGGTGGACGATTTCCTGGACGCCGACCAGCCCGGCATCGCCACCGCGGAGGACCCGTGGCACCAAATGAAGTGGACCGGCAAAGCCTCGCGCTGCCTGGTTTCTGGCTACGCAATCGAATAGCTCGACACCTCCTATAACTTTCGGCGCGGATTCTTTTCAGCATCTATAAATCGTCGAGTGATGTCAATTTTCCCTGGAAAGGATTTTATGCTCACGTCGCTGTCCGCGTCGCTGCCCCCACATTGCTGTTTTCAGGCTATCCCGTTGTTTGCTGACTACTGCACGCATCCTCTGTGCTCCCGCCACCTCACTTCACGTTTGTCTGTTGCATCGCTGCTCTCTCCCACGTGGCCTGCCGTGCTGTTTCCTCTGCGCCGCGCTGTTGTTTCTGCTGCGGCTGCGTCGCTATTTTGCCGTTGCCGCACTGCTGCGCCGTCGCTCTCCGCTGCAGCCATCTCACTTTTCCGTCGCGTTGCTGACTCCCCAATCTGCCCGACGCCGCCACTGCTCCCACTCCCGAGCCTGCGCGTTCCTGTGCTGTGCCCGCCGTGCTGGTCTCTCTGACGCGTCGCCCGTTGACTCCCGCTACTATTGCCTCCTACCGCGTCCCTGCCGCTGCCGTGCCTGGCACTCCTCTGCCCGCCGAGCCTGTCGTCCTCCCCCTTCGACCGCCCCAGTGACAAAATCACGATTCCGCTCTCTGATCCTTGTCCAGCCTTCAAAAAAATAATATTTTTAATCAAGGGCCGCCGCCGCACATCTTTTTTTAAAATTTCCTAAAGTTTTATGGCTCAAGGGCTTGTATTTTTAATTATTTGTATTTTTTATGGGCTCAAATGACCCATAAGTTGTAAAATACATTGAACCTGGCCAAGAAAAGCAAAATTGCCAACACACATCCAACTCATGGACAACTTTCAAGCATAGATACATTGAACCTGGTCAAAGCAAACCCTAGCCAAAACCCTAGCCCAAACCTATAAATACCCTACCAATTCACACAAATTGGCAAAGGAGCAACAAAGAATGAAGACAACAACAACAAGCAAGAACAAGGAGGCAAAGAGAAGCAAAGCAAAAGCAGCAAGAAGGAGAAGAAGATTGGAGGAGGCAAAGATTGGAGAAATTGGTGATTCCGAAGGAGGATAAAACTTGCAATCCTTGGGCGCTTGGCACATCCAATTTTTGGCTTCCAAGTTCTTCTCATATCGTCACATCATCCTGTCACATTTTTCCGGGGCTAGGCGTTTGACTTGCCATTCACACTTGTGCAACTACGCTTTGACCAGTGCACATTCTTTTTAAAACAATATAATACAATTTCATCATTGCCTCCTATTTGCATTATTTACTTTGGTTTATGCTTTGTTTGCAATATAATTCTATTCACGTACGTTTATCATTGTTTACATTTCGTTTACATCCTGTTTACGATAACCCCGGCGCTAGCCGTAGCTTACGCTAGGGGAAGTCCTTGGTTGATTTGCGTGCAAACCATCCAAGGCACTCTGCCTTCGTTCCCTTTTCCAACTTGCCCTCAAGCGAAGGCAGGGTCCGTTGTGGCTACCCAATGATCTCTCAGTGTTTGTTTCCCTTCCAGCCTTACACCGACGATTTAAGTCAGTACACTTATAGCCCAAGACATAGTGCCTAAATTTTTCTAGTGCAAACACTACAACCATTAATTTTTTCTCTATTGTGGTGTAGTTAAGTTGTGCACCAGCAATACTCCTACTTGCATAGTGGATGTAATAAGGATGTCTTTGGTCATCTAACTATGTAAGTACGGCTCCTAAAGCATAGTTGGATGCTTCAGTCATTATGTGGAATGGTCTGGACCAGTCAGGAGCTTGTAGAATGGGTGTTTCTACAAGCTTCTGTTTTAAAGTTTGGAAAGCTAGTTCACATTCTCTGGTCCATTCAAAAGGTACTTCCTTTTTTGTAAGTTCAACCTATGGTTTTTCAACCTTTGAAAAGTTCTCAATAAACCTTCTGTAGTAGCTAGTGTGTCCATGGAATGATCGAATATCTTTTATAGTTTCAGGTTGCCAAGTAATTCCTTGGATAACTTTGATCTTTTTGAGGTCTACCTCTATCCCTTTTTGCAAAATATTATGCCCTAATATGATGCCTTCTTAGACCATTAAATGGCTTTCTTGCTAGTTAAGCCTTAAATTGGTTTCTACACATCACTTTAGTACTTGCTCTAACCGGTCCAAGGCTTGATTGAAGTTCACTCCGTAAGTGGAGAAGTCGTCCATGAAGAATTCCATACCATTTCCTATCTGCTACTAGAATATGCTTAGAACTAATCATTCAAACGTTGCAGGGGTATTACACAAGCCAAATAACATCTTTTTGTATGCAAATGTTCCGCAATGACTAGTGAAAATAGTCTTGGCTTGGTCTTCTAGGGCTATTTGTATTTGATTGTACCCATTCTACCCATCCAGAAAACTATAGTAGTGATGCCCTACAATGGTGTCTAAGACTTGGTCGACGAATGGCAATGGAAATTCATCTTTGAATGTTGCCATATTTAGTAGCCTAAAATCTATGACACCCTTCATTTACCTTCCTTTTTGGGCACAATAACTAAGGGACTAACCCATTCACTATCAGCAATTGGGTATATGAATCGAGCTTTTAGAAGCTATTCAATTTCTTTCTTAACCACTTTCTTAAGCTTTGGGTTAAGTCACCTCTGCAGTTATCATCGAGACTTCATGGAGGGGTCGGTGTAAATTTTGTGCTGGCATATACTAGGATCTATTCCGATTAATTCGAGATATGACCAAGTGAAGGCTTTTGGCCATTCTTTTATCACCTTTAGCAGTCTCTCTTTCTATTGAGGAGCAAGCTTCACATTAATAATTACCAATTTTCCATTCTTGAAAAACATGTACTCCATACCGGTGGGCAATGGTTTTAACTCAAGGGGATCCTACTTAAACTTATCATGGATTTCCAACTTCCCCTAGTTGATATTTTCAATGTCAGGACTTAGAAGTTGATGACGGACTTGCTCTAATGTGTCTATGCTATTGATGTAAGTGCAAGTCAAATCCTTAGTTGGTTCCACACATATAGTTTAACTGCTCTCTTGATCAGCTATCAACCACTGGGTGCCTTCTTGTCTTGTGGCTACAACATATAGGCATCTTTGTATATTAGTCACTTGCGCACACTGATTACATGCAGGTAATGTTAAACGTTGCATAAACCATGACTTCTACATGCAATTACACCCTATGTCACTGTATACGATGCATGGAAATTTCTTCTTCTTGATCTTTGCAAACATATTTTCCTTCGATATTTCTAGGGAAAGATTGCAAATTCCTAGGCACGCATCAACTATGCTTAGCCATGCTCTTCCCATTATGATTGGGAAGTCCCCCTTACCGTTGTTCACTTGAATCACTAGGAAGTCAATTGGATACAACCACCCACAAACAGTGGTGACAATGTCCTCCACTAGTCCTAATGCGATAGTGATGGACTGGTCAGCCAACTCTAAATGAATGTTACCCTTTTTTAGTGGAGGTAGGTTCCAGGCTTTGTACATTTCTTGAGAGATTAGGTTGACACTAGAACCTAAATCCAAAAGAGCCTTGCACAGTTCATTCCCAACAATTTGTAAATATATAAGAGTACTTCCAAGATCAAAAAATTTCCTAGGAAGATGGCTAGCCTTAATGTAATTGGTGACAGTATGAGTTAACATGATCATATGCATTGGGCACGGTGTTTGGCTTGAAGTGAGCTCTGAAGTTTTGATTAGTAATCAGGCATCTCAAGGATTAGATGCTTGTGGTTGTAAGGGCTTAGTTGGACTATTGGTTCTGAAGAAAGATCCTTTCTTCATGAAGTTGTCAGAACCAACAATAGATTAAGAGTTAATAGCCCTTGTAGCGTTAAGTTGCTACGGCTAGGCAGGGAGTTCACCCTGCATAGATGGAGTAGGTGGTAATGGAGATATGGGTGGAAGAGGTGCAGCCAGATGACAAGGATAGAATGTCTATGGAACATCGCCCCTAGGAGAAGGATTCCTATAGTAGTCATGGGCTTGGTAGTGAGGTTGAGGAGTGATGTGACCAGTAGAGTCACATGGAGAGATTGGTTGCTACACGTAATATCCATACGGGTTAGGTTGTCAGTAAGGATACTATTTTTGTGGTGGTGGCATTCCCCATGATTGTGGGTATTGCCACTATTGATACTTCTCAATTGGTTGTGGTGGAGTTCCACTTGGATAATATGTTAAGGGTTGGTGGAATTGCCTTGGGTTACCTTGAGGGTAAGGTAACCTTTAGGGTATTTGCCTTTTGTTTAATTGTGGGTTGAGTGCATACACCCCAGACTCCTATAGATGTGAGATTATAGGGAACCATCCCTTAGGATGGTCATATTAGTATATCTCGCATCTATTATCATTGTCTATATCCAAATCCACAACCTCTTCGATGATGGCAACCTTGCCCTTACCCTTGTTACGTGCATATTCTGGTTCTCTCTTTTTTTAGTTTTCCCATTCACTACCTTGCTCTCTAGACTCCTCTACTACTTTGAGAACAATTTGAAATTTATCATATAGGGAGTCCCACATTTGGTCCACCTTTGCCAATACTTCCAATGCAAGTTTTTAAATGGGAAAAGTTTTCCTATTCACCATCTCTTCGAGTGGTGACTCTTATTCATCCTCACAAAATCTTACTCCCTTCTTTTGGAGGGAAGGATCTCTATTATATTCCTCTGCACTTTCTCTTTTATGTAACTCACCTTCCTCTTTAACAACTTGCTCCAATAATCTTTGTACTTGATGGGTCCTAAGCTTGGATAGTCTTCCTTGGGCATAAGTCCCGAGGGTTCTTCGCGTTTCATGCCTAAGCCCATCTACGAGATGGCGTAGTTGATCCCTCTACAAATAACCATGGCTAGGACAATGATTTAATAGTGCATAATATCAACCCATGATGGCATTCAAGGGTTCATGCCCTCCTTGTTTCCAGCCTTGGATTTGCTTTCGTAGGTTGGACACTCGGGAGTATGGTTGGTACTTATCGTTGAACAATTCTGACATGGTACTCCACCTACAAATGGATTCTGGTTCTAAGGACTAGTACTAGCTTTCCACTTCTTTGATTAGCATCTGTAAAAATAACTTTAATTTTTGCCATTCGTTTTTTATGTTTTGTAAGGAAAATGTATCATGAAATGCGTGTAGATGATTTTGAGGATTAGCGTTGTATCCCCCTTCAAATCATGGGATATTGTTCATGTCTAATCTCTTGATCCTACTATCCTTTTCATGCCTTGTTGAGATCCTAACAGCCTCAGTTATGTCTAACATACTTTGAGTAGCGAGTACGGGTTCATCGTGATCGTCTCTTCTATGGCGTCTGTGATGTCCATGTTGTTCCCTACTCTCCCTTCTTTCATGGTGTGTTTCTCTAGAGTGCCCTTGTCCCCTTTCTCAACTATTTTGTCTATGACTCCCATTTCGCCTACCCTTATCCTCATAGTCTTTTTCTTTGTGACTGCTTCCAGATCCTAAAGGAAAGGGTGAAAGATATGATGAAGGTGAAGAAGAAGGAAGACCATCACCACGATGGTGCCTACTTCCTTCACTTCGATGGTCATGGCCTCGATCATGGTTACAATCAGAATATCCATCTTTGTCATGTGTTCATGTTCCTTTTTCAGATCCTATATATCTGTCGGTACTAGAATCTGGGTTACGGATAGTTGAGTAAAGATTCTGATACACAACCCCTTGACCAAAGTCAACGGGAGGAACATCATTATGTGGGCGACTACCTGAGGTAGGTTCACCACCCTCATTTTCTCTTAGGACATGTGGGACATTCTGCAACAACTTTCCCTTCATGGATTCATGACGTCTCTCCTGTTGTAAATCCCTTTGACATTGTGCCTCCATGGGTTGATACTCTCTTGAGTCATGATCATGCACAATGTATTCTACCTGTAAGTGCTGCATACCAATTCGTG
>MNCI01009017.1:711481-733543 GCA_015680685.1 Gnetum montanum | reverse complement strand
TGAATGCTACAAGGTTTATCACAAAGTTCGTCTTCATTGCCGTGCACAAGGTGTGCTCAGGTACACAATGCTCGAAGAAAGATCCATTCACTTTATGACTCCTACTGTGGGTGCTTAAAAATAATTCTATCTCTAGAAAGGGAAAAAGGCAAGAGTTTGGATAAGGGACTAAGACTAACTATGCAAACCAAGTGCACCCACCTCTTATTTATAGGCAACGAGGCAAGCCCCAATATCGTGTATGCAATATCATGTGGAAGGCCTTGATATCACGTACACGATATCACAGCTCATCAATATCCCAACATAAAGGTGTTCTACATGGCCTACCATATAAAATCTCATATGGTGTTGTCTGAAAACTCTCCTAATTGATAACTATTATTATATGCAAATTCAAGGATAGCATCTAATCCTAGCCTTCTCTATACTACAAAGCATAGGCTCTCAACATGTCCTCGAAAATCTAATTCACCCACTCAATCTGACCATCAGTTTGTGGATGATATGCTAAACTCATATTTAACTTTGTACCCATCTCATTCTGAAATGCCTACCAAAAATGTGATATGAATCAAGCATCTCCATCACTAATAATCCATTGTGGCACACCATGCAACTACACTATCTCTACAAAAAAGAGATGTGTAGTTTCTACTACACTCACCAAGGCTCATGTGGCAAGGAAATGGATAGACTTTGCCAACAAGTGAACTACTACTAAGATAGCATCATGGGCACTACGAATCTACAAAAGACCAACAATGAAATCCATACCAATGACATCCCATTTCTATTGAGGAATATTGTGGTAATGCAAATATCCCCCAGACCTTTGATGCTCTCTTTTCACTTGTTGGCAAATTAAACATCGAGACACATATTCTCCTACATTCCTCTTCATACCAAGCCACCAATACATCTGTCGTAAACTTTGGTACATCTTCTAACTACCTGGATGCATCTGGTATCTACTCATGTGGGCCTCCTCCATTAACTACAATTGTAAAGCTTTTGGAACACATACTTGACCATCCCTCCATATCGCTCCATGACTATCCACAGAGAGCGGCCCATTAGAGATGATCTATGCCTTAATTCTAGACACCATGGATCATGTCATTGTTACCCTTGTATCTTCTCTTGTAAATCTAATTGGATTTTCAAGCTATTAAGCTTACTTGCCATCCTACTTAATGCATCTGCTACTTTATTAGTATTTCTAGGCTTGTATTTAATAGTGAAATCAAAGTTAGCAAGCAACTCCATCCATCTATGTTGTCACAAGTTTAACTGTGGCTAACTCATAAGATATTGGAAGCTTTTATGGTCAATCCAAATTGTATGATATAACTTTATCCTCTTTGATAATAATTATGCTAGTAGTATGTGTGATATGTGTGTGTTCATGAGTTGGTATTAGCATGCGCAAGACTAACAAGTAATGCAAGTTGCCTGGTATCCCACTCCTCTCCTCTAGTGTAGCACTTGTTGACCATCTAGCAAGGGAAGTGTAAAGGCTTCCCACTCAGTTGTATACTAACTTTATTTAATTACAGGTGGAAGTTGTAGGAGTCCAAATGAGCACAGAGAGGGAGAGTAGAGGAGGGGAAAATATTTAGGGCTTGGTTACTATATATTTCTATGTACATGAATATGGGCTCTTGATAATTGTATGAAACTCTTTGTACTCTGATATATGTGATGATGATGTTTATGTGTTTTTGTATCTTGTGAGCTAGTGATATTTAGTTTTACAAATTGAAATGTATGTTTAGTTCTGGTTTGGCATGAAATTTTTGTGTAGTTTGACCATCCTTAACATAACATGTTTTTACACATCATTAGTTTTTAGTTTTTCATGCTTCTGTTATGGTATTACCAGTGATCCCAGACATCACCCTGCCCTAGCTAGGTGTGATAGGGTAGGGTGTTATAGCCTTGGAGACAACCAAGCAAAATGAAGACATGACTTCAAGACTACAATAACAAGATCATGCCTATAATAAGATAAAACATTATTTATCTAATGCAATTTAAGATGGTGAAATTAATTCTTGAGAAGGTGCACTATTAAGAAGATTGAACTTAAAGATTGTGCAATAGAGCTCATGCACAACAAGGCCTTGCTCCTCTTGCCAGTAAACATAGATGAGGAGTAATCATAAGACAAATCAAGTCTTCAACACCATGCAACAAGATCAAAGAGAGAGCTACCATGATGATGCTATCGATAAATAAGAAAGGAGATCTCCATCTAGAAGATGAGTAAAGAAGTCAAGAAGCTTCAAGATTTAATATGATCATAATATAATTGCATGATGATAATTATTTAAATGCATGACATGAAATTGAATAGTGCATGATTGTGAGGATAATGCCAACATTAAATATATGGCATATAACAAAGCAAGATGATGATAAATTTAATATGTACTTATTCAAAGTACATATGAGAGTACTCTCATAACTAATAGGATATGCATATGAGATGATGAGGAATAATCCCTAAGATAGAGGCATTGGTCAAAGCTTATTTTAAGCATATGGTTATGAACTCCATGTATAAATATAAATCAATGTGAATAGAATGTGATGCCTCACTACTTACCCTAGTTTGGTTAGGGGTGTAGAATAACTCCTCATTTCTTGTGCAGTCTTTCTTGATCTACCATGGAGTCTGATGTTTGGTTATTTTGATTCTTCTCCTTAATAACAAATTTCTCTATCTCTCATCTCTCCTAATGCTCTCAATCCTTTCAAGTCTTGGGTGGCACCTCTAGCACCAATAGTTTGGTTTGACACTAATAAATAAATCCATGTACATGGTAGTTTGGTATTTGGTTTGGAAATTGGAAAAGTACCTATGATAATATTTCACACATTTGAAACTAAATGTGGTGCATGCTAGCCTCCTTATTTATAGGTTGATGGATGAATTTGGAAATTTAATTTAGTTAGATGTTATTTGATAGTTAGATCGATGTATGATGTGTGATCTATGATGTTGGATTGGTTGTGTACATTGACATATTTTGCAAGCCAATGTGCCCTCACCTAGCCATCATGAGACTTACCCTTAATTCAACCAAGGAAATGCCAAGATTTCTCACTTAGTGTAAACTAATCCCTTATCTTATTTTTAGATCACTAGTTCTGATGAAGCAAGGATATTCCTTTAATGTTTGCTACTCAATTTTGGATTTCTTACATATTTATTTTTAGCACTAGTTTTTTTCTCTTTTGGGAATATTTTGACATTTTGCATAGATGTTTTAGACTATTTTCTTTCATGCATTATGTACTTATGAGCATTATGTACTATGGACTAGAATAAATAGATTTGATTTTTTAAAAACTATAGCTAGCTTTAAAGGGTTACTAACATATTACAAGCTAAAAAAATTGTTTAGATAAAAGCAAGAGCATCTAGATTAATGTTTAAACACATAAAGTCTTTTTCAAGCTCATCATCCACATTAGCACTAAGGGAAAAATTGAAAAACTTAAGCATGGAACCTTTTAAATTGTAACTTTGATTCATATAGCAAAGTAAATAAGTTGTATTTTTAAGTTGGAAAGCTAAAGTCATGGGTTCAACTTACCAGTTAGATAAATTATATGTTCTTATTTTTTGATAATAACAAATCAATGAAAGTAAGATAAGCTTACTATTAAGGTTATTATATGAATGTTTGTAAGGAGCTCAAGAACCATGTGAAGCCTTTCTTTTCTATTGAAAAGCTTAAAAGTTCATATGCAAAAAGAAAAGAGATGTTTTATTTTTATAATTCTTCCATGTCAACACTAGCCCAAATCATTTATCTAATTATTTAGATCACGTGTCATAAATCTTAAGAATTACACATTAATTTTATCTAGATGAAAATGAGCTATATAGAGGAAACAAAGGACATGTGATCAAAAAGATTTTAATCCAGATCAATAGCACAAGGATAAGAAAAGGTTAAAGGTGCAAGGATAAGAAAAGGTTAAAGGTGTGAAATAATTTTACCTGTTATAAGAAAACACTTGATCTATAACAACCCACCTAACCACATTAATAGTAAAAGAAAAAACTCAACTTTATTGTATAAGTTCAAAAGACTATGACACGTAAGCATAGTAGAAATCATGTAGATGAAAAATATAAAGAATGCGATTTTAAAAAGTTAAAATAACTATGCATGCCAAAGAAACCGTCATAAAAGTACAAGCTTAAAAAATACATCCTACCATGTCAGTACTAGTAAAAGAAATTTAGCTATTCTATTCATCTCAAAACGGCTGCTATATCTAAATGGAAACAACTCATGAACATGATGCAGAAAATGCCAAAAATATCTAGATAGAAACCAAACCATCTAGATAAAAATAAAAGACACATGATTTATTTTAAACTATAGATAAACAACTACTAAGTCCACTCTTAAAATGGATTTTAATTAAAAAAATTTTGACATTGACTTGGCTAGAGTAAATAAAAGAGGCTTTATAAAGATGTGATTTTTCATCATTCAATAAAGTTATGATTGGAAGCTTATTCAAAGGAAACCTATGTCACAATGAATCATATTAAAGAAAAACAAAAAAATCACATGATTATATAGCTTAGACTTAAACTTTGTCTGTAATGAATTATCATGTCACTGATCACAAAACCATTTAGATGAAAATAAAGGTATCTACATAATGTGAAGCTCTACAAGTTTAAAAAGATTAAGTATAAGCTTATCCAAGAGCCATGTCAACAAAAGCATTAAACTTATGACAAAGCTTATCAAGATGTTATAAAGCTCAAATTAGTAAAAATGCATGAGCTCAAAAGAAAGTTTTGATAATTAAATAGAGATATGATAGAAGAATTAAGGTAAAGCAAGAGCTTAACAAAGAGATTCTAACTTTAGACTTAATGAGCTTAGTACCTAAAAAGAAAATTTTGTAACAAATCTGCTAAATAGTCCTTAAGTGAAGATATCATTAAACTATTAAATAAAGGTTTAAATTTTGTCATTTCTCTAAAACGAATTAAATATGAAAACTTTATTGTTGATATAGAACAATCCCTTAGAAGCATGAATATGGATAAAGCTATAAGATTCATCCAAAATAGTTAAACATTTTACTTAAAGCCAAAAGACCTAAAAGTAACATTTCCAAGAAAGAATTGAAAGCACTTTTGAACTTAAAGAAAAATGAAGATTCTCTTAAAATTATGTAAGTAAATAAAGAAAACGCAATCCTAATAATGGATGAAAAAAAAACATATAAAGAGAAAATGTTAGAAATTCTAGCATGTAATAGCTATAAAATAATTGATAAAGATCCAACCTTGAAGATTGCAAGAAAAGTTAGAAAAGCCATAATGGAATCTAATTTTGATGAAAAGACCAAATATTATCTTATTCTTATCCATTTTCATCCCCACAAATATATAATGCCTTTAAGATTCATAAAAAATGGTGTTCCACTTAGACCTATAGTGGATATCATTAGCTCTCCAACATATGCTCTAGCAAAGTATCTTGTTGATAATATTATTACACCACTTGTTGGACATACTACTTCTTTCATAAGAAATACTCAACATTATGTTAATTTTATCTCTACTATCACACTAAAACCTAAGGATATTCTTCTCAACTTTGATGTTGTATCCCTTTTTACCATGATTCCATTAGAAGGAGCCATTAGAGTCATTAGTGAAAAAGTTAATAAGAAAGTAGTCAATATTATCAAGCTATGCTTGGAAACCACTTATTTTAGATATAATAATATATTCTATGAGCAAGTGCAAGGAGTTCAGTTGGGATTCCCTCTTTCTCTTATTATAGTTAATCTATACATGGACGACTATTAACATAAAGCTTTAAATTCATATATACTAAAGTAGAAGCATTGGATTAAAAAATGTTAATAATATAGAATGCATTTGGTAATATGACAAACAAGAACTAACCAAATATCATACATATCTAAATAGCATTGATTGTAATATTTAATTTACCAATAATAAATAACATAATAACTCTATTCCTTTCTTAGATGTTAACATTACCAAGATCATGGATGATGATAATAATTTAAAAAGCTCCTGTGGATTCTACAAGAAGAAAAATCATATAGATAAATAACTAGATGTTATTTCTAACAATCCTTTTAATCAAAAAATGGGATTTTTAAAAACATTACAGTTTGTAATATAAAAACCTTAGAAGAAGAATCTAAATATCTCAATCATGTCTTTTACATAAATGGTTATAACTTAAAAATCATTAAAAAGATTGGGAATGGGAGCATTAACAACTTTCTTACCAAAAAAGAAAAATTTCTCAAACATAATATTGATGATAAAGGACTAGATGAAGACTCAAATAAGAATGAAGAAAATTATAAAGATTCAATCACAATATTACTATACCATATGGGCATTTCAAATAAACTAGGAATATTATTAATAAAAGAGAATATTAAAACTATATTTCAACTTATTAGTAAAATTAGTAATTGGTGCCTCCTTAAGCAATATAGATTAGAGAGCCTTAATTGCAAAGGTGTTTATTAACTAGAATGTTCTTGTGGAAGAGTATATATTGGAGAAAGTGGAAGAAGCATTTTTAGCAGACTAAAAGAACTTGAAGGAGACATTAAACTTAATAGAATTGAGAAATTCCCATTAGTAGAACATGTTAATAATTACTTAAAAGATGAAACCATGAAAACTAAAAAAATGTAAAGCCTTAGCTAAGATAGAAAATTATCTAGAGATAAAAATTAGAGAATCTATAGAGATTAAGCTACATTCCGATAATGTTAACAGAGATAGAGGTTTAGAGATTAATGAAGAATGGTGGCCTCTAATACTCAAAAGCATGAATAATATAAACTAATTTAATTACTTTTATTAGATAGTTTTTTAAAAAGAGGTCTTGATTTCAATCCCCTTTAATATCAAACTTATTAACTTTTAAATATATATTTAAAAAACAATAATAATAAACTAATAATCTCTATAATAATTAAAAGAAATTTATGTTGCTTTTTTAAATAAATAATAAGTATGATAATAACCATGACCAACTTTTCCCAAAAAACATATAAATAACCTCTTTCATTCTTATTATTATTTAGTATGACTAATTATGAATCTAAAGAGGATTCAAAACTAGTATGGTTTCAGATTATAAGAAGCAAAATCTCAAAAATAATCAAAGATACCATAAACTTAACCATTACAAAATTTGAATATTAGAAAGAAAACCTAAAATTAAAGAGAACTATAAGTTGTTTCATTAATGTATGCCTCTAAAGGGATTATGAAGTTTATGAACTTACTAAACCAAAGAAGGCTACCATAGAAATTGACATTGAACTTGTAGATATATGCAATGGAAAATTCATCAAACACCCAAATGCAGGGAACATAATTAAGCGTGAAGCATAGAAATTAGCCAAATTTTGGAAATATAAGCTCTCTAGTCTAGGTGTCATAGAATTTCAATTCCTTTATTGAAGTGTTATTAAGACTTTCACTTTTTCATCTAGGTGAAATATGGATGTTGAGTAGGAATAGGATTTTTTATTTTAATTATAGTAAAAAACTATTGTATTTTTTATGTTTGTTAATACAAGTATAATGCTTTGAAAAACAACTAATCATAGCTTAATAAGTTTAAAGCTCAATTCCTAATGAGCTCATTCCTTCTAGATTTAATTCTAGCTAAAGTCACTATGATCTCTTTTCAATTATTTATTAGTTAAACTTCATGGAGCCTTAGGTTTTGGAATTTTCAATGAATTGTATCTATCCCTACATATTAAAATTTGTATAGCAACATTCACCATCAAGGATTAATTCAAAATTCATTAAAGAAATCAAATAGAAATATGAGGGATCAATTTTTCTACATGCAAATTATACTATGATTTTAATTAAAGGGATTGATGAAAAAGTTAGTAAGCTTCCAAGGTTTTTTACACCTTATTTCATAACTATAAAGATAGTAGACAGATGCTTTGATAAATGATTATAATAGAAAAAAGCATTTTTCTTTGAAGATTGACTATTAGAAATTTACTAATTCTAGTTATATTATGAGTATAGTCCCTAAATATATGTGTTTCACTCTACCACTTTGTCCATACAAGTTTTACAACATTTTAAAATTCAAAAAGGCCCATCAAATTGATATTATAGATCTTTTATTCTATTAAGAAATAGATAGAGTTGTTAATTAGAAAAAATTCAAGCCAAGTTAGAACTCCAAATAAGTCTATCACTATCTTTAAGGAATAGGCTATTTATAATGAGCTCAACACTTGCAGGTGGTTGGTAGATCGGAGGCATGTTTTAGCTCAAAATTTTAAGGATTATTATCTCTTCATCATAAAGGAAAATTACTTCTCAGAAAAATTGATCAAGGAGATGAAGCTTTTAAGGACCTTGAATATCACTATGGCCATCCTAAGTATGTAAGAGTAAAGAAAAAATGGGTACCGCTAGCCAATAGACTTAACATTGAAAGATCTACTCAAAAGGAAGTTGCAAAAATTATCATTAGTATAAATTTCCCTTATCTCTATTTAATACAAGGATCATTAAGAAGATTTGATATAAATTAGGGAAGAGAACATTTGATCATGAGCTAAGGATATCTGACAAATCCAAATATATACATGGATGTCCTACTACGATACAAATACTTTAATAAGAAAAATAGGAGAAGAAGACTTAGCCATCTTCCATAAATAAATAATAGATAAAATTGTGGTTTTGCTTCAAGATGTGGAAAATATGACCAATTAGAAGATGAAATAGCTCAAGGATTTATTTAAAGATAGTAAAACAAGTTCAAAAGCCTAGAAGAAAGCCTAGACATAATTGGCCAACAGAAAAAGGAGCTTCAAGCAAGTTTGATTTTTAAAGAAGAATTTATTGAGAATCATACAATGGAAAATTATAAATATCTTAAGGAAATGGCCAAGCTTAAGTATTAACTTACCATTTATATAGAGTATTGGCTATCAAGTCCTTATAGATAAGTTCTAGGCTAATAAAGGAAGAGCAAAAACTTTAGCCATAAGAATAGAACTATTTAAGGATAAATAGGCCACCTATGAAGAAGTAGTATGTAAGACTCATGAGTTAGGAAACAAAGCAATAAAATTAAGAGAAATATTAGCATCGTATAAGAAGGAGTTACTGAACAAAATGATGTGGTTGTAGCAAGGATAGTTAGAAAAATTATAATAAAAAGAAATCAATAAGAAAAAGTGGATTAAGAACTTAGAGATTCTTTGAATAAAGTCATAAGTATCATAACAAACACAGGAAAAGAAAATCTGAATGTAGAATAGTTAAGCTCCAATTTTGGAAGTCTAAACAAGAAATATAGATATAGGTATTAGAGCTTCTTTTTATCTCTAGGAAACTAACAATTTAATTAGACTAGAAAGCTCAAAAGATTGAGTAAGAAAAGGTTCATCCTATTGGGAATTTTCTTTTAGCCATAAATGATACAATTTTGTTATTAATGTGATTTTTACATTATAGAAGATAGTTATATTTTTAACTTATAAATATTGTTTCATTTGTTTAAAAATGGTGAAGTAGAATTGAAAAAAAATTGGATTGAATCATGGTTATAAGATGATGGCTTTCTAATCAATGTTTTTAAATTTTCTCATATTAAAAGCAATAAGTTTTTTAAAGATTTATTTTGTTAATTTCTTAGCTTAGCTTATCATCTTCACTATTAGCAAGTTTGACATTTTTACGACATATGTTCACTTAAAAGAGGGTTAATAGTGTTGTTTTATTACCATGTAGGACTAAATAATTTATTATGAGTGTTTAATCTTAATCAACTATGATAGTTTTTTTATTATATATCAAAATCTTGGATCATTTTTATTTAACTAATCTTTAAAGGCTTTGCTCTTTCTATTACTATTTGATGAATCACAAGTTAGGTTGCGTCAATGCATCCCTGTCGATGCATGGGTTCATGTGTTAAGGTAGTGTCTATCTCTGCCTATATAAATGTGTGTACCCATTGCATTTATGGCACCGTTGAGTCAATAACATAATGACATTCTTGCAATTTGTTCCCATAAGAGTTAGAATATTTTTGAAGTGCTCGCAGTAGTACTTCAAGGATTGTGAAAATCCTTATTCAAGCATCAATGCACCTGGACAGTTTGATGTAACAGCAATAAAGATGAGATTCTTGAAAATCCTTATAGCACTTAGAAAAGATTAATGTTTACTTTCATGTACTTTATTATTCATGCACTTCACATTCATGTTCTTAATTAATTAATAGGCTTAAGTAATACACATAAGTACAACTACCTTGAGCATATCATTAATGCTTGGTAATCCTAGCAATGTTATTGCTTGGTACACCCAGTAGCTTAACCCTTGGTAACCTAGTACTGTCATAACGAGTTCAGGATGTGTACAAAAGGTGGGCCTGGATACCTATGCTAGGAAATGGACTAAGGCATTAGATAGTTACTTAGATTAGTTTCCAATTAATCACTTTATTCACACTTAGACTTAATCCAATATAATATAAAATTAATAAAAATCATGTGCCTTGCCTTACACTTAACCATACACTTGCACCTACACAAGTGAAGCCAAGAAGATAATGATCACATCCTTAGGTCACTATCTTTGCTATTGGTATTTAGAGAGCTAAAGTCCATAGAATTCGATCAAATCATTGGTGCAATGCTTGTGCTTCATATGGTTGGGCATAGGGACTACTTGCCACTCATCATTGGCTTTGTTGTTAGGGATTTTAGTTAGCTAAGTACACTACCTAGGAAAGATAGTGAAACCATTCACTAATGTTGTAAAAAAAACTTAATGCTAACACCATTAAGATAAAGAAAAATAACAAATTCATACTATTTTTTCTTAATCATTAATATGGCTTCTTCTCATAGGAAAGACTCTTCACCACCATTCATACGTGAATCCAATCAAAGATAGAAAGGCCTCAATAGTTTAAGGTGGTGTACACTCATCTAGATGCTTACACTCTAAACTTCACCTTCATCCTACACCAAGACAAGCAGCTGTAATGGAGGGACATGGAAGACAATATCATGTTGCCTCCTAACCGATCTATTCCTACAATGCTATTAAACAATCTCATCAAGTTGGGCATTGTAAGACTTAATGCAAAATATGAGGTTTAGGATCATGCTTATCAGGATTATCATCCCACATAAGCACAAAGAAAGAAAGATCAGCAAATGCAACTAGATATAAGGCCTCATAATACAAGTGGTTCCCTAACCACTTATTCTTGTAGACATAAAAATAAGGTGAAGACTTCTTTTTGAGTGCCTTCCAATACATAGATTCTCCTCATCTTTTTGATGAGGATATCTTTAACCAATATTTGCAGTCCACTGTGGACAACCTTGGTTCTAGGAAGAATGGATCCCAAGATCAAGGGATCTTAAAAGGGGGTAGCCAAGGTAAGAGCAATGATAAGCACCAAGAAAAAGACAAACATGGTGATTGGGGTAGGGACCAAAGAAGAGGGGCTAGCATGCACCATTATGATGCTAGTTCTCCTTCCTCTTCACCTTCATCATCCTCGTCATCTTCCTCCTCCAACTCCAATTAGAGTCACGGAAGCAACAAAAATCATGATGGAGATGAACGGTGGGATATAGATGATCATAGATCCCACAAAGATAATGGAGACTGTGGGCATGAGAAATAGGGAGATGACCATCACAGAGAGTGAAGGGACAACAAGACTCATGATAGCCATCATGGCCATAAGAGGGCCCATAAAGATCCCTATGACTATGATGAGCTCCTACTGGCTACCAGAAATATGTTGAACATTGCAAAGGCTATTAGAATACCAACCAAACATGTGAAGAATAGTTGAATCAAATGGTTTGATATGAATAATACTCCCAAGTTCAAGGGGGGATATAATTCAAATCCACAAAATTACCTACAAGCCTTTCACAATGTCTATGCCTTGCAAAATGTGGAGAATAACTAGCAAAAGCTAAAGCTATTCCCAAGGACACTTATCAAAGAAGTAAAAAATTGGTACCAATCCTTGGAATCAAAATCTCTTTGATGATGGAGCACGATGCTTAAGCTATTTAATGATAAGTATCAGATGTACTTTAGAGTGTCCAATTTGAGAAGGCAAATCCAAGGATAGAAATAGGGCACTCATGAGTCCCTAGATGCACCTATGGACAAGTACTATTCCTTGTTGCACTGATGCCCAAGCCATTGCTGCTTTCAATGGGATCAACTATGTCATATCATAGATGGGCTCAAAACTGAAATGAGGAGATTCCTTGGGGTGTATGCCCAAGGGAGACTTTCTAAGCTAAGGATCCATCAAATTCAAAGGCTTATTGAGTAACTAGCTAAAGAAGAGAGAGAGCTAAAAAAATGAGAAAGTGCAAAGGAATACAACAAGGACCCCTCCTTCTGTAAGAGCTAGGTCCATTTCTATGATAATGAGGAGGAGGCATCACTTGATGAAGTGATGCAAAGAAAAACCTTGCCGATCCAAAAATATATTTCTGAAATACTAGCTAAAGTTAATAAAATGTGGGACTTCTTGGATGAAAAATTCCAAAGTACTCTAAAGACTGTAGAAGAGATTAAAGATCAAGGAGGTAGTGGCAGTGAGAGAAGGAAGAAGAAGGAGGCTAAATGTGAGCATTATAGAGCTAAGGGAAAAGCTACAGCAGTTGAGGAGGTTGAAAATTCCAAGTCAAAAGATGATGGATGTGACATATGCCAATATGAACATCCCAAGGGGTGTTTTCCGATTATGTCATACTTGCAAGAATCTAGGGTGTATTCTTTAAATCCCAAACTAGTAAAATGTCAAGCACCTAGAAGGTTGCCTTATTCACAAGGAAACTATCGGCAATAGTTCCACCATCAAACTTACTATCCAAGTGGAGCACCATCCCAACCTCATGAGCAATACTAGTAGTGGCAACACCCATAGTCATGGGGGATACCACCTCCAAGGTAGCACTACCCTTATCACCAACTTGATGCATATGGATATTACATTTAGTAGCCCATCTCTCAACGTGACTCTTCTAGTCACACTTTCTTCCCACATCACTATTACCCTTCAAAATACTACAAAGCACCATCACAAAGGGAGGAGTTCCCATTTTCCTATTATCCTCCTCTACACTCTTCCCCTCTAGCACCTTCAACTTCAACTCCTCTACCACATGCTCCATCCATGTAGGTTGAGATACTTGCACAACGACAACACAAAAATGCCACAAGGGTCATAAACTTATAGTTGACTTCTTAGCTAAGTGATTTTGACTCTAAACCTCACAAGAGACCATTCTTCAGAACCAATAGCTTCACAAAGCCCTCACAAACACATGTGGCTATGCACCCTACTACTACCTCCTCTAAAATATCAGTTGAGCCACCTTCAAACCAAAGCACTCCCTAGTTTCATACCATCATGTTGACCCATGAAATCATTGATTAGATTAAGGATGACCATATTTCCAGGAAGATATTTGACCCTAGAAGTCCCCTTGTTTATTTGTAGATTGCTAGAAATTAACCATGCAAGGCTCTTTTGGGCTCAAGTTTTGGAATTAACTTGATTTTTTAAGAAATGTATAAAGCCTAGAACCTGCCTCCCTTGAAAAAGAGCAATATCAAACTACAATTGGCAAATCAATCCATCATTGTTCCTTTAGGATTAGTGGACAACATTGTAACCACCATTTGTGGGTGGTCATATCCTATCAATTTGTTGGTTATCCATGTGGAGAACAATAAGGGAGAATTTCCTATCATCATGAGAAGAGAATAGCTAAGTACTATTGATGCACAGTTGGGGATCAGAGATCTCTTTTGAAAATTTCCAAGGAAAATGAATTTGGTAAGATTGAGAAGAAGCACATTCCATGTATCACCTATAATGACATAGGATGCCACTATGTGCAAAAACTATGGTCCGTAAAGAATCACTTAAGGCATGTAGTTAGTGCACCAATGTCATAGAAATACAAAGGTGCATGTATGTGGCAACCACTAAATAAGAGGGCATCTAGTGGTTGACAATTGAAAGAGAGGTCGGCTCAACAATGTGCATGGAACCAACCAGGAGCCTCAAAGGCTCTTACATGAAGAGCATGGATCAATTAGAATGGATCCATTGCTAACTCTCTAATCAACAAGGTTAAATCAATTAGGGAGAGTTAGAGATCCCTGAGAACTTTAAGTAAGAGCCCCTTAAATTAAAGGCTCTATTAGCAGGAATGGAATATGCATTTCTAAATAATGGTAATCCAGTAATCATCAATGTCACACTTACTCTTGAACAAAAGAAAAAGTTGTTGGAAGTTGTTAACAAATGGCCAATAGCCTTTGCCTGGTCATATCATGAGCTCACTAGAATTGATCTAAGGATATGCTAATATAGAATATATACAGACTCCTCCATCAAACCAAAAAGGCAGTAGCAATGATGCTTGAATCCAAAGCTCAAGCAAATTATCAAGACGAAGATTGAACAACTCCTCAAGGTGAGGTTCATTTATCCCATTGCTTATAGCAAGTTGGTTAGCCCACTTGTTATTATGCCAAAGAAAGAAGAAAAGTGAAGGGTCTGTATAAACTTTAGGTTCTTGATCATAGCTAGTTATAAAGATCACTTTTCATTACCATTTGTGGTTCAAGTATTGGATATGATCATGGGACATTGCTACTACAGCTTTCTAAATGATTATAATGCCTATAACCAAATTCACATTACACTAGAGGACCAAGCCAAGATAACATTCACAAGTCCCTAAGGAACTTTTGCATAGAGAAATATGCCCTTTGGCATGTGCAATTCTCCCACTGCATTTCAACGATTGATCCTCAGCATCTTCCAACAACAAATTGATAGTGGGGTAGAAGTCTTCATGGATTACTTCTCTACCTATGAGACTACCTTTGAGCAAGCCTTGGACCACCTTTAGCAAGTGCTTTAATGATGTGTAGAAACCAACTTAAGGCTCAATTAGCAAAATTATCTTCAGGAATCTAATTTCAAGAAAAAGGATCAAGGTAGACAAGGAAAAATTAAGGGCCATTCAAGAAATCACCAAAAAACCAGAAACTATCAAAGATGTAAGGTCATTCCTTGGCCACACTAGTTACTATAGGTGCTTCATCGAGAACTTCTCAAAGATTTCCAAGCCATTGGTGGAGCTCACAAAGAAAGATGCATATTTATCTAGACCAAGGAATGTGAGCATGCATTCTAGCAACTCAAATGAAAGCTTATAGAAACTCCAATTTTGTGAGTGCCAAACTAGTCTAAACAATTCCATATTATGACAGATGCATTAAACTACACTTTGGAAGTTGTGCTTACACATTTAGATGATCAGAAACGTCCATACTACATCCACTGTGTAAGTAGGAGCATTTTGGATGCACAACTTAACAACACCTCCACCAAAAAGGAGCTTATGACAATGGTGTATGCATTGGAGAAATTTAGGCACTATGTGCTTGGATACACATTTTTTATGCACATAACCACAGTGCCATCTAGTTCCTGATGAACAAGCCAATAGTGAGTCCCCATGTCATACAATGGATAGTGATCCTTCAAGAGTTTGATCTAACCATGATGGACCAAAAGGGAACAGAGAATGTGGTAGCTAACCATTTGTCTTGGTTAATATGGAATAGTAAAGAGGAGGAGAGCCCATTGTTAGATCAATTTCCTAATGAACTTCTCTTTGTTGGTGTTGTTAACGAACAAGATCCCAAAGGAATGAACTACTATGACAACATCCTCGCTATCTACTCACACAAAAGATGCCATAGGAGTGGGACTATAAGAAGAAACAATAGTTTTTTTACCAAGCCAAATACTTCATGCATATCAATGGCAACCTCTACATGGTTTACATAGATGGCCTGGTATGATGGTGTGTTCCTAATGCATATCAACTTCAAGTCCTCCAAGATGCTCATGAAGGCCCTTGTGGGGACAATTATGCTAGGAGGTAAATGGTAATTAAGATCCTCATGGTAGGATATTATTGGCCTATAATCTTCAAGGATGTCCATATATTCTTCCACTCCTATGATAGATTCCAACGTGATGGAGGGATGACTACGTGTATGGAAGGACCTCAATAGTGAATCCAACCATTGGATCCTTTTGATCTTTAGGGGATCAATTTCATGGGGTCCATCATCCCTAGATTATCGTGGTTTTTGACTACTACACAAAATGGGTTAAAGCCATGGCTATCACTAATTATTCATCATCTACAATGGTCGGGTTTCTACAACAGAATGTTGTAAATAGGTTTGGTATACCATGGCATCTATTTCTAATAATGGGATATATTTTATGAATGCCATTTTTCTAAAGCTTATGCAACACTTGGGGGTTGAACATAAACTAACAACTTCATATCAACCCCAAGTCAATGGTCAAGCTAAGGTTATTGATGAGTGGTGAGGTACCCCTACACTCAACAATACGAATACGAGTGTTTCATGCACAATCCGATCGAACTTTGCAGACGGACTAGTTGTGGTATCTAGATAGTTATCCTTAGGTTGTAGTTTGTTATCTTCCCACCTAGACTAGTGTTAACTTTGTCACGTATGGTTTAGTCCAGAGTGAGGTGTATGATGTCTTTCTAAGCTAATGCTACTCCTGAAGGCAATGGAAGATAATATTAACTAAGCTAAGAGAGAAGGGTGATAGAGAATCTAAGCTAGCCTAAGTGCGGTGAGCATCTGTTCCTCAATTATCCGTACACATCTTAGACTTCATGCATGACTACCACTAGGACTACCAAGCGCAGATCCTAGGTACGCTACTAGGTTACCAAGTAGTCACACTTAAATGCCCGTAATCAAGTCGTACTCATTTTGCATTTAACATGAGTTTAAGGGTGAGAGAGATTAACTAGGAAAATAATAATTAACAATTAAATAAAAAATTAAACTAAGTGAATGCTGCAATGATGAAGTAATCTCGATCTTTATTTTCAGTTATGTGCGTGTCCAAGTACGTCACACTCGAATAAAGGATGTCGTACAATTACAATCACCACACTGCGGGCATACATTGAGAGGAAAAGGGTTGAGAGAAAGAAATTAAACACTTAACTAAGAACTACTTACTTAAAACTTACTTCTATGTTTGCCTACCTCTTATTTATAGACGAGGAGGTAGGCTACAATATCACATACGCGATATCGCGATGAACTAAAATGCGACTCATCATACCCCCACGACTAAATGAAAACTCGTGCTCAAGTTACAGTGAGAACAAGCTCCATTGATTACACAGTGGATAGGTATGGGATTATTGGATGGTAAAAATGTGTTTATGCTGCAGTGTGGAATCAAAACAAAATTAAGACACAACACAGAATGTTCTACAACTATAAAATTGGTGGAACTCATGTAGTTCCTGGTGGCGGTGGCTCCTCCATAGGTGCTTTCCCCTTGTCTTATGCTCTAGGTCTTGAGGCTTGATAGCATTGAATTATGGCCTAGAGTTTCTCCTCTTTGGTCTAGGGATCCTATGTTATCCATGCTAATGTTCCGATGTTTGATGGAGTTGGCACCTCCCATGGGTAGGGTAGTTGCAGAAACATTTGATTGGCCTTAACATACCAAGCCGCAAACACCCGTCGTTCCTCCTCGTAGGCTTTGGCTTTGTCTCTATACTCTTGAAAATCCACAAGCCATCGATCCAAATTTGTTGTGACACCTTTTTATCCTTGGTAGCTCACCTTCACCACCTCAAGTTCAGAACTAGCAATCTCTAGTTTTTGCAATATCTTCTTACGTTCTACAAGTTCTGTTTCATATTTGATATAGGTGGTTGCTACCTGTTCCTCGAGCTCTATTCTCGGGTACCCTACTATGAACATGGCAAGGTTGGCATACTGTAAGTTTGCCAACTCCATGTATTCTGTAAGATCTTGGATTTGCAGGTCCTGGTTCTTAACTTCCGCCTGGTGGGCAAACGCATATGTGTCCAATATGGCCCGCTAGTCAGTGTGTTGAGCACTAATAGTGTTGATGTGGGCCTTGGCCATATGGATCTCTTTCTCCAAGATCTATTTGTACATCCCCACCTGGTCCCAAAAGTGCTCCTTTAGCTTTTCATGTCATTTAGCCTCATTTTGCCATGCACTTATTTCGATAGCTGACTTTTGGAGAATAGCGCGTACCTCCTCCATTGAGAGGGTTCAGTTCTCCCTGGCTAAATAGCTCATGTCTTGGTTGACCCAAGTGAATTGTTCTCGCAACTAATGAAAGTGTTCCTCGAGAACATTCCTTTACTTCTCCACAGAGGACAACCGAAGGTTGTCAGCAACAAGCTGCTTGTTTTCCTCCTGTAAGGCTTTGAGTGCCTTGATATATGCATAAGTTTGTGCTTGTGCTACAGAGGCATCCAAAATAGCCTTCTCTTTTTCCTCAGCCGCCTTTTTATTCTCCATTAGTAGCTTGGTTAGTTGCTCAATTTTGAAATTATCTAGCTGGTCTATGGGAACAAATTGCAAAGGGTCCCACTGTGCTGCTTGTAGGGCCACGAGCTGCTTTTGTAATTTCTACACCTCTGCTTTAGCATGCTCGGCCCTCACTTCTATTAAGATCAACTTCCCCTTAGTGGAAATGAGGTTTGATTGAATTACTGTAACATCTTGAGGGATGTCAAATAGAGACATCATTATCTGTCCTATTTGTAGCAATCAATCAAGCACATCCTCATGTTCTACAGGAGTCATTGAGGTTCCAACCAAACTCATCGTACATCGGGGTCTAAACAAGTAAACAACTGAGCAACCTAGGGCCCTATATTCAGAAGGTTTAATACTTCCAAAATGTCCTATGTGGAGAAATCGACTGTCACACCACAAATATTAATGGTGGTGCCTTGTTCTCTATTGTGCCAGAATTGGTACGTCTCCCCTAGGTACGAGGCACCGCTTTTAGAGAGGATAGGCCATAAGGGAGACCCCTTGAGGTGATCCCTAATAGCCTCAAGAGTAAATTCTGCAAAGGATTCAAAGTTTAATTTCACAATCACTGCAACGAATGTGGATAGCCTGAACACAATCCTGGGGCAACGTGAGATGTTGTCCCTATTCAAGCGCTGTTGCAACTCCTCCTTCTACCTACCCGAACTGTATGGTAGGAGGATCCTCTTGATGAATACTAAATGATTGTTCCTCCTATTCTGCATGTTTTCTGGCAGGGACTTGTTCTTGGCCTCTCCTAGGTCATTTACTTCCACCTTAAGTAGGACCTTCCCGTTGTCCACGTTTCAGGATCATCTACAATCACACGGGGCCAAGCGTTAGTAAGGTTGTCTCCAAAGTTAAGTTATACCTTACTGCTTGCCTTAACTAATTCAATTTTATTCTATCTCTGTGTGATGTTTCCCGAATGATTGTAATAGTGAATCGTGTTACTTAGGTGGTTTTCCAATGTTAGTTTCCCAGTGTACCTAGGGATGAAATTATTTTTAGCATCATTTATCCTTATTATTATAATTAATTACCCTTAATGATGTCCTTTGGGCAATGAAAAATTCCAAAAAAGTTATGCACTATTCGGCGTATGTCCCTCCCCCACGACTAAGCTGAACACTTTGGGTTCAAGTAGGTTCAAACAGAATGAAAATCGGAGTACCAACGAGCGAGATATAGGTAGAAAAGCAAGGGTGTCATACTCACGAGTCGTAGACAAAAATTCAGAAAACTCCCCCACGTGATTTATGAAAAATGGTGCTAAGTGTTGTGGCAGGGGGTCATATATATAATTTTATGCGACATGATATCGTGTACAATACATCGCGTACACGATATCGCGTCAAACGCGATATCACTTACGCGCTATCGTGACCTGACAATGTTTTAGGCCCGAGGGAAAATACCAAATTTTGAAGGTTTTTTTTTCTAGAATGAAAAATAGAAATTAGGACATGTGGCACATGCTGAAGGGTTCTCGGGTAATTAGATGGTTTGAAGGCACAAATAATGAGATGTGGATGAACTTGAGCATTGAGGCCTTGGGTGGTAAGTGAGAGAAAAAGGTCATGTAATGGTTACATAGGAACGCTGGAATTCGGAGGGATAGTAGATAAGGGAAAGAATGTTATGAAAAATAAGCTGAGGGTAAGAAATGGTATGTGTGAGCTATGTCATAAGTGAAAATTACAAAAGATTACACAAGTGAGTCCTCCCCAAAGCAGGTTCCAACCTATAATGCCCTTGTGTAACCACACTTAAAAGTGTCCATGGGTACTAGAAGGGTCAAATGTAATCCGCACCGATTCCACAAAACACATGCATGTAAATATCACCTAAATGAGGTAGGAATGCTATGCTATATGAGGCACGAACTACAATTACGTGAACAACGAGATGAGACGGGGATAGCAGGGATTGTAGAGATTGGGACATGAGGTAACTAACCCAAGGCATAGTGAATCCTACGTGTAAAGCATGATTAACATGTCATTAACTTGTCATTCCAAGATCAAGACCAAGTCCATTCCTCTAATCAGTGACATCGCATTGTTTCATCTAATGATGAGCAACTATGAGAGTACCATAACAACAAGGCGTACAATCACTTGGCGTTTTATTCAAGGGAGGAGTGATTTTTATTTTGTGGCACTTTTCTTTTTGTTTTTCTTTTTCTTTCTTTCTTCTTCTTTTGTTTTCGATTGCTGAATCCAGAGAATCTGCCAACCTTCAGGCATGGGTGCATGTCTTTCCAGTGGGACCCCTAGAACAGCATTGGATTTTTGAGTGCCTTTTGATTACTCTTACTCCCATTTTTCGTTAGATCTACAAGGATCTTAGTATAACCACATTGCATGATAACTCCCACAGGTGTCACCAAAGAGAATCCACAAGTCCCCTTGATNCATGAGTGTTTTATTCATATATGAGATTACTTATAAAAACGTAAAAAGACAAAAAGATAAAACAAGAAATTGAAAAATAAAAAAACTAGAAAACAAAAAGTTGTAAAATTGAAGAAAATAAAAAGTGGTTATTAATCTTGATTATTACTAGAATGGGGGATATCCCCCATAACTAAACAGTTGAGGATGGCAAGGATTAATAAATGGAAGATGAGGATCCTTGCATGTTGGAAATATTGAAGCTTGGCCATACTTACCCCATCGAGGTTCACACACTAGATTATAATAAGCGTAGTGGGGCAATTTATGAGTTGTTTTCCGGATAACGAGTTGACCCACTATGATATTTGGGATCGTTAGATGGTATGCAAGGATCAGGTAGTTGCCCTCCATGCCTATGTTCATTGGGTTGTATGGTTGTTGGAGTGTTAGTTGGTGGCCTTGATGAAGTAACATGAGGTGTTGGGTTCGAAGGTAAGGGTGCACCACAGTGTTGGGTTTGTGCTGAGTTGGAGAATGTAGTGGCCTTGGAATTGTGTTGTCCCTTCCTATGGTCATGTTTAAAGAAGGGATGCTTTTGATGTTGAGGAGGCCTCTCACTGCTGTTATTAATATTGGCACAAGTGATGTTTGGAGGTTGTTGCTATGGTGTAGACACCTTAGGAACAGTTGGTGGTGATGTAGAAGGAGGGAAAGGATGAGAATGTTGAAAATTAGGAGAAGTATGTGGTACACAAGGCGGTGGTTGTGTTAAGGACATGGGTTGATAGTATTGAGGAGAATAGTAAGGCGGTGAGATAGAGTGTGTTGGCCCAGTTAGAGAAATAGGGTATTGGACTAGATAAGCATTTGAGTTCGGATGATATGAAGGGTATCTCCAGTTTAGGGGTGGATTCCCCCATGACTGGGATTATTGCCACTGTGATTGAACATAGTATCTTTGTACGAACTCTGGGTGTAACGTGCTTCCCCAATGCTCATATAAATATAACAAGACTGGGCATTGGCCCTTGGGGTGATCGTACAGGCAAATGTTGCATTCATACGTGTGATTGGTAGTTGAGCTCTTATTTTCCTTATCCCTTCTTTCTG
>MNCI01009017.1:644101-710824 GCA_015680685.1 Gnetum montanum | reverse complement strand
ACTTTCATTAAAGAGTTCTACCATTGTTGGCCAACGTCGTATTGAATTTTTTTTAATGATCTATACCATACTTTTGCTTGGCCAACAAGTGTCATAGGGAAGAGCTTGAGTTTTTGCCAACCATTATCGATGTTATTCCATGTGCAGGCATCGTAGAAGGCTTGTAAATGTTGTTGCGGATCTAAGTCATAGCCTCCTGAAGAATTGGGAAAGTTGTTTAAATCGAGCCTAGGTAGGCGGCTCTCTCTATGATGCCTACGTGAGATTCGAACAGCCTCTTATATTTGCATTATGCTTTTGTGTGTTGAGATGATGTTGCTTTCGTTTATGTTTGTAAGAAACCCCCACCTTGGGTTGCGTATTCCAATATTCATTATCATATAATTCATTGGTTATCCAATGAACTTCCTCACTAGGTGTGGCATTATTGTAATCTTGTAGGAGAGGCATGGTTGTGAAATTGTGTGTGAATTTGTATGTGAATTCTCGTAATTATTTCTTCTTGCTAAGAGATATATCATTAATTCCTATACAGTGACCTTGTGTGATATAACTAATCTAGATAACTAGCATCGTCTCCGGCAACGGCGCCAATGATGAGTGGCGAGGTACCCCTACACTCAACAATACGAATACGAGTGTTTCATGCACAATCCGATCAAACTTCGCAGACAGACTAGTTGTGGTATCTAGATAGTTATCCTTAGGTTGTAGTTTGTTATCTTCCCACCTAGACTAGTGTTAACTTTGTCACGTATGGTTTAGTCCAGAGTGAGGTGTATGATGTCTTTCTAAGCTAATGCTACTCCTGAAGGCAATGGAAGATAATATTAACTAAGCTAAGAGAGAAGGGTGATAGAGAATCTAAGCTAGCCTAAGTGCGATGAGCATTTATTCCTCGATTATCCGTACACATCTTAGACTTCATGCATGACTACCACTGGGATTACCAAGCGCAGATCCTAGGTATGCTACTGGGTTACCAAGTAGTCACACTTAAATGCCCGTAATCAAGTCGTACTCATTTTGCATTTAACATGAGTTTAAGGGTGAGAGAGATTAACTAGGAAAACAATAATTAACAATTAAATAAAAAATTAAACTAAGTGAATGCTGCAATGATGAAGTAATCTCGATCTTTATTTCCGGTTATGTGTGTGTCCAAGTACATCACACTTGAATAAAGGATGTCGTATAATTACAATCACCACACTGCGGGCATACACTAAGAGGAAAAGTGTTGAGAGAAAGAAATTAAACACTTAACTAAGAACTACTTACTTAAAACTTACTTCTATGTTTGCCTACCTCTTATTTATAGACGAGGAGGCAGGCTACGATATCGCGACGAACTAAAATGCAACTCATCAGTTACCAATAGGAAAATAACCAAAATACTAACTTGCACTATTAGTAAATATAGAAAGAACTAGAGCAACAACTCAACAATGTCCTTTGGGCTTATCATTCAACATGAAAACTTTCTATTGGTAGTCTTCCTATGAGTTAGTGTATGAAAAACTACCAACACTTCCCATCCAAGCTAAACTATATATACTTTCAACTACATGTGATCTCGACTTAGACCTAAGTCTAACCCAAAAATAAAGGTTAATGAATCTCAATGTGCTAGATGAGAATCAATTAATGACCCTATCATCAAATGAATTGCACAAGGTGCATAGTAAACAACACCATGACCTCAATATTAGTGATGAGTGGCGAGGTACCGCTACACTCAACCATACGAATATGAGTGTTTCACGCATGATCCGGTCGAACTCCGCAGACAGGCTAGTTGTGGTAACTAGACAGTTGCTCATAGATCGCAATTCGCTATCTTCCCACCTAGACTAGTATTAGCTTTTTCATGTATGGTTTAGTCCATAGTGAGGTGTGTGATGTGTTCCTACACTAATGCTACTCCTGGGTATGATGGGAAATAATATTAACTAAGCTAGGAGAGAGAATGAGAGAGAATCTATACTAGCCTAAGTGCGATGAGCATCTGTTCCTTAATCATCCATACACATCTTGAACCTCGTGCATGACTACCACTGGGATTACCAAGCACATGGCCTAGGTACGCTATTGGATTACCAAGTAGTCACACTTAAATGCTCGTGATTAAGTCGTACTCATTCCGTGTTACTAGGAGATAAGGGTAGAGAGATATTAACTAAGAAAGCAATAAATAACAATAACAATTAAATAATTAAGCTAAGTGGATGCTGCAATGATGAAGTAATCTCAATCTTTATTGCCAGTCATGTGCTTGTCCAAGTACGTCACACTCGAATAAGGATGTCATACAATTACAATCATCACACTGTGGGCATGCACTGGGAGAAAAGGGTTGAGAGGAAAAATTGATGTACTAAAAACTATTGAAAACTTAAACTTCAAAATAGACCCTTACCAAATTTTCCTACCTCTTATTTATAGATGAAGAGACATGCTGCGATATCGCGTACGTGATATTATGTCTAGGTTGTGATATGGCATACGTGATATCATGGGTGCAATATCGCAACCAACAATTCATGACTCATCAATTAGAAAAGTAAATTTTCAACTAAGAGATAAGGTGCTATACTAGAACCCCATGCACATACCTCAACAAATAAAATTTTAAACATTATGAAAGGACCCTTACATTATCTATGAAACCTTTCCATCTAGGGCCATGATGATCTACCATCCTTATAGCCCAAATAAAAGATTCTTAGTCAACACCCAGCAACTCAAGCCTTTTCATGAACCATAAGAAACTAGTAGGAATAATGCCTCAATCGATGGTCAAGCATGCTCTATCTTTCAGAGCTTCCCCTTCCAACTTAGTTGTGGGAGAGATGGCCATCCATGCTGATATTTTATAATGTGACTTCTCGATTTTTATCTTTTTTGTTTTACACCATCTTTAGTACATTTTTTTGTTTTCTTGAGTGTTTTACAATTTTTTCTATATTTTCCTTTATTTGAAATTTTTTTATAGTTCTTCCTTTTTCTTTATTGTCATTAGGATTTTGGTGCCAACTACAGCTATTGATTGATGGTGGTCTGTAACTTCATTGATTATTTAATTACAAATGACTAGATTTCATTTTAGAATCTTAACATTTACTAATGGGCCATTGATTCTTTTCATGATATCAAGTAGTAAGTCCACATCATCCACCATTGCACACAAGTCTATGGTGTTTCCTCATTTTGAAAATATGAGATTCCTTCTTAATAAAAACTTACAATGAATTTGTGATCTTGATACTTTTCAAACCTGGAATGAATTAAGTGGATGAACAAGGATGTGACTTCAAGGGGATTTGTCACTTTTGTACCTTCCTATTGTCTAAGGTTGCATGAGTATTTCCATGGATTTCTTACTATTTCTCTGTCAACTAATAAATAGGAAGCAATGTCTTTACATGGTGTGGTTTCCATTTGGGAAACAATAATAGGAATTCAAAGCACACCCCTTAGACACAATATTTAGGGTAAGTAACTATAACACTTAGAATAATTGTGCCTCAAAATCATTTAACCCCTAGGTATACCAAGAAACAAAAAATTGGAAACCACCTAAGTCACAGGACTCATCATTACAGTTTTTGGGCAATATCACACGTGATAACATAAGATCATTAATTAAGGCAAGCAGTAAGATATAACCTAACTTTAAAAACAACCTTACTAACACTTGGCCCCATGTGATTGTAGATGGCCCCGAAACGTGGACAACAGGAAGGTCCTGCCCAAGGTGGAAGCAAACGACCTAGGAGAGGTGAAGGACAAGATCCTGCTGGACAACATGCAGAATAGGAGGAACAATCATTTAGCATTTATCAAGAAAATCCTCCTACTGTACGGTCCAAGCAGGCAAAAGGAGGAACTGCTGCAGTGCCTGAACAGGGACAACATCTCACGTTGCCCCAAGATTGTGTTCAGGCCATCCATGAAAAGTCCACATTCACTACGGTGATTGTGGAATTGAACTTCGAATATTTTGTAGAGTTCGCTCCTGAGGCTATTGGGGATCACCTCAAAGGATCCCCATTATGGCCTACCCTCTCTAAAAGCAGTGCCTGGTACCTAGGGGAAATATACCAATTTTGGCACAACAAAGAAGAAGGCACCATAGTTAACATTCATGATGTGACTATTGATTTCTCTGTTCAAGCCATTTCGGAAGTATTAAACCTTCCGAATATAGGGTNATCACGGGTGCAATATCATAGCCAAAAATTCATGACTCATCATACCCCACGATTGAATGAAAACTCGTCCTCGAGTTAAAGTGAGAACAAGCTCCATTGATTACATAGTGGATAGGTATGGGATTGTTGACTGACTAGAATGGACTCATGCCACAGTGTAGAGTCAGAAAAAATTGAGACATAACACAAAAGAAAAAAAAAATTCTATGATTACAAAATTGGATGGAACTCATGTAGTTCTTGANCCTATGGAGGAGCCACCACCATCAAGAACTACATGAGTTCCATCCAATTTTGTAATCATAGAATTTTCTTTGTGTTGTGTCTTAATTTTGTTTTGACTCCACACTGCGGCATGAATCCATTCTAGTCAGTCAATAATCCCATAACTATCCACTATGTAATCAATAGCGCTTGTTCTCACTTTAACTCGAGGACGAGTTTTCATTCAGTCGTGGGGGTATGATGAGTCATGAATTTGCTGGCTGTGATATTGTAGCTATGATATCTTGTTATTGCAGTGGCCACGATATCGCAACCTACCGCGATATCGCATACACGATATCACGGCCTGCCTCGATGTCTATAAATAAGAGGCGACTTTCCCAGTTTTAGGCATCTAGTTTTAGTCCCTTAGCAAAACTCTGGCAGTTTTATCCCTCCATAGATAGAATTATTTTCCAATGTATGCCCGCAGTGTGGTGATTGTAATTGTATGGCATCCTTTATTTGAGGGTGACGTACTTGGACACACACATGACCGAAAATAAAGATCGAGATTACTTCATCATTGCAGCATTCACTTAGTTTAATTAATTATTTAATTGTTATTTACTTCTTTCCTATTTAATATCTTCTCACCCTTATCTCATGTTAAAACGTGGAATGAGTACGACTTGATTACGAGCATTTAAGTGTGACTACTTGGTAACCCAGTAGCGTACCTAGGATCTGCGCTTGGTAATCCCAGTGGTAGTCATGAACGAAGTCCAAGATGTGTACAGATAGTCAAGGAACAGATGCTCATCGCACTTAGGCAAGTTTAGATTCTCTTACCCTTTCTCTCTTAGCTTAGATAATACTACTTTCCATTGCCTTCAGGAGTAACGTAAGATTAGAAACACATCATACACCTCACTCTAGACTAAACCATACATGACAAAGCTAATACTAGTCCAGGTGGGAAGACAACGAACTGCGACCTAAGGCTAATTGTCTAGTTGCCACAACTAGTCCGTCTGCGGAGTTCGACCGAATTGCATGTGTAATGCTCGTATTTGTATGGTTGAGTGTAGGGGTACCTTGCCACTCATCACCACTATTGATACTGTTCATTCGGTTGTGGTGGAGCTCCACTCGAATAATATGTCAAGGGTTGGTGGAACTACCTCGGGTTACCTTGAGGATAAGGTAATCTTCTAGGTGCTTGCCATCTGTTTAATTGTGGGTTTAGTGCATACACCCCATACTCTTGTAGATGTGACACTACTGGGAAACATCCTTTAGGATGGTCATATTGGCATATCTCACATCTGCCATCATTGTCTATGCCCAAATCCACAACCTCTTCAATGACGGCAACCTTGCTGTTACCTTTGTTACGTGTATACTTGACTTCTTTCTTTTTCCTCCTTTCTCGGTCACTACTTTATTCTCTAGAATCCTCTACTATTTTAAGAATGGTTTGAAATTTATCATCTAGGGAGTTCCACATTTGATCCACCTTTGCTAATACTTCTTATGCAAATTTTTGAATGGGCAAAGTCTTTCTATTCACCATCTCTTTAAGTGGTGACTCTTCTTCATCTTCGCAAAATCTAATTTCCTTCTTTCGAAGGGAAGGATCTCTATTATACTCCTCCTCACTTTCTCTTTTTCTTAACCCACCTTCCTTCTTGGTAACTTGCTCCAACAATATTTGTATTTGATGGGCTCTAAGCTTGGATAGCCTTCCTTGGGCGTAAGTCCCAAGGGTTCTTCACGTTTCGTACTTAAGCCCATCCACGAGATGGCATAATTGTTCCTTTTGTAAGTAACCATGCCCAGGGCAATGATGTAATAAGGTATAATATCAGCCCATGGCAACATCCAAGGGTTCATGTCCTCCTTGTTTCCATCCTTGGATTTGCTTATGCAAGTTAGACACTCGGGAGTACATTTGATGCTTATCATTGAACAGCTCTAACATGGTACCCCATCGACGAATGGATTCTAGTTCTAGGACCGGTACCAACTTTCCACTTCCTTGATTAGTATCTGTGGAAACAACTTTAGTTTTTGCCACCTATTTTCTATATTTTGCAAGGCACATGCATCATGGAATGCTTGTAAATGGTTTTGAGGATCAGCATTGTATCCCCCTTCAAATCATGGGATGTTATTCATGTCTAGTCTTTTGATCCTATTGTCTTTTTGGTGCCTTGTTGGAATTCTAATGGCTTTTGATATATCTAACGTACTTCGGGTGACGAGTAGGGGTTCATCATGATCATGTTGTCTATGGCGTCTATGATGCCTATGCTATTCCCTACTCTCCTTTCTTTTGTGATGTGTCTTTCTAGACTACCCTTGTTCCCTTTCTTGATTGTTTTATCTATGATCTTTGTTTTGCTTACCATTATCCTCATGGTCTCATCCTTTGTGATTGCATCTAGATCTCAAAGAAGAGGGGGAAGGAGATGATGAAGGTGAAGAGGAAGGAGGACTAGCACCATGACAGTGCCTGCTACTTTCTCTTCGGTGGTTGTGGCCTCGGTCATGGTTATGATCGGAATGTCCATCATTATCATGTGTTCGTGTTCCTTTTTCAAACCCTTTATGTCCGTTGGTATCAAAACTTGGGTTATGAATAGTTTAGTGAAGATTTTGATACACAACTCCTTAATTGAAGTCAACGAGAGGAACATCATTTTGTGGAAAACCTCCCAAGGCAGGTTCACCACCCTTGTTTTCACTTAGGACATACGAGACATCTTGAGACCACTTTCCCTTCATAAATTTGTAATGTCTCTCTTCTTATAGGTCCCTTTGATGTTGTGCCTCCGTGGGTTGATAATCTCTCGAATCTTGTTCATGCACAATGTACTCTGATTGTAAGTGTTGCATACCAATTCATGTGAGAGCACAAAGAAGCATGCTTGGGATTGAGCGATCGGGAGGTAACACTATGTTACCTTCAAATCACACCAACGTAGTTGTTCATCCTGGTGGAGGTTAAAGGTAAAGTTTGGTACATACTCATTAGGATGAATGTATACCAAACGAAACCGTTGGGGTACTCGTAGATTATCTTGTACACTTTGCCTCCGATTGTTCATGGTGTTAGACCTAGGTGGTGAAGCACTCTTATAAGAAGAAGGAGACATGATTGATTATTCAGTGTGCAATACTCTTTTTTAATGATTGTAGGATAACTAACCCTAATGGTTCGTTCCAACGATGGAAGGATTTCCTAAGTTCTAATCAGCGCACAAACAACAAAATTCTCGACAATGGTGCCAATGATGAGCGGTGAGCTACCCCTACGCCCAACCATACGAATACAAGCATTCATGCACAATCTAGTTTAACTTCAAGGATTAAGTGATTATGCGCTTACACAAAACAAGGATGGGTTATGTGATTGTTGTCTTCCCAAGCTTACTTGTAAGACACAATTGTATGGTTAAGTAAACTTGAGGTATATGATTTTTATGCTTTTTATGTTTTATGTTCTTGGTGCTTAAAATGGAGAAATGAAATAATTTAGTAACTACTTTGATTTAACTAATCAACTATGCTCTAACTAGTCCTAACACCAACATCTGTTCCCACTCTCCAGACACATCTTGAACCAGTGTAACACTACTGGGATTACCAAACGCTAGTTGTTATTGGGTTACCAAGTGTTTCACGTATGCTCGAAGTGGTCGTGCCAAGTGTGCTAATTCATTAACAATTAACAATTAATGGTTCGAGGAAAGTAACATGAATTAACTATGGAAAGCATCGAATAACAGTAAATAACATGAAATGCAACAATTAAGCTATTCTGAATGTTGCAAGGTTTATCGCAAAGTTCATTTTATTTCCAGACACAAGGTGTGCTTAGGTACACAATGCTCGAATAAAGATCCATTCACTTTATGACTCCTACTGCGGACACTCAGAAATAATTCTAACTCTGGAAAGGAAAAACTGCAAGAGTTCGACTAAGGGACTAAAAACCTAACTGCCAAACCAAATGCCCCGGTCTCTTATTTATAAGCGACGAGATAGGTTCTGACATCACATGTCCAATATTGCTTTGGCACCTTCGATATTGCGTATCTGATATTGAGGATCCGATATCGTGACTCATCACTATACTATACTTGATGGTAAAGATTCTATTTGTAAGATTACATGAAGTAGTGAAGTAATGGGGATGTAGAATATATTAGCATTTTGCCACAACTTTGTTTTCTATTGCATGTCAAATTCTTTTGCTATTTTAAGTTCAAGCATGGATGTTGTGAGGGCGAAGCCATCCTTTCTAACATCTTTGGCTGTGCAATTATAAGGTTGCATATTTACATTTTTAAAATTGAAAAAATTTTCTTTTCTATATTACTTTTGGTATTTTTTACTTAGTGTTAAGCATGTAATGAATGAAAACATGAATGAAATAAGACCTAGGTAGGTTGCTAGGACAGTTTTGTTGTTGTTGTCGTTGGAACCTGAACATAATTGTAATGTAGGTACACCCCAAGATATATAGTCCAATTGGAACTTTATAATTCTGTATTGCCCACTAGAATTGAACCCAAAACTTAGAGCTTTTAAATCAAGAGTCTTATCACTAGGCTAATACCTCATTGTTATTTTTTTAGGTTTTTTTCTTTTTTGCTTATTATTAATATTATTTTTGACATCCAACACCCCCTAAATTAAACACCTTCTACATAGACACAACAATTATTCCTTCTTACTTAAGGTATAGCAGGTTCTACGAAGCTTAGAAAAAGTGTAGTCATCTTCGGTTAGACACTAACTAAAACCCACTTTTACCTCGTATTAAAGGTTAGAAAAAGTATTGCATTACCTATATGGCTTCAATGAGCACAATTTTTACGATCTTTACAGATAAGAAAGAAACCAGGAACATAAATAGAATGAATGCGAGTGGTGCCTCTGTTGAAATCGTTTCAACAAAGAGGGTGGAAAGGAAACTCTGCAGAGCGAAGTAGAGCGAAGCGAAACATGGGAAAGGATTCAAAGCCAAAGCCAAAAGAATCCTCCAAAGCTGGTAAAGGTAAGGGTAAACAGTCTGCTGGGTCGTCATCTGCGTCTGATGACTCCAAGGGCAAGGCTAAGGCTTCTAGGTCTGATGCGCTTGGCACCTGTACTTTTGTTAAAGGTACGCCTGCCCCTTTTTTGTCGTCAAGTTTTACTTGTCCCATTGTTTGCCATCTTTCTTCCTCAGTAATACGTTAATCATAACATCTCTGGTTGTTCGAAACTCTCATTATTAACTGCTGGAAGAATGTTCTTTCTAAATTTGATCCTAATAAATATTGTTAATTCCAGCAATTAACGTTGGAGGATCTTATGGTCAACTTCTGTGCGTACATTAGCACACACAGATATTTGATTGTGAATGCTTTGCTAAAACATGATTTACAACTAACAATGCTACAACTAGTTCGTATTTGCAGTGAATCCCGTGTTTTTTGGTTCTGAGCTTCTTTTTGAGCTCTTCTGTCGAAGAGTATTGTAGGGTAATGTTCATTGCAGGAATTTTTTAACAGCATTTTATCTTAGTAAAGGCAGATAAAAATGGATTTTTTCTTAAATACAGGGAAGTTTGTTTTCTAAGTTATTTTAAAATAAATTGTCTCCTTTTGCGTTAAAAAAAAAAGCCATCACTTGGGTCTCCATGCTTATTGGGCAAAGCAGGGTCTGTAACGGCTGGTAAATGAAGAAAACCTAACACCTTTTTGAGTAGCTGTGTCTAGGCTTGAACCCATGCTTTACAACTTGATAATCAAATACTGTCAAACCTAATCTCAAACGCATGCCTTATGGCTTGAAAAACATCAGTTTACCATCATACCAAATGATGGCTGCAATTGTCTACTTTTGCATTCATAGTTAGAAAACAATGATACAAATATGGTATGTTGGAACACCAGTTCATCCTCATGGAAACTTGAATCAATGTTCTGTTAGAAGAATAGAGAAAAATTAATTTGTTAAAGAGAAATGAAATTATAAATATTTTATATATGAAATAGAATAAGGATGTATTTGTGTAATAAGACAAAGAATAGATGAGAGCTTGCTTGAAGCAAAGAAGATTAATCTCTACGGGATAGAACTTAGTGAAACGTGAATGGGAAGTTAATCAAGTCATACCCATGAGGAGTCATGTGATCAAGAATAGAAAAGATTTAATGGTACAAATGATTAAAATGGAGCTGGTACTCCAATAAAGCACCATGGTGAAGCAGTGAGAAGAAAGAGACGTGCACTTAGAATGCATGACGATCTGTATGTATAGAAGAATGCTGCAGAAGATTAAAACAACCATAGCTGATAAAGAAGGAAATGGAAGTTAGTAAAGTGGTAGATTTTGTGTAAAGTTTGTGTGAACAAAGAAGTATTAGGTATCTTGTCATAGGCATCAGAAGAGAACTCACACAATTCACAGACTTGTGAATTGACACGAGATATATTATTTTACCTTATCCAATGTTGTGATATTAATACATTGGATTATTTATAATAAAAATTGATACTCTGATTTCCTCATTTATTTTCCATGTTTAAGATCTTGGCATACATGAACATTTATTTCAATGTGGTATTGGAGCCAGAACACAAGAATAATGAGGAAAGTCAGATTAAGAAAGGAAAAAGACTCCCAAGAAGAAAATTGAACAGAAAAATAAAAGTAAAGTATTAAAGAAGGAACTGCAGAAACTCACCCTTGCAGAGAAACAGAGGTGAAATAACCTAGTAGGAAAGTTGACCATTGCAGAGAAGATTCACTTAGACTAGAGCTAACTATAGAAAGTGGCCAGAAATGATAGAAATACTTTTTAGGGTCAATGAAATTTGGGATACTGTTAAATTTCCCAAGAAATTTCCAACGGATGAGGATGAGTAGATGGATCAATTAGCAATACTAATTATTAAGACCAATATTACATTGAAAATCCAAAGGCAAGTCCAAAGAGTAAAATAATCCTATACAATTTAGCAAATCCTGGAAAGGATGTATGGTTTAGTTGATTAGTCTCGGAAAAGGTATTTGATGAATAAGCTAAGGAATCTATGAAAAAAACCTGATCAATCATTGCCGACTTGACAACAAAAATCAATGATGTAAAATTTGAGTTGGAAAATGGAGGGATATTTTTAGATCAAGAAGATATTAAGCAAAGCTTGTGGGATGCCTTACTAGATGAATATTAAGCTGTAAGAATAGTAGTTTACATATTAAATAGAAGTACAATTGTTGCATTGAATTTCAAATGGCTAAATGAGACATGAAATGGAAAGAAACCAAAAGTGGAGAACTTTAAGAGTGTTTTGATGTAAACTGTACTATCATGTACACAACTGCAAGAAAAGTGATGTAAAGGAAAGAGAGAACATTTTTTTGGATATATTGAATATACCAAAGGATACAAAATTTGGGATGATGAGACCCAAAGTTTGGTAATATTAAGAGATGTGGTTTACGATGAGAATAGTCTGATCAGTAGACCTTTCACCTTCCCGAACATTCAAAAATACAATTTGGTGTTTATTGGAATTTGTACAAAAATATCTCTCCGTCAAAGTAGACATCTTTGGCAAGGGGGAGATGTCTTTCTCGAGTGCTGCTGGTCTGCATAGTAGATGTCTTGCCTATAGAGTAGATGTCTTACATCCTAAGTAGACGCCTTCTACTGCAGAGTAGACATCTTCCCTAGTAGGGTTGCATGTAACAATACATCAATGCTAAAGCTCAAGCTCACTAATTACTCCCCAAACGGGCCTTCCTTGATCTTGAACACCTTACGATTGTCACAACATGTTCAACACAAGAAAACAGATACAAACAAGACACACACACACAACAATGCATTGAGGATGCAATAGGGTTGGGTGATGTCTTCAGCACTAAGTGTTTGAGGTTTTCCCTCAAAACCATGGCAAACAATGGTGTTTTTGAGATGGTTGGTATCAATTGTACGAATTTTTTGTATATGTTTAAAAATACCATCAACTTCTCAAATACAAACAAGACTACAAATGGTCACTTAGCAGTTTTCTTATTATAGGAATTATGGGTAGCAATGACTGATTTGATATCTACTTGGTTAATCATCAGAGATAGGAAAGTGGACATGTCCTGGTAGGCAATGACGCTTCTATATATCAAGGTTCATCTTGACTAGCCATTTGACTGGTTCAAGTTGTTGAACCAGGAGATCTAGTAATAGACGAGATTTTGCTTTTATTCTAATAAACTTCATTTTTCCTATTTGTATGTTCTTTTTGCTTATATTTATATCGTGTCACGGGTTGAGTATGAGTCAGTCACAGCCGTCATAAGAGCATGAGACTAGTCCGCCTTGGACAATTGGTACAGTACCATGGTTAAAGGCTTGGAGATGAAGTGTACCATGGAAATAAAAGAAACAAGATGAACTGTGATAGTTTCTGAAATCATGTGGTTAGACTTCATTGATTTGGGTGTTTTCGGCTCTACCAAAGATTTGGTCATGTACCATTGTATCTTTGAAAATAAATTCATATAATATGAGGCAACCATGGAGTTTTTTGTGTCCACAGTTAAGAAGGATATTCCAGATGAATGTGTATAATTCTGCAGCCTGGAAGGATACCTTGGAGTGCGATGCTAACATTTTGGAATCTAGGGTGGTTGAGAGAGTGATGAGGGACATTCAGCAGTATAGCTGTATATCAACCAACACTTCTTCCCACAACAAGGTACTTCTTGCTTTGACTTCTGCATTTTATTATGCGGTTGCATGTTGTATGCACAGTGTTAAGGTAGATGAAGACCTCGGGAAATTACAATTAGGTTACTGTGACACTTTGTTATGGGTGGATGATTTAAATAAAAATGATGTAGTAGGAGTTAGATGCCAGCGGTGAGGGTAAAATAAGAGCAGAGTTTGATGCCTTCAAGTCCATGATGTTAAAGCTTCTGAAGGAAGTTGAGAAGGCCTAGAAGGAGCTGCTGCTGCTGAAGAGCCAAGTTCCACTCACGGCGGTTGACTCTGTACAGTTGTGGTTGCTAGAAGAAGAGGAGAAGGATATAGAGGAATAATTGTTGAAGTTTGCAAGCATTCAGTCAAAGCTTGAAGCATAAAGAGATGATGTTGTATATCAATGGGATACTATAAGGCACAACTTTGACGTAGAATGCAAAGCCAAAGAGAAGGTGACCAGGGAAAGGGATGAGTTGAAAACATAGCTAGATGCAACCAAGGGAGAGCTTGAGCAGGTAAAATTTCCATAACTATTGGAAGATATTTCTGCAATTGGTGGTTATTTGAAGATATCCTCAATATTATGGTTCAAAATAAGCTTAGCATGCTAGATCCCCTTTCTTCCATGTCTAGTGTTGTATTTGGGTGCATAATCACCATCAAATCAAAGTCCCTAGTTCCTAGAATTGCAACCATAGATTCCCAGTCTTTTGCAGTTTCAACCACTGCAGATGTTTTGTATAGTGGTTCTATAGCCCCTTCGGGATCCACAGAAGCTGAAAAAAATGGAAGATGATCCTATGCTTTGTGAGATTGCCAAATTGACAAAATTTGAACTATCTTCTCCATCTAAGCCTTCAGAATTGTAAATGTCTTTTTGTGACAGTTTAATGAAGATTTTTGACTTTTATATTCTGTCTTATTTACTTTATAAGCCAGTTGCTTTATTATTTTGATTATTTGGATCCCTAGAGAACATATATAACCGTGGAGATATATATAATTAAAATTTCATAATAAGCAGAATGTATAGAAACTGTCTTAATAACAAATTATAATTTGTTAGCTTAAAGCTTTGTTGTTTGAAGAAGGATTGTTGTGCCTCCTGATTCATGGTTTGCCTTATCAATAAGAAATAGAGTTAAAATATAGGATCTTGCTAAAGCCATTTGTTAATCCTCTCGTCAACCGTGAAAGTAATAATATATATTTTTCAATTTTTGAATAAATTTGAGAGGAATGTTAAGTCTTAATATACTCAAGGAATATGTTATTTGATGAATAAGAGTATCTAAATATTAAATCCATAGAATGATTGACTATAGAGTAAAGTAGATTGAGTGTTGTGTAGAAGTGTTATCCATGTTGAGTTTGAGAGGGAGTGTTGATAATTATTATTAGTGTCAACTTCAATGCGGAGAGTTTTAGTTAAGAGATGTATAACTGTATCACAATTTACATGAATAAACAAACAATGTTGTTAAGATAATAGAGAGACGTGTCTGTTGATGTATGTTTGTGTCTCTACACAGTTGTGAGATAAAAGAGGCTATTTCTACAGTCTCTAATATACAGAACAACATACACTGTCTAGGTCTCAGTCTACAATTGTAGATAAACTTAATTGCTTCAAGGATTAGAAGTTTTCAAATTGTTTCTTGACACCAGTTGAATATATGTTATAAATCTCAGGATGGTACACTTGATGGTCAGGTCAACCGTGGACACAATATCCTACAATTTGCTTACAAGTAGTTGTCTATGACATATACTACAACAGTTGTTACTCTATTTATATGTTACTTCTTTCATACACATTTGTATTCATTCTACAGTTTCTTTCATGGCTTGTACTTACATATAAAATTATGACAGGCTTCTTCAATAATCTACCTCTCATGGTTTGTTAATGTTTATCTTATTTCTTCATCCTAGTTGCATGGGTACCTTAAATTCCAACAATTTCTTCAATGGGCTGGGTAGACTATTCTCTCTAGTACAATTTCATTGTTGGAATCAACCATAGATTTTCCTTAGTTGATTCTTTCTCCTTCTTGTCTTGTAAATTCAATGCTTCACACTCAGTGACAATTCTTGTTTGAAACTCATCTCTAACTGTGAGGATTTCTTATTCTTGTTGAGGTGTTACCGAAATATGACTAGTAATGGCCTTTCGGGAAAGTCAACGTTAGTCAGCATTATGGACAAAGTTGGCATTACCGAAATATGACTGGTAATGCCAATTTTGTTCATAACATTGACGTGTTATGAAAGGTTACGTCTGTTGCAAAACAGAAATACGTTTAAAAAGGTTGCGTAATACGTTTAAAAAAGTTGCATCCTCGTTCCAAAGGATATGTCCCGTTGAAAACCATAAATACGCCTCATTAGATGAACAGTTTGCGTTGGATTCGGGAGCGCCTACTAAAGCGCAGTAAATCAGCAATGGGTACACATGTTAGAATTTTTTCTGAAATTTTGTATATATAATAATAATAAGGTTCTTGTTAATATCAGCGCTCCGGTTACTGTTGGTCATGGCTTCAACAATGCAGTGATTGTCCCACTGCATATGCATACTTCTCTATTTACGAACTCATGTTAATCTTCTTTGCATATATTGACGTACTGTTTAAAACATGGAATGATCCGGCTTTCAGCCAAGAGAGAATTTGTAATGAAATTTTGTATATATACATTGAAATGACCACCTTGACATGCCTTGTATTATTCTTGCGTTGTTCTCGATGTTTGTTCTGAATTGTGTAGGAAAATCCTTTTCAGAAAATTCTGTAATATAATATACTGTTATCAATAACGTAGATTTCAATAAATTTAGAGTAGCTCCAAGAGTAGGAGAAGAGAAATGGATAGATTACTGTTGGGCGCAACTGTTACTACACTATCCTTTTAGAGATGTCAAACACGATCTGGGAAAAAATGACGAAGAAATTGAACGAAAATGGATTTCTGTTCGACACATCTATGAATTGGAAGAGGAGACATTCGATAAAGAGTTTGAACATGCTTGCAAGGAAGAGAGGTAGTATATAGATATTATTTCGGAAAGACAGGATGGTATTGAATATGATTTTGAAGTACTAAATCAACATCTGCTTACATCAGCTCATTTTCAACGAAGTGAATTCGAAATGCTTGGATTAAGAGATTGAGATAGACAGAACGAATGGTCAGCCAACTATCCTGGAGAGGATGTTGCAAAGATTGCTACATCTTTTGTTCATGGTCATAGATCACATGGGAAAATAACATATTCAAAAAATAACTACAATCAGGTGGACATATCTTCTCTAGGAGTTCAATAGAAGAAATGCTACAAGATTATCACTGGCCATCTATATATGCAACAATTCGAAATGGATGAAGTTTCTCCTCTATTGATGATTATTCAAGGTACAGCAGGCACAAGAAAATCGTATCTCATTGATACGATTCGTAAAGAATTTAGTCGAACTTGCTCATCGGGAAAGAATAGCTTATTGGTGCTCGCCCCTACTGGTGCTGCAACGTATAATATTAATGTAACTATAGTACATTCTGTGTTAAAGATTGGAATCGGAGATTACAAACCATTGGCTGCATCAACTCTGTCATCGTTGCAAAATAAATACAAATACTTAAAGTATATTATTATAGATGAAATGAGTTTCATAGGTGGCAAATTGTTTAGCAGCATTGACCGAAGGCTTAAGGAAATATTTCCAGATAATCTTTTAGATAACTTTGGTGGTAGATCTATGATACTCATTGGAGATCTTGCACAACTTCCACCTGTTAAAGATGTTATATCGTACATATCATCTCAGATGCATGTAAAGAATTTGTGGTTGGCATTCAATAAATTTGTAACCTTGGATGTTGTGTATCGACAAAGGGGTGATGATTCGCAACAACAAAGATTTAGAGAAGTTTTGATGAATATACGAAAAGGAAAGATGACTGATGAGGATTGACTTTTTCAGCTTGAGAATGCAACTTCCATCAACATCGGATGGGTGAGATGGATTTGAGGATTCTGTGCATTTGTTTGATACAAAGGATAAAGTGCATATGCATAATGAAAAAATATTGCTCAAAATGCAGAAGCCAGTTGCACGGTGCATAGTAGATATAAGGACAAATGATGTGAAATTTTCGGATGATTCAGAAGGAGAATTGGACCAAGTAGTGTTCATTTGTGAGGATGCAAGGGTTATGCTCACTGTTAATCTATGGCTAGAAGCAGGATTGGTTAATGGTGCATTGGGAGTCACCAAGAAAACAATATATAGTCCACACTGTCAACCTCCACAGTTGCCATCGTATGTCATCATTGAGTTTGACTCCTATATTGGAGTACCGTATGATAATGAACATCCTCGACAAGTACCCATTCCACCAATCATACGTGGAGGATCTCGTCAACTACCACTTAGATTAGCATGAGCTTTAATGATACATAAGTCACAGGGAATGACATTGGAGAAAGCGTGTATAGATATTGGTAGCAAAGAAACAACAGGTCTTACATTTGTGGCACTATCTCGAGTGAGGAGTATTGACAGTTTGAAGATATTCCTTTCGATCTCCAAAGAAAGATATATCAACATATTTAAGGCTTCGCACCTTCAAAGTAGATTGGATGAAGAGCAATGCATTAAATCTAATGAAGAATGATCTCATTCTTTTCTGTCAACTAATTTGTACCATTTTGAATGTTGAACATTTGTAACTATACATTTTGAATTACGCAAGTTTGTACATTGATCATTTCTGTTGTATTACATGTTTATAATCATTCAATAAAGCATTCCATGGTTTTATAATATTTTTATCTGTTATGTTTAAATCATTCTTCATTAGATTTAATGTGTTGCTCTCCATCCAATCTACCTTGAAGGTGCGAAGTCTTAAATATGTTGATATATCTTTCTTTGGAGATTGGAGGGAATATCTTTAAACTGTCAATACTCCTCACTCGAGATAGTGCCACAAATATAAGACCTGTTGTTTCTTTGCTACCAACATCTATATACGCTTTCTCCAGTGTCATTTCTTGTGACTTATGTATCATTAAAGCCCATGCTAATCTAAGTGGTAGTTGGCGAGATCCTCCACGTATGATTGGTGGAATGGGTACTTGTTGAGGATGTTCATTATCATATGGTACTTCAATATAGGAGTCAAACTCAATGATGATATACGATGGCAACTGTGGAGGTTGACAATGTGGACTATATATTATTTTCTTAATGACTCCCAATGCATCATTAACCAATCTTGCTTCTAGCTATAGATTAACAGTGAGCATAACCTTTGCATCCTCACAAATGAACGCTACTCGGTCCAATTCTCCTTCTGAATCATCCGAAAATTTCACACCATTTGTCCTTATATCTACTATGCACCGTGCAACTGGCTTCTGCATTTTGAGCAATATTTTTTCATTATGCATATGCACTTTATCCTTTATATCAAATAAATGTACAGAATCCTCAAATCCATCTTGCCTATCCAATGTTGATGGAAGTTGCATTCTCAAACTTAAAAATTCATAATTGTCATCAGTCATCTTTCCTTCTCGTATATTCATCAAAACTTTTCTAAATCTTTGTTGTTGCGAATCATCACCCCTTTGTCGATACACAACATCCAAGGTTACAAATTTATTGAATGCCAACCACAAATTCTTTACATGCATCTGAGATGATATGTACGGTATAACATCTTTAACAGGTGGAAGTTGTGCAAGATCTCTTATCATAGATCTACCACCAAAGTTATCTAAACAATTATCTAGAAATATTTCCTTAAGCCTTTGGTCAATGCTGCTAAGCAATTTGCCACCTATGAAACTCATTTCATCTATAATAATATACTTTAAGTATTTGTATTTATTTTGCAACGATGATAGAGTTGATGCAGCCAATGGTTTGTAATCTCCGATTCCAATCTTCAACGCAGAATGTACTGTAGTTGCATTAATATTATACGTTGCAGCACCAGTAGGGGCGAGCACCAATAAGCTATTCTTTCCCGATGAGCAAGTTCGACTAAATTCTTTATGAATCATATCAATGAGATATGATTTTCTTGTGCCTGTTGTACCTTGAATAATCATCAATAGAGGAGAAACTTCATCCACATCCACGACCTCTTCCTCGTCCTTGTCTCTGATCCCTTCCATTCTGTGAAATATTATTATACAAAGTGACCTAATATATTTAGCTTTATTAAATCAGACATTAAATGAATTTCATCTAAAAGAAAAATAAAATTTCATTTACAAACCGCACTTCCTTCCACTTGTTGTTGCTGCATTTTTGCTCGACATGTTTTTTAACGTAAGCGATCTTGTTCCATTCTTTGCAACTCCAAAGGATCTCCCCCGTTGCCGAGCTTCTCTTCTTCGATCTTTGAGACGTTGTCTCGCTCGATTTAACTCACGCTCTCTATCACCTAGAATGATTTGTATTTATAGGAATGAGAATGACGCAACCTTTCTAAATGTATTTATGTTTTGCAACGGATGTAACCTTTCATAACACGTTAGCGTTAGTCAGTGTTATGGACAAAGTTGGTGTTACCGAAATATGATTGGTAATGGCCTCTTGGGAAAGTCAACGTTAGTCAGCGTTATGGAAAAAGTTGGTGTTTTTGTGAAGACTTAATGATTCTTGAAAGACTAGCAGAGTATGGCTTGTAGCATGCGTTATGCGTTAATGCGTTAGTTAACACATCAAGGTAGCCTCCATATCCACTAATGCATCAAGGTGGCCTCCATATTTACTAACGTGTTTTTGTGTTGGCATTAGGGCTTTTCCATAGCCTGTAACACATTTATGTGTTGACATTGGGGCTCTTCCATATCCGATAACGCGTTTACGTGTTGGCATTGGGGCTCTTCCATATTCGCTAATGTGTTTACGCGTTGGCATTGGGTCTCTTATTTTTTTTCTAATTTCTCATGGTAACCGATTTCGTGGCCTATAAATTCGTTCTTGATGAGAGAACAAAGGCACCACGAATTAGAGTAGGATTGTAGTTTTAATCCCTTTCATAGATGCTTAAAGGTTGCATACATCATTGTTGTAGAGCGCTGGTGTGAAAGAAGAATCTAAACACCAAGTTTAATTCAAGGTATCAATGGTTGGAGGTTAGTTCCATTTGCTTCAACATTGTGCATTTTTGGTTATCTATGCATGAAAATTTCTTGTGCAAGCTACAAATTTTGTCTTACATTTGGTATCAGAGCTTCATCTCTGTCTTTGTCTTGATGCCATTATCGGTTAGTAAGTGGAAGGCTTGTTTATGATTGTGATGGGCATCCCTGTAAAACTACTAACCTCTACGGCATTGGTTGTGTGGGTCCTTTTTGCAAGGCATTGGTTGTGTGCATAAAGTTGCTTTATTTAAAGAATATTAAAAATTTCGTAATGCATAGTTTTTCCTGCATAAAATTGTAACTTGTGATCTTTTCTTTTCTTTTTTGTACGATTAGAGAGTAGCCACAACATATTTAATTGTGCAAAATTGTTAAAAGTTTTGGATCACATATGGAAAAATAAATTGTGATTAATCATATGTAATATAATAAACTTTATCCCACAAGAATTTTTATTGTATTTAATATGATTAATTAGGATGATATGTTAAATTATTTTTCTTAATTTGCCAATAGGGATGGACATTGATAATGATATTTAATCAATGCCTTTAACAATTTGAGTTATTAGACAAAGCATTGGCTAGCACCTTAATAATGAAGTTCTCATCCATGAAGCTCACCGAAATTCGTGGTGTGTGAGCACATTATGCAAATGAGGGATATAGCAGCTCAACTGAAAACACTTGAGGTTGAGATGTCAGAATCTTTCCTTGTGCACTACATCTTAAACACACTCCCATTGCAGTATGGACCCTTGAAGATTTCTTATAACACACATAGGGACAAATGGTCAATCATTGAACTAATGACCATGTGTGTGCAAGAAGAGGGTAGACTTGTGATGGAAGCAAAAGAGAGCGTGCATCTGGTCACACAAGAAAAGAATAAAGAACAAGCCAAAGGCAAGTGGAAGGTCAAATTGCTTGCACAAGCTAATATTAAGAAGGAATCTAGATGCTTTTTCTACAAAAAGAAAGGGCACATAAAGAAGGATTGTCCTAAATAGCAGAAATGGCTTGAAAAAAAAGCTACTCAACTCTTGCTTGTTTGTTTTGAATCTAATATGGTTGATGTTGGCCATGACACATGGTGGATTGACTTTGGTTTTACAATCCATATTATCAATTCCTTGCAGGGGGTGCAAAACCTAAGGAAGCTAGTGGGAAGTGAGTCTTGCATCTATTCAGGCAACAAAATGTGTTGACATGTGGAGGCAATCGGAACACGCAAATTAGTTTTAAGCAGTGGTTTTGGTTTAGAGTTGGAAAAGACATTTTATATTCCAAGTTTTTCAAGGAATTTAATTTCTGTTTCAAGGCTTGTATCATTGGGATTTTTCTTTAATTTTTCAGATACTATATGCAGTCTACATTATAGATCTGAACTTATTGGAAGTGCTACATTGACAAATGGTCTTTTCAACATTAATTTACAAAAGGAAACTTCTTATACTTCTATGCATGTTCATGCTGGCATTAAGAGATGTGTTATGAATGATAAATCCTCTATGTTGTGGCATCATATATTAGGACATATCTTTATTGAGAGAATAAAGAGATTAGTAAATGATGGAGTACTTAGTACTCTAGATTTTACCTACTTTGACACTTGTGTAGACTGCATAAAGGGAAAGTAGAGCAATATGTCAAAGAAAGGTGCCAAGAGGAGTTAGTCTAGATATGGATGTGTATGGTCAAAAGTATTTCATTACCTTTATTGATGATTACTCACGATATATGTATCTCTACTTGCTTCATAACAAAAGTGAAGCTTTGATTCCTTTAAGGTGTTTAAGGCTGAAGTAGAGAAACAATGCAGTAAGCAAATAAAGTTAGTGAGATCTGATAGAGGTGGTGAATACTATGGTAGATATACTGATGAGGGACAAACACCTGGTCCATTTGCTAAGTTTCTTCAAGAGCATGGAATTGTTGCCTAGTACACTATGCCTGGTTCTCCTGACTAGAATGGTGTGGTAGAAAGAAGAAACCGAACATTATTGGACATGGTGCGGAGTATGCGTAGTAGCTCCAAGCTTCCTAAGTCCTTGTGGACTAAAGCTCTCAAGATGGTAGTGTATATATTAAATTGAGTTTCAACCAAGGCTATCTCAAAGACACCAGTTGAATTATGAAAAGGTTGGAAATCGAGTTTGCTACATATATGCATTTGGGGATGCCCGTCTAAAGTAAGAGTCTATAATCCACAAGAAAAGAAGCTAGACCCAAGGACCATAAGTGGGTATTTCATTGGATATGCTGAACGGTCTAAGGGATACAGATTTTATTGCCTATCACATACTACTAGGTTTGTGGAATCAAGGAATGCTAAATTTCTTGAGAATGACTTGATTAGTAGGAGCAGTAGATACATTGTTCCTAAGATAGATCATACAAACGCACAACCCGCTACTTCAAATGATAGACTGATTGTTGTACATAATACGCCTAGAGAACAAATGCGTAATAAACAACAACTAGTCATTGAAGTTTTACAAATGACTAATCAAGAAGTTGTAGATCTAACTAAACAATAGATATAAGAACCTATTGAATAGCCTCTTGAACATCATGATCCTCAAGAGAATGATGAACCAACATTAAGAAGATCTACTAGAGTAAGGTGATCAACGATTCGTAGTGACTATATGGTGTATCTACAGGAGTCTGACTACAACATAGGAGCCGAAAATGATCCTGAAACATTTTCACAAGCCATGAGTTGTAAGGAACCTAACTTGTGGTATAATGCCATGAAAGACGAGATGAACTGTATGTCATCTAATGGAGTTTGGGATCTTGTAAAGTTGCTTCATGGTGTAAAAGGCATTGAATACAAATGGGTCTTCAAGACTAAGAAAGACTCATTGGGCAACATTGAAAGATATAAGACCAGACTTACGGCTAAAGGGTTCACTTAGAAAGAGGGAATAGATTACAAGGAGACCTTTTCTCCTGTATCTAAGAAGGACTCCCTTCATGTTATTGTGGCATTGGTTGCCCATGTTGATCTTGAATTACCTCAAATGGATGTGAAAACAACATTCCTCAATGGTGATATAGAGGAAGAGGTTTATATGAAACAACTTGAAGGATTTTCCTCTAGTAATGGTGAGCAATTGGTATGCAAGCTCAAGAAATCCATATATGGATTGAAATAGGGCTCCCATCAGTGGTACTTAAAATTCCATGATATCATCACTTCATTTGGTTTTGAAGAAAACATCATGGATCAATGTATATACCAAAAGGTCAATGGGAGCAAAATCTGTTTCCTTCTTCTGTATGTGGATGATATCCTTTTTGCAACTAATAATAGTGTATTTCTATACGAGGTGAAACATTCTCTCTAAGAATTTTGACATAAAGGATATGGGTGAGGCATCTTATGTCATTGGCATTCAAATCCATTGGGATAGATCTAGATGTATTCTGGGACTGTCGTAGGAAACCTATATCAATAAAGTTTTAGAGAGGTTTCAGATGAAAGATTGTTCACCAAGTATAGCACCCATTGTGAAGGGTGATAGGTTTAATTTGAACCAATGCCCTAGCAATGATTTAGAGAAAAGTCAGAGCAATGATTTAGAGAAAAGTCATGAGTAGCATTTCATATGCTTTAGCTGTTGGAAGCCTTATGTATGCTCAGGTTTGCACAAGACCTGACATTGCATTTGCTGTGGAAATGTTGGGCAAATATCAGAGTAATCTAGGTATTGACCATTGGAGGGCTGCAAAGAAAGTGATGAGGTACCTTCAAGGTACAAAAGATTACATGCTTATGTATAAACAAATTGACTCAGAGGTGACTGGCTACTCCAATTCAGACTTTGCTGGTTGTGTTGATTAACAGAAATCAACATTTGATTATGTTTTTATGTTAGTTGGAGGAGTGAAAAGCAAACTTTGGTTGCTACTTCCACCATGAAGGTAGGGTTTGTTTATTGTTTTGAGGCTACTTCACATGGTGTATGGTTAAAGAGTTTTATATTAGGGCTTAGAATTGTGGATTTTATATTTAGGCCATTAAGAATGTTTTGTGACAATTTAGCTACGGTCTTTATGGCTAAGAATAATAAGAGTTGTAGTTAAAGTAAACACATCGACATAAAACATTTAGCCATAAGGGAACATATTAAGGAAAACAAAGTGGTCATTGAGCATATATGCACTGAATTGATGATAGTTGATCCTTTGACAAAAGGAATGCAACCGAAGTTATTTAAGGATCATGTAGTTCGGATGGGACTTGGTTCCATTATGTAATTGTTGTACGTACAACTTTACAATCTTAATGAAACTCTTATTCAGTTCTGCTATTTTCTCATATGGTTTGCGCATATAGTTATGAGAGAAAATTCACATATGGCAAGACCTAGAATGAACATTGGTTTATTTATAAAGCTAGTTACCATATAAGGAATTATGTTTGAGAGATAATGCATTGTAATACATGAAAGATAATACTTACAATAAGAGGAACTATTGCCATGATTTATGCTTGTATTTTTTGAACTCTGGACTTGATTAAATATAGAGACCAAGTGTGAGATTATAACATGTGTTACGCATTAACACATTAATTAACGTATCAAGGTGACCTCTATATCCACTAATGTGCATTAGGGCTCTTCCATATTCAGTAATGTGTTTTAAGCGTTGGCATTGGGTCTCTTACCAATTCCGTGGCCTATAAATTCGTTCTTTATGGGAGAACAAAGGCACCACAAATCACAGCAGGATTGCAATTTTGGTCCCTTTCATAGATGCTTAGAGGTTGCATACACCATCATTGTAGAGCGCTGGTGTGAAAAAAGAATCCAAACACCATCAATGGTTGGATGTTAGTTCCATTTGCTTCTGCATTGTGCATTTCTGGTTATCTATGCATGAAAATTTCTTGTGCAATCCACAAATTTTGTCTTACATGGCTTGCAGTAGTGCTGTAACGGGGTGTGAGGTCACTACGATTCACAGTACAACATTGATGAAAGCTGAAGTTTTAGCCATGACAACCTGCTGCTAGGTTGCAACGTATTGTGGATTGACTACAACGGACAGTTTGGTCACACTGAGAGCAACTGCTTTTTATTTCTTTGGTTTCCTCTAGATTGCAAGTGGGCTGCGAGTTGCTGCAACAAGCATAATGTGATTACGCACAGTGAGCAGTTTTCGAATTTTTAAGTATGTTCTTAATGTGGAAAGATCGGGGCATCAACAAACTGAGAGAACTTATAAATTGGCACCATACGATATATTTTGGGGTTTTGTTTTTTGTATTTTTTTGCCATTCTCTGTGTATGTGAGAGAACATTGTGTTCATTTTATCGAGGCTACTTGAACATTTTGCTCTGCACATTGTAACGATTAGAGAGAGTTTTGAGAACCAGATTCAAGTCCTATGACTACGTGACGTGTATGAGTCCACCTGTATATTTTTTATGCTTCCTATGTTTTTTCTGCGATAATTTATGTGCTTTCCTGTTTTTACTTCTGAGTGGGTTCAGTTGACTTGATATCTATTTGTCATCATCTCAGTGGGTTTGCACCAAGTCGTGATGGGTTGTGGACTGGATTGCTGCTGTTAGCTGTTAGTAATCTTGCTTGGCATATAAGAAATCATTTGCACTATACCTACACCTTTTTTTAAAAAAACTATAGCTTTATTTTGGTGTTAAGCATGATTGAAAATTTGGTAGTGAAATATGCATAAATTATGTTTTTACGTCTGATATCATGTGTGGGTTTAGTAACATTTTTTTTTGGAAAGATGATCACTGTCAATAATGGTGAATAAAAAGTTAATTTCTTCCTCTTGCTTTTCACAGCAAGGCACGTTTTGTGCGAAAAACAGGGGAAAATCAATGAGGCATACAAAAAATTGCAGGATGGATGGTTGAGCAATGGGGACAAGGTGCCTGCAGCTGAGTTTGCTAAGGTATTTCTCAATGTCTAAAGGTTAAATGATTTGTTTGAGTTACACGTATTTTTATTACTGTTCTTCCATTATGCTTTATAAATCTATTGGGTAAATTCTTATTTCTTTTCATCTATTCAGCATTCATTTCTCAGTTGAATGAATTTCACCAAGTTTTTTCAATTCATGGAAAATGTGGAATACGTATATTAATATCATTGTCATTGGAAAGGTGGCGTCTGAGTATTCGGAATGCCCATCTGGTAAAAAAGGTGGAGATCTTGGATGGTTTCCTCGAGGTAAAATGGCAGGGCCCTTTCAGGAAGTTGCCTTCAACACACTTGTTGGAGCTACCAGCGCTCCATTCAAGTCCACGTACGTGTATTTTGATTTCTTTATGGTTGTCTATTTATCAACCATTTTCTGTCTCTGTTATCATAGTTTCTAACTAAGATCCTTTCTGCCTGGAACACTACAGTCATGGCTACCATATCATTTTGGTAGAAGGTCGAAAAAATTGAGCCATTATTGGACATCTTTACTGATTCATGGTCCTTTCAAGGTGTTTGGAGGCTGCTGCAAATTCTGGACACTTAAAAACTATGCCTAGATTAAAATTATAACTTTGATATTGCAAACCAGTATTAGTATTTATGTTTTTCAGTTTCGTATGTATAATATAGTGGGTGTCAGAAACTGAAGAGCGCAAAAATGTTTTTTCCAGTAGTTGATACTGTTATGTGAATAGTGATTGAAATTATTGCAAGTTTGGATAATGTGTTTTTTTTTTCTAAATTTAAAATATTAAAAATAACAACTCCCTAAAAGGCAATGGCCACATTCTGGAATGTGTCGTGAATTAAAGTAGTGTTGGAATTGGAAAATATTTGATGAGTATGTTACATCACCAAGAAATTTTTAATTTATTTGAATGTAATCATTTAATCGAGGGCATGCCACGGTTATGTAGTAGTTGATACTTGCACAATTATATAATAAAATGTAGTATCCGATATGATAGGGTTGTGTAGTAGTGCATAATTTCACAATCAGAAACTGAATTTTTATTTACATCCATCGGGATACCCACCCGAATCAAACTTACATCCTAAAACTTTCATTTTAAATATCTTCTCACTAAGCTAATACCTAATACATCCTGGTAATAATAATGATAGTAATTAAATAAAACATACGAGATCAGTTATGACAGTGAATTACTTTTAATTAAATTTTATTTAAATGGTAAAGATTAGAAGTTAATAAAAAAGAAAATTTTAAAAAAGTTTTTTAATTGCTTACATTTATTAGAAGTTTTGAATGATTTTGCTTGCTAATATTTAATTTTTCAATGAAATAGATGAAATGGTAAATTAAATGTAATTTTATTTGTGTGATCCTATGATATAGTGATATTGACATGGTTATATTTGATATTTGATGTTAGTTGTAATATAGTTTTCTAAGCCTTCAAAAGTTCAAATAGATGTATTTGAGGAAGTTGTCTTACTTTAGGATTAGTTTGGTGGCTTGTGAATCAAAGGTGGAATAAACAATGATATTAGGTTTGGCTAATACGTACCCTAATACATAAAAAATAACAACCATTGTTTATTGCTCGATGACATGTTTGTTACACCTTTGGAACTATTAGGCAAAACATGGGTTAGATATTTGAGTTAAATCGAAAGGATAACACATGAACTATTTAAGCAAGATTAGCAGTTTATTCCAATAGTATGGAATCTAACATCATGGCATAATCATATCTATATTGTGCAAATAGGTTGTAGCTGGTAAGTCATGAGGGAATAAACAAATGAACATTTAAACATCTCTTAGAACTAATAATTTAATGTCTAATAATTATGATAGGCAATATAGACATTATTTTCGTAGACAAATTAACAATTTTAGTAGCCTTTCATGCATCTTGTAGATTGCTAGGACTTCCAAGGCTACTTGTAAAGATAAAGAATAGGGTCAGTCTAATGTGATGTAGGGAACTATTACAAGAAATCCCTATACGATTTGGTGTAGGGAACTATTACAAGAAATCCCTATAAGATTTGGAGTAAGGAACTAGTGTTTGACAATTTAGATGTAAGGGATACTCTTTAGTCACTTGAGCAACAAGGTCTACAACTAAGAGGTTCTAACAATATGGAGATTCAAGAAGTTTAGTAACAAGTATCACAAATAGTACCCACCACCACCAATAACTAAGGAATTGGAGACTAGTACCTTCATAATCAATGAATTATGTGTTACTAGATGTCATATGCACTTTATCTACTACATTTTAGTTTTATTATTTGACTAGCATCCATAGCCTAGTTCAGCATAGTTGTTTAAAACCACGAACATTTTGAAGAAGTCCAACCCTTGGAAGGATTAGGGTAACAATCCCTTAGCTCCCTTTGGTATTCAAGTTAGGGCTTGTTATACATGAAGCCTATTGTTGCAGTTAATAAAGGAGGGATTTAATCTATCTTCTAGGTTCCTAACTACCTATTGGTTCTCACATCCTCTTATCTTAAAGTAATTACAAAACCATGTTAGTTATTATAAATCCAAGTTGTTAGCAATAGTCAAGTTTACATATCAAAATTATTAGAAAATGCAAAGATCCATCATTCTTTAATATCCAAATCAATTAGTGGTGGGTGCATATGAAATTTGTCATGGAAAAAGTAGGAGATGATATCATCCCAAGGACTTCCTTTGGTGCTAGATACCTATTGAATTGCTAAAAAATCAAGACAACTTGATCACTAGGATGTTGATACCCACATTAGTTGCTTTTTCCTCAAGCATAATCTTATTGCTAGTCCACCACTCATGTTCATTGTCTTTGTTCTTGTTGGTACTGAGTGTGACCTTGGTATGAGTTGAGTGTTGGCCTAGCGTGGTCACTTTGAAACTTTGTTGCATTGACGATGACACCTATGCTTGTTCACCATGACCCCTCCTAAATCTTATGCCATGGACATGGCCCTAGCATGCGTGCTCTACGTCTCCTAAATCCTTTACCAAAAATATAAATGTGACTCAACTGCTACCTAGCTATGAGTTACCTAACATCACGAGTCTACTACTATTGGATTGCAAGTAGTTGTTATAGACAAATTGCTATCACTACCTCACTATGAGTACTATTTGTGTTAGATTCTATGTGAGGTTTTCTATCCCGTTTGAGACTACTATTTTTGAGCAATTGCAAGGGCATTATTAGGGGACTACATGTCATATCATTTTGACATGCATGATGCCAATGAGATGAGAGCTAGGTGTAGGCCATTTGATTCATCTAGAATTTTGAATTTCATCAATGTTGCTAGAATGTGAGTTAGGTGCGAGTTGGGAACCAGCTTGGAATTAACTCTAGCATCAAAATGTGATAAGTTTAGCCATAGAAGCAAACATTGAAATCCTTCAAGTTGAGATCTAAATTTATAGAATAATAGATTGTTGAAATGTTAGTAATAAAACATGATTAACTTTACAAATTCGAACCTCTACAAATGATATAATGCAAAATTGACATTTCATTTGAAAAACTATAGAAAAGCTAGGATGACATGAAACCCACCTCAACATAGTAAATGATTTCATTAGTCATGTGACGTAAATTAGTGGATCTTGATGTACAAGGATAATAACATGGTAGTTTGCTACCTTGCACTTTGTTGCTTTGTTGCAGATCTATAGTCCTACATGCATCTCTTCGCTTCTCAATCCCCTCTTAGTGCAAATCTACTATCTCTTTTCAACTCCTTTCACTTCATTGGAGTTTGCCCATTTGATTTTCTACTATTTGTTGGATGATCCTAATGGCCATATTGGTTAGCTTACATGAGCCCAAGATCTCACTTTCTAATTGACATAAGACTTTCATCATTGTCTAGAGACATTGGTTGTGGTTGCAAGACTTATGTGGACCTAATAGTTTCATTGGCTTAAGGTGTACACCAACTTGATGCTTCATGTGCATGAGACTTGAGCATGAGACCATCCTGCTAGCGTTGTCATCACTTATTACCTCATCCTTCCACACCAGTGCCATCACACACTTTATTCATAAAGAACTAACTCCAAAAAGTCTTAACAAATGATGATTTGGATATGATTCAACATTTTTGACCCACAAAAGATCAACAAAACTATCAAGATAAAAATAAGGCAAAGCTAAACATTAGCAAAAGAGCTTCAATATAAAGATCTTCATTAGTAACCTATCACATGATATTATTAAATCAAAAGATAATCAAGTTGTTGTCAAAGCATGTAGCAGGAACAAGATGGAATTGGGGAGTTTAGGCAGCAAGTAGTGGAAGTTTTTGAAAGCTTTAAGCCAATGAAAAGTTGGAAGTAGGTCATAGTGGTCACTTTCTTCTAGATCGCAAGCAAGCCTTTACTCATAATGAAGTCACGATTACTACCAAAAGTTGATTGGTTGTCATGGTAAAGGAAAATTTCTTTATAACTTACAACATGGGTTTACCATGTGTAACCCCTCATCGTAGGAACCCATAGCATTATGATATGCTTATATTTATACAATTAGAGTTAGTTGGGCATCATGGCGTTTGTTCGCTAGATGTATTATTATATGATATTTTATTGAGATCTCATGATTCCATGACTATGCATACTAATCTTCTTGGATGTGTTTTAGGATGTTTGTGGTTATCAAGTTGTGAGGATGGAAAGTGAAAGACTAAGCATCAGACAAATATGATCTTGCACCATGTGTTATAATTACTCATTATGAATGTGTTATTAATGTTGGTAGATCATGTTTTGCGATTGTGGATTAGTGTTGTTTGATTGACCATGTTATGAGATTTTGATGGGCTAGTACGTTATATATGTTATGTCATGTGGCTATATGACATGGTTTATGATATTTGTATAGCTCTATGGACATGTGAGGGATAGAGAATGATGTTATTAGGCTTGACTAGTATTTGGTTCAAGGTTTCATGAGAATGTTATGAAATGTGGATTTCTTGATATTAGTTGGGACAAGGAAATTGGATGGGAAACCTTAGAAAAATTAAAACTAGAATAAAAATAATTATATTTATTTTTAAATAAAAGTATAAGACATAATTTATATTAATCTCTTTTTCCTTGATCATGCATCTTGGGTTTCTATTATGTTGCTTCATTTTCTTTGATTTCTCTTATTTCTCAATTGATTTATGTGACTTCTACAATGTTGGGAAGCCAGTGCTATGTAGGTAATAGTTATGAAGGTTTGGTTGGGGTTTTGGAGGATCGAGAAACTCTTAAGGAGTAGTTTGGTATCTTGTCTTGCAAATCCTAGCTTTTAGTAGGTCTTTTAGATTTCATGTGGGATTCTTACTTGTTCTCTATTTTATGATTTGAGATCATTGTGCAGTCTCATGGGCTCTTTGGTTGAATGAGTAGGTGTCGTGTGATATTTTTGAGTTTTTGTATTACTAGGAATTCCATGTGTGAGAATTGATACTAGTATTTACTTGTTATGATAAGTGGGTGAATTGGATTGATATTCTTGATACTTTCATCACCAGTTCTAGAAATATTAGAGAACTCATTATTGGTCTCTAGACCTTTGGCTTATTGTGTGTATTGGTATTCTATTTAGGATGCATGTTGAGTTGATGGAATTTGGTTGATTTAATCTTATTACATTGTAGTTATAGACAGTTGAGAGCCATGTGTAGGTTGTGATTAGGTCCTAGTTTGATTATGCTATGATTTTTAGTAGGATGTGAGTCATGATAGGGTTGTAGTTGAGGGTGCAAGCTGGAGATAGTCATGGTGGGTTCACAACTAAGGGCTTGAGTTGAATATAGTCATAGTGGGATCATAGTAGAGTTTTAATTTTTCTTTATCAATGAACATGAGTGAGGTACAGTTGTGGAATTGTCATGGTCTAGTTGTAGTTGAGAATTTACGTTGAACACAAGCTAGGTGCAAGTTATGAGAGGGTTACAATGAATAGAAAACATGTTTTTGAGCTATGACACAAGGCTAGTATGAGGCATGGCCAAGTCATGATCATTTATAAATGACCCTCACAAGTGTGTTGAGAGTCATGATCTAGATTTTGGTTTACTAATTCTTGAATGAGATGTGAAATAAATGCTAAATTGAGTTGCTTGATTATGGATTTTGGTTTTATATGCATGAAGCTTCATATCTATGGTACTTATGTTGTATGTATGTGGGTCTTTGTGGGAGTTATCTTGAAATGTAATGATATCTTGATGCTTGTAGCATTGGTTACTTAGGGTAAAAAATAACAATGATGTGTTATGTATATGATGAATTATGTGTGTGAAATTGTGTTGAATAGTTGATCCAACATGAGGGTGTAGACTAGTTGGTGATGAGGCACCTTGGAGAAGTTGGGATTGCCCTTATTGGATGCATTAGTAAGGATCTTATCTTAGCCCTTATATTGAGAAAAGAAGGGTATAGGCAAGTTCTATGATTAGTACGAGATCTTGGGACATATGGACATGAATGGATCTACCCTCTAGAAGGTTAGTGACCTAGGATAACAAATGAGGTATTAAGCACTAGAATTAGTTTTAATATGTCTAATTGAAACTAACAAAAGTCTTGCAAGCATAAATTATTTTATGAGTATTCATGTAAACTATATCATGCTATCCATAACGTGTGGATGTGTTAGCTACTATTGGGATTAGATGCTATGCATGATATGATCCCTTAGAGCACCAGTTGTTGAGGATGCATGTTGTATATTATGTGATATGCTTGAATTGTATGTTTGGATTGTGATGTATGATTGTAGCTTATGTGATGTCTTGGTATGTAAGTGTACATTGTGACTTCTTAGAAAATAGGATTGTGACATCCAATTCTTAGATGTCATGACAAACATTAAATATATGTTACATTTGATATTATGCGTAAGAAAATAAGAGGGAAAATGTAGAAGAAAAATGAAAAGAATGCTTTTTTAATGTGAAATAATGTATCTAGGTTATGCTTTGAGTGTTCCTAAGGTTATCTTCCTTTGACATCTATCCTTTAGAGGCTATCTAGCACTACCAACATGGTTAGGCCTTTCATTGGCTAGAAGGAATGACCAATCACCTTCTTGTATCATTTCACTTTGTATTTGTTACTTACCTTTATTGGCTTCACAAATCCATGCTGATATGACCTCTAATGCCCAAGTATAAATAGCTTAGGTCAAACCCCCAAAGGTCACCTTGAGAGACATGCTTGTTATTACAATGTGTTCTTTCATATTTTAATTATAACTTATTCTTTTGGATCTTATTACAATAATTACGACACTTGTTATGGAGAGACACCATCTTTGTTATGTAGCAACACCATTTGAGAATGGGGATGTGACAAGGAGGTTGTGGAGATGTGTTGCATGTTTGTGTATTATGTGCATGTATGGATGACTCCTTGGAAAATTAGTTATTGAGGTTATGTGGCTTGTATATGGTCACATGTACTGTGGTTTCTTAGAGCATTGGATGCTAGGAGCCTAGATCTACTATAATATTGTGTAGTGGCTTGAATGTCTTATGATCAAATTGTGATATTGTCATGTGTGATTAGTGTGTGCTTATGAGATGGTGCATGTGGTCTATGATGTGTGATGGTATGTTGAATCTAACATGATGTGATATGTTTGAGATTCTAGAACATTGATCTTGATGTAGGATGCTTAGAGATTTTCCTTGCACCTTTTTTCTAACACAACATTATACTTTTGTTCTATAGGGAATGTATAAAGGCTCCCACTTAGTCTTGTATTGATCTCATTTATATGTAGGTGATGGAGTTGGGAGCTTAGAAGGTCAATAGACTTGAGGGAAGTGATGAAGGCCTTGGATTCATATTTCTATATATTTTGTTACATTTCTTGTATGAGGGATGGATGTATTTGCTAATGGTTTAGGTTTGGATGATCCTTGAGCCTTGGTTTCTGTTATATGTGTATAAGACATGTGTTAGATGTATTAGCTAATATGCTACGATGTTTTGGATTGATGATTATGATGTTTAGATAGTTGGCACAATATGTATGATAGGAACAACTTTTGGAACAGGATATAGGTTTGTTTGAATATAGATAATTTTGGTTTAGTACATGTTTTGAAAATTTTCATGGCATGGGCTGTGGTTGCCACTATATGATTGTGATATGTACACTTTATGTTATGATGTGACTATGTTTTTGCACTAGTGATCAACCCATATTTGAGTTGGGCTTAATAGAGTCTTGTATGATCTTCCATACAACACCTCATACAGGGCTATATGCAAACTCTCTTGATAATTGTTATTATATGAAAACTCTTAAAGAGGCAACATTTGATCCCAACTAGCTCTATACTGTAAGGCACACATATGTAACATATCCTCAAGTACCTAATTCACTCAGTTTGTCTATCCATCAATCTATAGACGATATGTTGATCTTAGATTCATTTGTGTGTCCACCTCCCATTGGAATGTCCTTTAAAACCATGATACAAAATGAGCATCTCTATCATTGATAATAAACTATCAAATATCATGCAACTGTACTTCTACGAAATATCATTTAACCACACTATCTTTGCAATTGACATCATGGCATTATTTTCTACATTAATTATAGATTTAGTAGTAAGAAAATGTGACAATTTCATTAAAAAATCCATAGTCACATAGATAACATAATGGCTCTTTTGTGTACAAGGTAATCCAATACTAAAATTCATACCAATAGTCTCTAACTTTCATAGTGGAATATCATGGGAATGCAATGAATCACCAGGTTTCTAATTATTTATCTTCACCTATTGGCATATTATGCAATCAGAAACATAAGCATTGATATCTATCTTCATACCATACCACCAATAGATGTGGCAAAGGCTTTGGGACATATTCTTGTTGCCCTCGGTATTAGTTTGGATAGGGAAAATGGATTGGAAACCTTAGAAAAGGTAAAACTAAAATAAAAATAGTTATACTTAGTTTTAAATAAAAACATAACATATAATTTATATTCATTTCTTCCACCATGATCATGCATCTTTGGTTTTTGCTACATTTCTTCCTCTTCTTGGATTTCTCTCATTTCCCAATTGATTTCTATGATTTTTAGGATATTGGAAAGTTGGCACTAAGCAAGCTATGATTAAGAAGGATTGGTATAGATTTTGGAGGATCTAGGATCTTAGAAGAAGTGTTTTTGTATCTTGGCTTTTGGATTTTAGGTGTTGGAAGATTTTTTGGATTTTAGATGGGATACTTTACTTGTTTTTAGTTTTATGTTTCAAGGTCATTTTGCATTCTCATGGGCTCTTTGATAGGACAAGTAGATGCTATGTGGTATCTAGAGTTTTTGTATCACCAAGAATTTCATGTGTTAGAATTGATACTACTGTTTACTTACTGTGATGAGTGGGTGAATTAGATTGATATTCTTGATAATTTAGTGACTAGTTTTGAAGATAATAGAGAATCCATTGCTTGTCATTGAACCTTTGTCTTGTAGTGTATGTTGGTGTGCTATTTGGAATGCATGTTGAGTTGATGATTATTGGTTGATTTCATCTAGTAATGTCATATTTATACATGATCACAAGTCACACATAGGTTGCAACTAGGTCATAGCCTAATCGTGCTAATGTTTTCCATAGGATGTGGATTGCAATGGGATTGTGGTTGAGGATACTAGCTATTAATAGTTTGTAACACTCTTACCTTAGATACCCCTTATCCCTTGGTATGTTTGTGATTTGAACCCTTAATGTCTTGTTTGATAGCCTATGTCTTATGCTTTATTTGCTTTATTAGTATTTTTCTTTTGTTGACTATGCTTTTGTGGTTTGAGCTATGTGCCTTGCTATCCCATTTGTACTTACCTCTTTCTTTTAAATATATTTTAATATTTTATTTTTATTTTTTCATTTTATTTTAATTTTATTTTTAGTATTTTTTATGTTTTTAATATTTTTAATATTTTGGATTCTTTTTAATTTAGCATATGTGCACTAACCTCTTTTATTGGAGTTTTAAGTTAGCAAGTATTACGCACTAGATGGACCATTGACACATGGGATACTATTTGGTTTGTGGTATGATTTGTTTAGATTACTTTGTAATTTTTGTAATTAATATTTATATTTTACATTTTAGTTTTTTAAATTTATTTTTAGCTTATGGGTCTTATTTTAGCTCCTTTGTTAGTTATGTTTTTGACCTTAAACTTTGTTATTAGTTTTTGGCTTAGACATAACTAATAGCTAAACTTTAAGAGATATCCATTAGGCTATCACTAGGCACTAGCCCATGTTAAAATAGCATTTTTATAACTAGAATTTATTTTTATTTTTATTTTTCCATTAGATTATCCTTTCTGCCCAACCATGCCATACCTTTGCAAGCATAAATACTTGGCAACCATTCCATGAAAGATCATCCAATTCTTTGTTGACATCTAAAAGATAGAACCAGAGAGGGAGACGTTACTAGTTTGGAAAAGTGCTAGATCTATTAGAGTTTGGTAGTGGATGAAAGAGTATTTAATTACGTCTTACTTAAATTTGTAAAACTAGTATTATGCTTTGATAGTACTATTAGAGATTTTTGTAGTGGAATAAGGTCTTTAAGATGTAGCTATGTTAGAAGTTTCTATTTCTAGACACTGGTAATGAAAAAAAATATTATCTCTCAAATGGTAATTAATTAACATTTATATGACCCACCATTGAAAATCTTATGAAAAAGGCTACAATCTAAAGAAAAGTAAAGATAAAATTATTTCTATAAAATTAAGTTACAAGTTGATATTTCAGTAGTGTCCATATTTCCCCTAATTTAGATAGGCATAACTAAATATGAAATGAACTAAATTTCATAAAATATTTATATACTTTTCTCGATTTCAATAAGGAAATTCAATGAACTTTCCAAATATACGTAGAACATACTTAAGATCATCATAAATTAAGAGAAATCATTAAATTAGTTTAGGTCTTTTGAACATACCGTAAATGAATTTTAGCAAATACTTTAAAACACTAGTAAATCCTTAAAACTAAGAAAATTTGTGAACTTTGATAATTGAGAACTAAGAGAATGGATTGAGATCATGCAAAACAATTGAGAATTGGAATGAGAAATGAGACCATGTGAATGAAATAAGAAATGTAAATAATTGTGAAATGAGAACTATATCACTTGTAAAATCAAAACACTATGATCAAAAGAACAATTTTGAGCTTTAAAAAATTCTAGAAACAAATGTTAAATGGATAAACTATAGATCTTGAGAGGAGAAATAAAATCTTAATGAAATTCATCTTGAATTCTTCAAAGGCTACATAATTTCTCATACAATCTTGCACTCTTAGATTGTTCTTTTATATAACGGCTACACAACTCCTTATATAACTTTTGGAGCATGGTTTGCTAAATGATAGTTGTGTTACTCAACTCATGGGTAGAGTATGATTAGCCACTAATGTAGCTAAAAATTACATCTTAATGAGGATGTTAGGTGGAGGTTAGATGATGTTAGGTGATCCATGTGATCTCAACGGTTCTCCAAATGACACTTGGCTTGGGAATGATTCCAACACATGTGAGAAGGAACACTTGTGCTTTAACTAATTCCACTACTACATGTATATGTTTGACATTTATGACACCTTAACAACTTCATTACAATGCAATAAAAAATCCACTATGATGCCACTAATTTGTGCACATGGGTGTGTACATAATTTTACAATATTTATTTTTTGGAAAATAAAAATTCTAACCACATAGACCCACATAGTCATACAAGGTACATGACTTATGAACTTTAATACACAAGGAAAGAACATGAAACATATGAACACCCTAGACAATTTTGAATGATTCCTTCTTTAGGGTGTAATGTGTGGAATGGTCTTCATGCTTGGGCTTCTTCATCTTTGGAGGCTTCTTCCACTTTGATATTTAAGGGTTGAGGCTTTAACCTCTTTAATGTATTTGAGGGTGATCTTTAATTCTTTACTTTACTTTCATCTTTGATTTTTTTAGAAAAAATTTTTGTAATAAATTTAATGTGATTTTCATGAGTCATAATGGGTCTCTTGAATCTTGTTCATTATGGAGCATCTTCTATGTATTATTGGCAACTTCAATTTTAAGAGCCTCTTGGGATTACATACCATTGTTAGGCCTTCATTGGCAATTTCTACCACTTGGGCTATAACATAATCTCTTTGGATTAATTTACTATTCCTCTATGAGCTACAACAATCAAGACCTATTTGGATCATTACAACTTACCATCAAAGACTTGAGAAAATGAGATCTCTTAGGTCATTACATGATACTTTATGCTTTACAACATATAGCTCATTGAAATGTTTACATCATTTAAGTGTATGAATTACAAATTGAAAATCAAACTTCAACATATTGATTTTGTACCTTTTTAGGTCACAAGTACCTCCTAGTGTAGAGTCTCATTAGGATGCCAATAGTCTATCCTTAATGTATGATTGAGTGCCTTTTTCAAGAGAGTGCTACCTCTTAGGATAGTCCCTCATGTGGGTTTGCCATTTTCCTTTGGCTTCCTCCTTGCTTATTACTTTGACAACAAATATGTAATTTCCAAAGGCTTATAAACATAATGATTGTAAAAAAATTATGAGAAATAATGTTTTATTAAAACACAATTTGAGGACTAAAGCATAGGGAAATAGAGGAGTTAATACTTTTTACCATCATTTGTGGCTTACAATATAAGAAAAATAAGTTCATAAATACAAACAACAATTTTTTCCTCATTTTAGAAACATAATATGCTCCATTATTTAAATTAAAATGCCTCATAATAGAAATATGCCAAATTAAAATTATCTCATCAAAAATATAAAAATTCCTTCTAACAAAATAATAATGCCTCTCTTATTTTTCAAATTAATGCAGCCAACACCACATGTTGCATAAAGTACTTTGGTAAAAACAATATATTTAACATTTCTTTCTTGTAAATCTTCTAGAATCCACCATCTACAGGGTCCTATATAAACACATTGCCACTACACTTTTTTGGAACCACATTATCATTAAACTCAAGTCCCAACATTGTGAACAAAATTAATCACTACTACTCATCACCACTTAGAAAAAATTCTTTCAAATTTTCTGGATAGAGGCAACTACTCAAACATCTTTACACCTATGTACCATACTCCATCATCACCATTACAATGTTGTAATTAAACCCAAGCCTTGGAAGGAAAACCACTTTGGTGTGATGAGCCAAATCTTTGAAAATAACAAAGAGTTATTTGGTGATGTTTGTTATTATGCATTAGGTTCCTTGAAGACATTTTGTTGAAAAGGGCCTACAAAATTCTAAATATATCTAAACCATCACAACACATATTAATAACAAAACAAAATTTTTCCAAGATTAAAACCATCCACTCTAATATCACTATTGGGCATAAACCACAAATGCAGATCAAAGATTATATCAACACAATAATAAGGAAGATAATCACAAATTCAAAGTTATAATGAAAGGAAAAATTGAAAGGAAGTCTTAAGCCCCTACTAGATGAGGGCAAATGCTCAGGAAATCAATTCCATTATCTTCATCTTAATTTATACATGTAGTTTCTTCTTAATTGAAAGAAAAGGTGGTTGATTATCATGTGGTTGTAATGTTTGGTGGGAGACAAGTTATTGTTATTTACTATTTTGTAATCTTCTCTATGTCATGCAGTGGTTGGGTGTTACACAGGTATCAAATGTTAGTACTAATAATATTTCAATAATCACCCCCTCAATGTCAGCATGAACAATAAAAAAAAAAAAAAACATTCCCTCAACCTAGATATTATCCCCTTTTTGTGTTTATTATTCAATTTAATGTCACATATAATTTATAAGAGTTTTTCATGTTTCATCAAGATATTGGAATGTTGGTTCCATTCTTCTTTCAACTCTTGGATAATATAGAAGTCTTGAAAACATGAGGATATGGGAAAAAATGATCACAGATGATTGAAAGAAACTAAAAATAAATAAAGATCTAGCTCTTCATAGAGGTGAATGATGAAAAAGAACTCATGTAGCTGACCCCATTTTGTTGGGACAAGGCTAGGATGATGATGATGGTTTTATGGATTTTTGCTATGCTTGATCTACTACTATTTTTTATGCATTGAATTTGATGTATGATAGACTATAGTTTCAACCTAAGCTTGGCTTGGTGAGGTCAGCAAGGTGTTATAATTTATAGCTTCTTATCATATCTCATGTCATGTTGTAAATTTGAAGTCATGTTATGTTTTTAATCTTAAAGTTAGAAGTCATAAGAAGTAATTAGAAGGTTAGTTTTAATCTCTAAAGTTAGAAGTGTATGTTTTTAATTTCATGTTAGTGTGTATGCATAATTAACTTATATATTGGAAATAATGATCCCACATATAATTCTCATCCAATACAACATCATCAAAAGCTATAGGAAGTAGTCTTCTCCTTCCATGTAAAACTTGATGAGAGCACTTTGAATTATTTTGGAGGTGAATAGAAGAAAAGGACTATACTAATGAATTGAGATCCTCACAATTCTATCATCTATTTCTCATAATATTCTAATTAATTATCAAAATTTTAATTTTTACAAAATTCTAATAAATTTCTTACAATTTGTAGTAATTCTCACATTCTCACAATTTTTAGCTTATGTTTCTCAAGTTTCTCATAAGCCTTTGGATGACATATGTAAATTTATATTTATGCATGAAGAATCTATGTTCTAGTTGATTCATTAGAAGTATTATTTCTAATTCTAGCAAGGATTTCATCCATTCCTTTTCTTAGAAGCTTTGCAAGCTAGAGGATTTGTATTTCTCAAATTTGGATTATTATTTTATGCTCATTTGTTGGGGTTTTGAAAAATTCCTTTGGGACTTTTCTTGACCTCCTCTTTGTCTCATAATTTCATGAAGAATTTAGATATTGGAAGCTTTAATAGCTTGAACAATAGATGTATTATGTATTCTCAATTAGTTCTAACTTGATATAATTACTTTAAGAGTTAAAGCATTATCAGTTTGTCTCATATTTCATATTCTCTCATGTTTTTGAAGTAGATATGATGAATCCATGTTGAATACCCAATTGAATCTTGTTGCATGTATCACTTTGAAGGTTAATTATGTTGATTAACTTCTCATAGCCTCATTTTCCAAATTGAAGATTAATTGATGTTGTTTTGCCCTTAAATTGGAATAGTTTCTTAATTATGTTTTTTGTCCATAGTCATCTTACTAGGCATCAATTCTAGTAATTAGAATCAATGTACTCATAAAGATATTAGGTTAGATCAATCTAGCGATAGGGATTGATATTGTAAAAGTTCAAAAAAAAAAGAAAAGAAAAGAAAAAGAGAGGTTATAGTTATCTTCCCTTACATCACTACTGTGATATCTAGCAATATAGTTATTTCTAGTGATATATAGCAATATAGTTATTTCTAATCTCCTCATCCATTCGTCCAATGATAAATATTAATAAGTTTTTTAAAAAATCAAGAAAGGATCTCACCAACATATCTCTCAAGTGATCTTGAGCAAGAAGAAGTACTTGCATTTAGCTCCATATCACCCTAGGTGATGTTTGGTGATATTACTAAAGTTCTGATTTCTTAGACCTAATTCCAAAGTCATTGAGATTTGATCCTTGGATATCTTATTTATTATCTCTTAGACTTCTATTGCATGATTCTAACAATAAGAACATATTGAAAGGCCTTAGCATATGAATAAGAAAGTTTTTTTTTCCTTTCCATGTAGGCATCCTACTTTGTTGGGTATTTTGTACTCTTTCTTTTGTTGTTATTTTCTTCACTATTTTTATTTTATTTTATTAATTAAGTAAGATTCTACCAAATTTTTACTATTTTGGGGTTTTATACAAAAATTTGAGTGTAATCCTATCCAAAACCTTTTCTGTATTTTTTCTAAATTTATAGAATATGTGTGAACCTTGCTCAAATTGCTTCTTAAATATTTTATGATTATTTTAGATTAGCCGTTAATATGGAATGGGATTTTATAGGAATTAGAATTTTATATATTATGGAGGAATTTTTAGCTATTTGATAATTTTTTTAAAAAATATAATATGATAAAATAATATATATTGAAACCAAATTTGTTTAGTTGGTAGTGGAAACCAAAAATCATTGAAATGCCCTAATCCATAGTGGATCCTAATCCATAGGAAAAATGATTTGAATGGGTTTTGTATCTTCAATTTTGATTTGTAATTTTATGTATAGCTAAGAAATTTTCCAAAACCATAGCATTGAGTAGTTTAGTCTAATAGTGTCCAATGAGCCATAGCCAATACCTATCCTTCTAAGGTGTGTGTCATAATTGCTAAGGATGTTAGTATTAAGGCCGTTATCAAGATCCAATCATTAGGGACTTATAAAATTCCCTAACTTGAACTTAGGCCAAAAAGGCATTTTTTGGGAAGAATAAAATTATAATGTAATAAAATTTCAAGGATATCAAGAAAATGACAAGAAAAGTAGTAGGCATCCATGAAAATAGGTGCTAAGAGGAAAATAAAATAAAACTATTTTATAAAAGAATAATAATGGTTCCTTGCATAAAGAAACCTATCTTGTTTACTATGCAATGATAATTCACACTACCTTAATGCTAGTGCAAAAAGGAATAAACCAATATCCAATAAATTAAATTAACAATTGAATATAAAATAACATTACTAATGAATAGAAAAAAACTATATAAAAAATGTTATATAAAAAGTCAATTTATGAGTTCAAATCCCAAAATATAAAATAACTAATTGAAATGTAAAAACAATATCTACACCAAAGATAGAAAAGTACATACACACATGTGTCTACCAAAGGGTACTAAAAAGTACAAATAATCCAAGTTGAACATTACAACATAGAATTACATAACATGCAAAATGCTAAAAGTGGTAAAAAAACCAATAAACTATTCTAAGCATCATTCTAGGCATCTATCTCATCTTCACTATCACTTGTATCACATAGAAGGTTAAAGAAAAGGAAAAGTTTGTTCATATGACTAGTGGGAAAAACAAATTACAAATACTCCTTAACAGGGTTTGGAATTAAATATTAGGTAGTTGAACAACCATACACAAGGATTTTTGAATCTTATCAAAATATTAATTAGCATTAAATAATCAACTATAAATCATAAATAAAGAATAATGTATAATCAAATGTCTAAATTAAAACTACACCATAATTTAGATCAAATTTTTGAAGGCTAACATCCACTTCCAATTTCCAAATATGCTCAAGTAAGATGTTACTCATTATGAACAATAAGATTTTATTCAAATAAAATGCAAGATATTTGCAAGACTTATATTTATATTTCTTATATATTGTACCAAGGTTAATTAAAATATCATCTTGATTTCTATAGTCCACCAAGAAGTGCACCATGCTTAATTCTTCCCTTTTTTTGAGTGTGGTAAAGGACCATGTCATAACCTAAAAATCATACTTAGAAAATTAATTTAAACTTTACCAGCCATGGGCATTATATAATAAAACTTAATCTCTTAACAAATCTCAAAGTTATTTTAATACTTATAAACCATATAAGCATATAAATCAACTTGGAAGTTAATAACTTTAGAAATTATTTGAAAATCCATATTAGTACATTTATGTCACTTAGACATAGTTACAAAATTACATTAGAGATTAATAAAAAAATCTATGTTTTTTTGTTAAAATAAAAATCCATTGAATTGTCAAAAAGATAAAATGGAATACAATAAGAAATAATATTCATCCAATATTAATCCTTTATCTAGCTCCTTCTTGTTAACCTCCAAAGATTTTTGCTAAATCGACATGCAACACATGTAGGAAGGGTTAGAACATCTTCATAGTAGAGGAAATCTACCTTGAAGCTGACTAGAAGATGGAGCCCACACTACAAAATACACTATTAAAATCAATTGTAATTATTGATTAATCAAACCCATTAATTAAACATAGCTATTAACTTCTTTATTAACCGATATCATTAGCATTACCATTAATGTGGTATTGTACCATTAAGCAATGATTACACTACCAATGATGCTAGTGATATTCTTGTGAGGTATTCTAATGTCAAAAATTAGGATGTTTACAAGGTTAATACTAACTTAACTAGTCATTGAGGAGCATTTGATGTAATACGTCATCTTTTTAGGCCAATCCTCATGTATAACAATGTCTAATTGTTGGGTTAGCAAATCCTCATGTATTTCAATTTCTAATTATTGAATTATATTATGGCTAGTATCAATCCTATAATAGACTTAAGATCCTAACTTCCTTACTGTCACCAAAAATAAGGTTTGATACTAAATGTAATATGTTAATGGTTTAACTCCATAGTCAATTATGAAGTACCAATCATTCTTGTATCAATTTCCTTTGTGAAAATCATGTTATTAAAGAAGTCCTATTAATATTGACTACTTGAAAAATCATGAAACACCACCAAAATTCATGATGCAAATCCCACTTTTCAGCTTGAGCAAAGTTCCATTATAAATGTAAGATATGTAGTACATAAGCTACAATCTTGCATATTCAACTTTTTGGGGCTAAAAAATTGCTTCAAAAGTTGTTATTGCCTCATTTCTCAACTAGAAATAGGTAACCCATGTCCATATCTGGGCTTGGGAAGGTTGAAAATGCCTTTAGAATGGCTAAAAATGACATTTTCATGAGTTTTTGTAGGGGTATAGCCCCAAGTATGCTAGAGCAATCTTTAGTAGGCACAGTAGCTATAGTAGTTACAGTAGCCACAATAGTTATAATAGCTAGCATAGTCATTACTAGGACTAGGCAGAGATGCAATGTTGGCATTGTTGGGATGGCCATTTCTCTAACAACAGCTAATGCATGCATCCTTAGTCAACAATGGCCAAATAGAAATTTTCACTAGGCATGATAGTTTTCAACAAGTTCTATCATTTTCGCAGTTTTCATCTATCTTTACAGTTTTCAATACTTTTCCTTTATCCATTTCCAGAGCCTTTAGTGTAATCATAGAAGCTTATTCACTATTTATAGTAAACAGATGGGTTTTGTGGGTGTAGTCCATTTTGGACTTACCATAAATACATTAGAAGTAGTTGGTTGACTATACTGGCAATAGTTGGTTGAGTATGTTGGTACCTCAGTAGTAGTTAGTTGACTATGTTGGAAGTAGTTGGCTAACTACATTGGTAGTAGTTGGTTGACTATGCTGGTAGTAGTTGGTTGACTACATTGGCAATAGTTGGTTTACTATGTTGGCAATAGCGACCGTTGCAAATCCACAATCATTGCTAGTTTGTTAGTAGTTAATGGCAATCAACAACAGTCCTAAAAATGGCAACCCTAACCTATAAAAGCCCAACGCTAACACCATTTACAAGTTCCCAATTTTTTGAACATTTTTTAACACTTTGGCATCTATTCTACATTCTAGCACTCTAGGCACTTAGCATTTTCATGACCAACAACACCATTTCCATCCTCCATACCCATTTCCATAGCCTATTTTATCATTCATCAAACTTGTTTGCACCTCAATTACATTTTTAGTAGCAGAAACTGGTGCTACACTAGGTGTAAACACCCCCACATAATTGTCATTGTTGCTGAAAATGTAGATCATACTCCATTTCCATCTCCACTAGAAGCCATCAAAAGTCATTGCATCCTCACTTGGAAATGCCATTTGGTGGTAGAAAATGGAACTACAATGGCACAGAGACTCCCACATAGTTTTCATTACCCTAAACATGCAACACCATTACCACTCCCATGTAGCAAATCTAGTGGAAATTGATGAAAAGTTACAATAGGCCAAAACTGGGAAGGAACTAGATTGTGGAGGCAACCTTCTTTAGTGGACTTTAAGCTTTAGTTGGAAACTTTTTGTGCTATTGGAAAAATACTATACACCCTGAACCCAATTCTTTTATATGTTTTATAAAGCTGGTTATTCATGTTGTGTAATTTTTAGTCTCCATTTCCATTTCTACATTATTTCTGTAACTACACTTCCATTTCCATTTCCATTTTAAAGGTCATTTTCATTTCTATTTACATTTTTGTTTTCGTTATCATTCCTAATTTCATCTATGTGTATGTTTATGTTTCATTGCCACATTTTTTTACATTCCATAGTCCTTGGGTACTTGGTAAGACTATTTAAGGCACCTAGAGTCCTGTTTTCTGGAGGCCCTTGGGACTTAGGCTTAAAATTGTTCCAACGCTCAGATCTTTTGATTTTTCATTCTAGCAACTAAGATTTCCAGCTCCAAAAGGTTTTTGGCACTAGAAAGAGGGCCCCTATCAAAATTATTCACCAAAAAGACCTTTGCTATCATTTTCCTATTTACTACAACATCCATTTTGTTGGGTTTTACTACAGATTTTCCATTTACTGCAAAATCCATTCCATTGGATTTTGCTACAAATTTTCCATCTACTAAAAAATCCATTTTATGGGGTTTTTCTATAGATTTTCAATCTACTACAAAACCCATTCCGTTGGAGTTTGCTGCAATTTTTCCTTTACTGCAAAACCCATTTTGTTGGGTTGCTGCCATTTTGCTGTCTACTGCAACATGCATTCCATTGGGCTTTTTTGCAATCTTCTCATTTATTGTGACACCCATTCTATTAAGGCCCATTTTCCTATCAAGTGCTAATGGTAGTTGGTAACTATGCTAACAATAGTTGACCAACTACATTAATAGTAGCTAGTAAACTATGCCAATAGTAGTTGGCAACTACACTGACAATAGTTGATCAACTATGCTAACAGTAGTTGGTGGACTACATTGATAGTAGTTGGTAACTATGTTGATAGTAGAGGGTAGACTACTACTTAAACCCATTCCATTGAAACCCATTCTGTTCAATGCCATTCCATTGAACCCCATTTCATTCAATGCTATTCCATTGAAACCCACTATGTTGAACCCCATTTTGTGCGATGCCATTTCGTTGAACTCCAGTCCTATTGTGACACCTATTCCTACTTAGTACCCGTTTCCTACTACCTTTTCATTTTTTATCCTACTGTGACAGTAGTTTATCCTACTTACTAAATTTTTACTAAAAATAGTAAAAACACCAAAAAAAACCTCTTACAACATGTCTTTCCAGCAATTGACCAAGTTGCCTTATAACTACATTGAAAGTGGGTTAGACCAATAATACATGAGGGTTTATGACCCCAAAGACCCTACCATAGTGGAATGTAGGTAATCTCTTAAACTTAAGGGATAAAGTCTTGGTTTCATGGTAATAAATAAAGAACATTATAACTTCATTTATGCCAAGATCTAGGCTAGCATGCTGATCCCACAAGTAGAAGTAGAGGCCAAGAGGGAATTTGAGATTATCCATTGAGATGGAAAGGAGTATATTTCCTCCACCTATGATCAAATACTTATCAATGACATCTACACTAGCATCTTATCCCTTCTCATTGAGGTTGATAAGGATAACTAGAAGGCTACCTTCAAGGGGCAACTAGAGGAGGAAGATGAACTTAGGATAGAGTCTAAACCTAAAAACCTTGGGGGACTTATTCACGGTGTCCACCTTTTCCTCCTTTGCCTCTTTCTCTAGGCATGTCCCATTACCTTCATCCCCACCTTACCCAACCATGTTTGGGACTATTCCTGTCATAACCATACATCGAACATAATCAACTTCACAACCTATAACTTTTCACTTTGTTATGCCATTTGCTACATAGTCAAGAATTGTGCAACCATCATTAGTGGTTGTTACCACTACTAACCCTCTTATAATCCAGATGGGGCCCATGGTGTGACCCCATGTAACTTAGGGATTTCATATCTTCTTTATCCTATTTATGCCTCAAATGTCAGCACAAACATCTTTTTCCTTATTTGGTCCATAGACTACAACCATGATGCAACCACTCCCTTCTATCTTATAGTCGATAGCAAGGCCATAGGCCTCCCATCGTATGCCTTAACCCTTCATCCAACCCACAACCAATGGGGGCACCCCAAGGCCTGGATTGAAGAGTTAAGGAAACTGAAGACCTCAACATCCTAGACCATAAAGATTATGGACTTCTATTAAGATGACCCCATAAGCCCTAAAATCCCACTGCTAACTCTTCCCCTAGGTGTCCCTATGCCAAAATTTACCAAATAAAATGATGAAGGTGATCCAAATGCACATTTGATCACCTTCCACTTTGAGTACTTGCTATTGTAAGCATGGCCACATATAATCATGCAAATTTTCCCTATGTCTCTAGCAAGAAAAGCTTTGGACTAGTACCTTGCCTTGCCAACGGAATCCCTATCCTCTTTGGATAAATTGATTTTACAATTCATTAACCATTTGAAGTATAACTTGAAACCTAATACCATGCCTGATTAACTGATGAAGGTTAAGCAAGGATCCCTAGAGCCACTGCAGAAGTTCATCTAATGATGGAATGATCCACTCAACGAGGTACTAGAGCCAATAGATGAAACTCATCTTCTAGCTATTTTCAAAGGGAAAGTTAACGATTTTATGAAATAAAAATTATATTATCTTGATCCAAAATCTCTTAGTCAAGCCCTTTCCTAGACTAAGAACATAGAGGATGCTACTGAAGATAGTCATGATCTTGCTTACATGGAGTACAAAAACCAATAGATGCAGAAAGATAAAGAAAAGGGTAGGCAAAACAATATGGTTGTAGAAACTATGACTAAAGAGTACCATCAACAATGTATCTAAAAGAATCCTTTGTGATTAGGGTACCCCAACCCTCTACAACACAACCTACCCTAATAATAGAATAACCCCCTGTGGTGGCCCATGCAATGTCTTCTTCCTCACAACCAACTAGGGATAGCAAGAAATCCCCAACCAAATAATGAAAGAAGGCTACATAGAAATCCAAGAACAAGGCTGATAAGTAGACCAAGTTAGGGAAGGAAGTGGATCCACTGAAGCCCACTTCTATTTCATCTATTCCCATGACTTCCACAACCTAGGTTGCTTCAACTACTGAACCATGGAAAGAGCCAAAACCTGAAGAGGAGAACCAAGAGGCCATTTTACAGCAACAACCCAAACATGAAGTTTGCATTTTGGTTCGTATGAAGGAAGTCAAACACAACAAATCAACAACCAATAACAAGGACTTCTTTAATGCAAAGGACTAGGTTAAACAATCACTTAAACAAAAGAACATAACTTTGAGCTTGTACGACTTGGTCATGACTTCTACTACTCATCATGAGACATTGGTTAAGATGTTGACCTTGATTCCTATTAGCAAGGATTTCCCCACTAACAAAGGGTCCATCCATGTGGTTATGGTTCCCTCTTCACCCAAGGAATCGAGATCAACATCATTGATGTTTTGTAACACTGAAATCAGACAAACCCAAAAATGACAAAGTAACCAAGGCACCTCTTTTTATAACCATACACATTGGCCAATATAAAGTACATAGAGTACATGTAGATGATAGGGTGGTAACCAATGTCATATCCTATACCATCATTGAATGCCTAGGCCTAATTGAACAAATGCAATGTACTTTGATTGTAGCCCTTAAATCCTGTAATGGATCACGAGTTGCAGGCAAAGGTTCCATTTCTTTAGATTTCATGACAAGGAAACGGTTTCCCATAACATAAGATTCTTGGTAGTAGAAGAGACATTGGGATTCAACCTCATCTTGGGAAGACCTTAGCTAGCCCAAATGTAGGCTGTGTCTTCACCTATTCACCAAGAAATCCACCTGCCTTATGAGGAAGGTGAAATTGTTATTCATGGCAAAATCATGGTTCCCTTAGCTATTAACAATGTAAATGTAGCACAAGGATCCAAAGTGGAGGTTCAAGAAGAAACTCCTACCATTGGCCATGAAATAAAAAAGAATGATGAGACCAAAGAAGCAAAAACAAACAATGATGAACTGATTGATGTGGCATGGGGAGAACTACCCTTCAACATTGTTAGTGAAGGTGATAGAGAGTATAAGCTTGTGCAACATAGACCATAAACTTTCCATAATCTCTCAAAGATTAAGAAACAATTGCACAAGTGATGCATGCTCCTAATCCTTCCCATACCTTATGCATTTGTAGACATATGAATTTATAATATTCATAGCCTCAAAGCCTAGTTTACACTTTACTTGCTGCTACAACTACATCTGTCTTTCTTAAGTTTAAATTTAAATTCTCTTGTGACCAAGATTTATTTTGTTTTACATTCTTTTACATTTAAAGCCTTTTTACTTTTACTTAAAGAGAAAACAACATAAAAAAAATTTACATTTACAATCTCTATGGTCTGCTAAGACCTTAAATTGGCATTATGGTCTGCTAAGACCTTAAACTAGCATCATGGCCTACCATGGACGTAAACTAGAAAATGTTGCATGGCCTTCCATGGCCTAAAACTAGTAAACAATGGTTATAACTTATTGTCATTTGTGCCTACAACTTTATTTGTTAGCCATTTCAATTGTATATCACATATGTAGCCGTAGAACATAGATCATAAAGTAGCATTGAAACATCGTAACTATAGAATGTTATAGCCAAAATTCAAATTTAGATTTAAAAATAAAAAAAAAGGCCACATAATGTGGCAAAGATGCCCAAACATCAAAATTTTAAATAATAAATCATTTTTGTGAACACTGGTTGTACATCATCGACATCAAAAATCAAATCACATCAATTGAAATAGGCATAAATGGGAGCAATTGATGGAACTATGGAGCATGTTGTGAAGGAGGTGGATCATCATCTCTATCCCTACTGCTAGGACCATTGATGTCTTTTAGTGCTTGAAACATGACCAGACCAAAATCAATTAGCAATCAATAAACATGAAAACCAAAATTAATGAAATTAAAATTAAATGAACTAACCTAAGATGGTTCTAGAGCCATAAGTTCTATGGGGAAATTTAAAAGACTAGCCTCTAGATGGTGGAGGAGTTCATATTTAGACAAGTGAGTCTAATCCATGTCCCCAAGATCAATACTCATAGGAATGTTAATCTTGTCAACGTTAATTCATGAAGGAGGTTCATGCAAAAATGTGGTTGAGGTTGCCTCCCCTGAGGTAGTAATGATTTGGTGAGTAGGAGAAGTAGTTACAAGCACATTATTATAGACATTGTTTGCATTAATTCCCATCATAAATAACTCTAGCTTCTATTGCTAGTAGACTCCTCTTGTAGCCACTTAAGGTAAGTGTCTTGTTCAACCTTATAGATCCTCTTTTGGTCCTTTTATTTATGAACCCACTCAAGGACCCAAGCGTAGCAGTTCTTCTACTCACCAACCTTATGGTTGATGAGATTGATTTGAAGCTTATGTTGCACAACTTCTCTAGCAAGGAAGACCTTACTTTGAAGTGCATTCCAATAGTAAGACCATAGTATCTCATTAGTGCGCAAAGATTTTTTGTTGCTTACCTGAGCCTCTACAAAGTCTCTATGGTCCATAAGATTTGTTATCTCTCTTTCAATTTGTTGTTCTCCTCCCTCAATGCTATGACTTTTTCCCATAGGAACTTATTAAAACATCGATATTTCCATAAAGACTTAGCACATGAAAGTGCACATCTAGTGACATCCTCATACAGTTTACATGGAACATTCTCAATATCAGAAGGTAAGGATGGCAATGTGTTGAACTTAATAGGCTTGTTAGGATCTTGTCTTAGGTTAGGCATTGTAACCAACATAGAACATAATTCAACCAAAGGAAACCAGTTAACAAAAAAAATTCAATAACCATGAAAGCTAAGTAAAAAATTAAACATATGAAAGGAAAATGCATTAAAGCTCTTATTGATCTCAGGTGCTATCTGTTGCAACTAGCTAATCATATCTTCATCCATACCCCACATAAACTCTAGTTTATTGGGGGTTTCTACCCATGATTACTTGAAAGATCCTTTGATATGGTGATAGGAGGTTCAAGCATTTATGGATCCTATAGCATAGCATCAAGGTATCCCATAGGGGGAATAAGAAGTAAGTCATCATTTTGCACCTCATCATTATCATAATGTCTTAATATCTCCTCTTCTTGACATTGTAGCTCCTCCTCTTCTTGATGCCTCCACTCCTCTTAAGTAGCAGTTGCTACTACTGTAGCTTTTCGCTCTTGTTGCTTATCTACAAGAGGCATCAACCATGAAACATAGGATAGATTAGCACATCATGAGAAGCCACAGATCAACCATAGCACATGAAAAAAGTAATAATAAAGCAATAAATGGATAAAATACATACTTCTAATTTTATTCTACATCCATCTAAGCTTGATCATCATATTTTTCTTGGGAGGTTCCCAAACCATTGGCATTGGTTGTACTACCGAAGGCCTCTTAAGTATCTCCCTAGCTGTACCCTCAGCCTTTCCACATTATTTTGGAACCTTCTTAACACTAGCTAGAATGATGAGAGGCTCAACCCCAGTGTTGTTAGAAGATCTACAACATTTTCTATCAAGGTCCTTGGTAGTGATAGACAATGATTCATTTGCAACTTTGAGTGGATCTTGGGCCCTAGTGGTTAGAGCAAGAAGCTTCATCCAAGGCTTGTCAAATTGGGATAGATCTTTGGAAATCCATCATCAATCCTTTCTCACTACTAAAAATTCCACAAACCTCCATAAGTAAGCCATAAAGAGTGTGACATGCACATGGCACTTTGTGGTGAGGTTCTCACAGAGTTTTTAGACTTTCGAATGAAGCCTAGAAATCAAGTGTGTGGCCTAGTTGAATCAAGTGACCTCAGTGGGTACTTGTTTCATGACCCAAGCCTATTCCACACCCAAGATCTTCCCCTACAATAATAACTTAGGACACACCTGGGATTGGAACAAGGGATAAATATCCCTAATCAATGATTATTTGATGTCTCATAGAGGGTATTCCTTGCTACCACAACGAATTTCTAACCACTCTTCCACTTCTTCCTAGTGATCCACCTCTTTTCCTACATCAACAATGATTGACATGCCATCATTTAGGACACCAAAGAAGTCACTAAATATGGATGCCTTAATGTCCAAAATAATAATCACACCATGAATAGAGGTGATGAACCTCTAAAATCCTTGGTTAAAGGAGTCATAGATGTTTAACATTTCTATGGTGGTAATGATTAGGCTTAGGGTCATGAAGAGGTTAAACAGGCTTGCATGGGTGACCCTCGCAAGTATAGCTTTAGGCGCTTGATCTTATAATCAGTCCTTTGAGGATTCACCTCATTGAACTTAAGGATCAAGGTCTCCTCTACACAACTGCAAAATAATGATAATTGTAATTTTGGTAGATGGAGTTACCATTGCAAAATAGCAAAAGGTAGCTCATTAGCCTTCATGTAGGTGCAACAAATCACAACAAATATAATTACATAAATGAAAAAGAACAAAACAACCTAATAATATATAACTAGAAAAAAGTGAGCATCAAAGAAAGAAATTAATAACATTGACTTCGTCTATATGACTTAGGCATCATAGTAGCTCTAAGTTATGGGCCTAAGCCTAAATCATCAAGAGATGGGTTGGCCCACTAGCTATCTATGCTCTTGTTGGCTACACATCTCTTGTAGGCCTTAGGGTGATGCCCAATAGTGCTCTCAAGGTCCCCATGCAATTGCTCCAACACCACAAGCCTCATGTTTGGGCTCTTAGTGAATACCTATAGGGCTGTGTGAGCTAAGAAAAAAAGGTTGTTAGTCTTGATTCAACCTTGATCATCCATCCTAAACCTTCAAGTAGGTAAAAATATAGACCATACATAGTTACAACCGAAAATGCACAACACCAAAAGAATAACCAAGATAATAATACTACTTGCCCCTCTATGCGATAGATAGTGCTTGGAGAGTTTTGGAACTATGTATGGACATAATGGTTCACAATCAAGGCGTTGTTTAAGTTATACTACCCAAATTTGGACATCTTCCAAATTTGTGATAGTTTATGAGGATCCATCGTAGTCAAGTCATAATGTATCTTTTCTTTTACACCATCATTAAGTTTATCCATGATGAATTTCACAATCAGACTAGAGGATCTAGGCAGGATGGTCTACACGATCATTGCCATGGCCTCAAACTTTAAGTATGACCAAAATATCACACTATAGTTCTGGTGTAGGTAGGTTAGGAATTTTGAGGTTCCCTTCCTAAACCATACCCCATGCTGATCCCACTCCATGTTAGGGTTTGGGAATTTGGATGTTGGCATGTCAATGCAACATAACAACCCCACCATTTCTATCACTACCAGAACAGACTTTAGGAAAGTCCTATAACATTCAACTACAATAGTTACAATCATGCAACCCCAAAACCAAAGCCTTATAACCATTAAACATAGAAAAAAGAAACACTTAGACAAAATTTGAAATAGCTTAGGTAAAATGGCAGTTTGGAACTAAAATTGTAATGATGACAGGATACAACTGAAAACATGGAATTGATAGTTTAGGGTTATAAATGTGAAAACACAGTATAGAAATAAATTCTCAATTTCCATGAATAATTCTACACTTACAAAATATTTCGACACATAGTGCAAGATTATAACTAACGTTCAACCAAATTTCACACTTGGCACCAAAATGGCCATAGGAAAACACTTAGGAAAAATTATGAAATAAAATCTTAATTTGATTTAAACCACTTCTAGCCACTTCCTAACATCTTAGAGAATCTCAAAGACCATGGGAAGTTGGTAGAAATTTTTTTTTACAACCTCAAGATTGCCCATGTTTAGAGGGGTAAAGGTGTCATAGCCTTGAAACCATGATTTCATGTAACCAAATGGAAATAGCCATAACTAATTAACCACTTAAAAAAATTTTATGATTTCATAGCCATTGGAATTGTAAACAACAAGCTACAACCCCATATAAGAAATACTTAGAAATATTAACTAATTTTCTAGAAAAAATTTCCAAAGTGACCTAACTGTGGTTGTCACCCTCTTTTTGTGTAGGGTTGGCACAAAATTCATCAAAAATTCCTTACCACCATTTGAAAGCTTAATTTAATCCCTAAATATCCATAGCCATAGAAAATTTGAAACCATTCGCAGTTTTTCAAAACCAATTTGTGAACTTTCATGAAATTTGAAAAGTGGCAAAGAACCCTACATACCCAACTCAACTCAAACAATCGTAACTTCATCATCATAACACCAAATTGAATGGAACCATAACTGTTGGAATGCTTAAACATAATCCTACAAATATATAACAATAAATTTTTAAAATATACAACCTTTTACTTAGTATAAAATACACAACGTTACTTGCTTTTTCATCCAAAAATCACAAAACTTGTAAAACCTAACTTAATCTCGCCATTGATTATAGCAAATATGACCAAAAAAACTCATAACCAATTGAAAACACATCAAAATAAGGGGATAGGATTTTTTTAAAATTTAATTTTGGAAACTCCTTTGTACTAGATCTAATGAAAATTATTCATGTTTGCAAAATTGGAAAAAAGCACTAAAATAACAAGCCCATTTTTGAAATCCAATTTACAAGATCAAAAACTACCAAAAAACCTTAGAATCACATATAGATAGCCAAAATATGAGGTAGGATTTTCATGGAATCAAAAAATAACACATATATAGGTGTAGATCTAAGAAACAAAATAGAAACCAAGAAATGGAATAGAAAACTAGTGAGAATGACCTACCTTGGAAAGGTGGTAGTCAAACTTGCCCTAATCCTTAGGCATGAAAAATGAACTAAGCTTTTAGCTATTTTGTCCACATCCTCCAACTATAGGTTTTTGACAAGAGTTTTTTTCTTGCCCATGGTGTTGGAGACAAGCCTAGAAATATAAAGAAATTGTGGACTATGCTGGAAGTGGACTCCAATGGTATGACTACATTGATAGTAGTTCACTTGTGGTTATCACTATGATGGGCAGTAGCTAGTGGGAAGTAGCAATAATGTTGGTGCTCTCACATTAATATGAAACAACAAGAAATGGAAAAAGCAAGAATAATTTTCCAAGTTTTTCCAATTTAATACCAATCCAAACCTAAGTGTTACACTTGAAACCCTAGTTTCTATTTTCAACTCCACTTTCACTCAATTTAAAAAATGGAAAATAGGGCTATGCTTGGGTTGAGTGAATCTTTTTAAGAAAATTTGGTAATTTTAAGTGGACCCCACATTGGATGCTCCGATTACAACCAAGAAGGACATGACTATACAAAGAGTAGTCAATTTCGTAGCTTGACTAAGCTAAGAGAAGTTCTACTAAAGTCATGGAACAATTGTAGCATCCACCCACCTCTTCTAAACCCTATATTAAGCATCCTAAAACTCAAAAATATGACCAAGTATGGTAGTTCTTAGGCAAGACACCAAGACTACATTAAAGGAAGACAAGGACTATGCTTAGCTAGCGTAGTCCAAATGACTGCCAGTGTAGTCCATGATGGGATGAACTTCCAAAAGCTTGTCCAACCTCTAGAAGCCTTGAAATTGAATGTCTAGCCCTACTAAACCATGGATAGAACCCCTAATAGCACCAAAACTTGGTCACAAGTAGTCCAACTCTAACAAAAATAAAACCTCCTAATCAACTATGCTGAGAAAAGTAAGGGACTACGTTGGATTAGCATAGCCCTGGCTACTACTTGACATAGTCCAACACAATATCTTACTTCTTACAATCCCAAGAATCCCATCTAGTCTAGTCAACTCTCAATTAACCTAAAATTGACACATTGTTTCTCCAAACCCTAGTTAGAGGCTCTAGCAAGCCCAAAGCATGATTAATTGTAGTAAATGGTGCCACTCTTTTGCTCTCCCTTGTGACTACACTAGGGAAACTAGGAACTATGTTGGACTAGCATAGTCCTAGTCCAAGCCCAGCATAGTCCCCTTGAAAATTATCAAAAAATCTCAAAAACCATGAAGCTTTACTCTAGTAAGCCCTAAAACCCTAATTTGGATCTATATTGGCATGAAATCTACTTTCTGCCCATACTTTGGTACTTTTCATCATAACTACACTAAAAGAAGAGGAGGATAATGTTGGACCAATGTAGTCCTTGCCTAAGCTCATGTAGTCCCTGCTTGAGCCTAGAATAGTCCCCATAGAATTGACAAATTTGACCAAGAACTATGCAAATTGACAGTCAAGAAACCCTAAAACTTCATCCAAAGTTTCTTAACCACTAATCCTTTAGTTTTCCACCACTTTTAGCCACTCTAGATGTAACTACGCTAAATAGAATTTGGGACTACATTGGGCCAAGATAGTCCCCTCCAAAGCCTAGCCTAGTCCTCCAAAAATTGACTAAATTTTATCAAAAATGACATAAAACTTCCTTTGGTCAATCCTAAAACCTTGTCCAGACCCGTTTGGTGACACATCATGCCATTTTTCACCATTTTTGAGCATCTTAACTAGGACTATGCTAGAGGGATGAGAGGACTAAGTTGGCCCAGTGTAATCTCTCTCTAGGCCTAGTGTAGTGCCCAAAAAATGATCCTATGTTGCCAGAAATTACCTAATTTTGTTGCCTGTTGATGAGAGCAGTTACTTTAGTGGTTTATTCTAATTATTAGAGTGGTAGTTTTTCTAATTATTAGAGTGGCAATTTTTCTAATTATTAGAGTAGTTGCTCCCAAGTCTATAAATACATTGCCCAGGTGCAAAAGTTAGGGAGGAAGTCTTTTAGAAGTCTTTTATGAGTCAAGTAGTGAAACTTTTGTAGTTAGAGTAATTTCCAAGTGCTTGCAATAGGAGGTCAAGTGTGGATGGATCTTTATTCGAGCATTGTGTACCTAAGCACACCTTGTGTACGACAATAAATACGAGCTCTTGGATTCATCCTTGCAGCACTTGAGATTTATTTTCTTACATATTTCCTTCATTTTATTTTCTTTTGAATTTATTTTATTTTATTATTTTATTTTATTTTATGCACTTTACATTTCTATTATTAGCACACACAGTATGATCACTTCGAGCATGCGTGTAACACTTGGTAACCCAGTAACGATTAGCATTTGGTAATCTCAATAGTGTTGCACTGGTTCAGGATGTGTATGGCAAGTGAGAATGGATATTGGTGTAAGGATTAGTTTAAAGCCTAGTTAATCAGTAGTTAAGTTGAATTAGTCACTTAGTTATCTCTCTCTCTCCTCCCTTATTAGCAGCAAGACATAAAAACATAAAAGCTATAAAAATGATATGCCTCAAACTTACTTAATCATACAATCATGACATACAAGTAAGTTTGGGAAGACAATGATCAACCAACCTGTCCTTGTTCCACAAAGGTGCATAGGCACTTAGTCCTTGGAATTCGAGCGGATCGTGTGTGAAATGCTTGTATTCGTATGGTTGAGCGTAGGGGTACCTTGCCACTCATCATTGGCACTGTTGCCAGGGACTTAGTTGTTTGTGCACTAAATAGAACATAGGAAATCATTCACATCATTGGAATGAACCTTTAGGGTTGATTGAGAAAATAATAAACAAGAGTACTGATGAGTGGCGAGATACCCCTACACTCAACCATACGAATACGATCATTACACGCACGGTCCAGTCGAACTCCGCAGACTAAGTGCCTACATGCCTTATGGAACACTTAAGGTTAATTGTTCGTTGTCTTCCCAGACTTACTTGTATTTGTCACGGTTGTATGGTTAAGTAAGTCTAAGGTATGTGATTTTTATGTCTATTCTGTTTTATCTCCTATGCTAATGAGGTGAAGGGTGAAGAGACTAATTAACTAACTTTAACTAACTAACTAAGCCTTAATTAACCTAGCATCAGCATCCGTTCCCACTTACTGTTCACACCCTAAACCAATGTAACCTTGGTTACCAAACACTAGTCGTTGCTGGGATTACCAAGCGTAACGCACATGCTCGAAGTGGTCGTACTAAATGCACTTAACTATGGGAGAAGGGTTGAGAGAGATTTAACTAATTAATAAAGTATTTAAACATTAACAATAAATAACAATAAATAAAATCCTATTTAGCTTAGTCCATGCATTGCAAGGTTTATCCAAAAAGTTCATCTTTATTTCCATACACAAACTTGTGTTCAGGTACAATATTTGCTCGAATAAAGATCTGTTCACTTTGGAGCTCCTATTGTAGGCACATGGAAGTTATTCTATCTTTGGAGAGGTAAAACTGCTAGAGTTTTGCTATGGTCTAGGCCTAGGATGAGAAACAAGGGAGAGCCACCTCTTATTTATAGATTTGGTGGTGCACTGCGATATCGTGTACGCAATATCATAGGGGAAGACGTGATATTGCATACGTGATATTGTGGTAGACATGATATCGCGGCCCATGCGATATCGCATCCCATCATACCCCCATGACTAAATAAAAATTCTTCCTCGAGTTCCTTACAAAATATTGGGATGGTATGGGATTATTGACTTAAAATGGAACTAATGGGATGACATGTGAACGAATCATCATTACAAGAAAAAACAAAACTGGTGTTCATGACAACAAGAGTGAACACTTTATACATTTGACATCAGGCCTTATTTGGTAGTTGAGAAAGAGAGAGAGAGAAAGAAGTTTTGCTATTGCCAAAGCCAAGATTGCACTTTTTTTTGTCCATCCATAAGTGCGCCATCGATCTTGCTCCTTGCATAGTTGCTTCAGCACTGCTCCATTCCAAGTGTTCCCTCCAGATCCAATCCGTTATTGCATGATTTCCATATGCACAAAAAACACAGTCTTTATATTAGCAAGGGTAAATGAATCATAATGCAATTGATACCTTGCTTCAGTGAAAGGTCCATTGGCTGAGTTATGGTATGGCTGATGTGGATCTAGAGATATAAGATTGGTGACTACTGAAGGTGTAGGGGTTAGGAAAAAATTTAAAAAATTTGGGTTTGAACCCCCATGACTAAGAGTGAACCTTCAGTAGCGAGAGAATGGAGGAAAAGAAAAGGAACAAGGAAGATGGAGAAAAAGAGACAACTATAACATCGATGAAATGGATGTCAAGATGGAAATGAAAAAAATAAAATGGATTGCAAAAATGTTAAGGGAAAGAATTTAATTAGTGCACCAAATACGAATGCTAGTGGGTCCTCCCCAAAGCAGGCTCATGCCCTTAATGCCTTGACAAACCCACATTCAAAGAGTTTGTAGGTTCTGGGAATGTCATTTGGAACAAGAGTTAAAGTATTAACCATAAGAATTTACCAAAAAGAAAACAATGCATCCACCAAGATATACACTAATGATACAACTGACAATGAGGTGAACAATGGAGGAAGAATGATGGAAAGAGGAGAATCGAATGGAATCTCAAGAACAAGGTGGCGTACAGCCCCTTGTGGATTTTATGATTAATGTAACTTAGTAGATCCCATTCCAAGTCCGACCTTAAACATACCACATCCAGTGACTTCACATTAATGCATTTGGCCAATCCATCCTCTTGAAGTAACAAGAATGCCTTCACCCAAGAGCCACCACCATTCCAAAGAAACGAAGGAGGAAAGAATGGGAAGCGAGAAGGGCCTTAGTTAGAGGGAACACTTTTATTTTAGTTTCATAACTAGTGCATGTAGCCAAAATGATTATTTCATCTAAGGGATGTACTTTGAATTCTCACTTTTTTTTATGTGTTTATGTGTGAGAACCACACTATGCAAAGAATTTGTTATTTTTATTAGCTCACCTTCCCAATAATTGGGTAACGTTGAAACGGTAAGAAAACTCAAGAAGAAAACATCCAAGCACCCAAGAGAATGGCCAACACAAATGCATCAAGTTCCCTTGAAGTCACACCCTTTTCAATTCTTGAGTCCTTCCTTAGTTTGAGAAATGCCCAGTCACCGATTCATTATAGTTCTTATTTAGAAAGGGACTGTACAGTTCCAAGCCAAGAGAGACCATAGAAACTTGTGGATGAATGGATGAAGTGGACTCATTTCCTATCATATCAAAAGAACATACCTTAATATCAACATTGTAACTTAAAGGTAAAAACAAAACATTAGCAACGAATAGAAAAAATGGTTCATACCATCATGAAGAACACTTATTAAATGAAAAACTTGACAAGATGGATAATACACACATAAGAAATGAAAAAGTATAACGATGTTGTAAAACAAAAACAAGAAAAGTGAAAGAAATTTGTAAAAAGAAAATGTGCAAAAAAAAATGTGTAAAACAAAAATGTGTAAAACAAAAATGAAAAAGAACTGAGGGCCCTGAATGATTAGCATAGGTGGCCATGTCCCCCATGAATGAATGGAAAGGGAGAGATCCAAAATAAAGAGCATCTATTTGAATTTCTTAGAAGTGTCCAGCTTCTCCCAATTGATGTTTTTAGATTAAGGGGTGGAAGTTGGTGACGCTCATACTCTAATGTATCTATGCCTTCGTTGTTGGCATGAGTTGTTCCCCCAGCTTGTTCCATGCATGTTGATACGTTGCTCTCTTGATCAACTATCAACCACTGGGTGTTCTCTTGTGGTGTGGTTGCTACATATAGGTGCCTTTGTATGTTATCCTTTGGTGCACACCAGTTACATGCAGGAAATGCTGAGCATTCCTCCATGTCATCACCCTCCGAGTCACTGTATGTGATGCATGAAACTTTCTTCTTCTCAATATTTCCATAAATGTTTACCTTATATATTTCCAAGGAAAGATCATGAATTCCTAGGCATGCATCTATTGTACTCAGCCATGCCCTTCCCATTATAATTGGGAAGTCCCCTTTGCTACTGTTGACTTCTATCACCAGGAAATCAACTGGGTATGACCATCCACACATAGTGGTAATGATGTCCTCCATCAATTCCAAGGGAATGGTGATGGATTGGTCATCCAGCTCTAGTTGAATATTTTTCTTCTTAAATGGAGGTAGGTTCCAGGATTCATACATTTCTCATGAGATTAGGTTGACTCTGGAACTTGAGTCAAGAAGAGCCTTATGTGGTTTGTTCTTGGCAACTTGGAGGTCGATTAAGGGACTTCTAGGGTCAAAGAGTTTCCTAGGAAGGTGGCCTACCTTGATCCAGTTAGTAATGGTATGTGTTAACATAATCGTATGCATTAAGCTCTGTTGTTGGGTTGAAGGGAGCTCTGAAGCCTTATTTGTTGGAGGAGCGTGCACAGACTCAACCGTTTGTGGTTGTGAGAGCTTGTTTGGGCTTTTGGTTCTAAAGAAAGATCTTCTTTTTATACAGTTTTCAGAACCAATGGTGGGTTGAAGGTTTATTGCTCTCGTAGCATTTCGTTGCTGTGGTTAAGTGGGAAGTTCCCCTTGCATTGTTGGAGCATGTGGTAGTGGAGCTACCAGCGTAAGATTGGCGGATGGATTTGGAGGATGGTATGGATGTGGAGTATCTCCCGAAGAAGAAGGAGTCCTAAAATACTCCCAAGCTTGGTAGTGATTTTATGGGGTTGCGTGACCCATAGAGTCACTTGGAGAAACCGGCTGCTACACGTAATAGCCATATGGGTCTGGTTGTCGGTAAGGGTATTGTTGTCTAGGCAGTGGCATCCCCCATGACTGTGGGTGTTGCCACTGTTAGTGTTGCCCGATAGGTTGTGGTGGAGTTCCACATGGATAATACATTAATGGTTGGTGGAACTACCTTGGGTTACCTTGGGGATAAGGTAACCAATGGGGTGCTTTCTGTCTATTAAGTCTCAGGTTGAGTGCATACACCCCAGACTCTTGTAGATGTGAGATTATTAGGCAACATCCCTTAGGATTGTCATATTGGCAGATCTCACATCCATCGTCATTGTCTGTGTTAGAATCCATAACCTCATTGGAGATAGTCATTTTCCCCTTACCCTTGTTACATGCAGGGTTTGAATTTCTCTGCTTTTTCTTACCATTGTCACTACTTCATTCCTCCTTAGACTCCTCTAAGATTTTTAGGACAGTTTTAATTTTACTATCTAAGGAGCTCCATATTTCATCTACCTTAGCTGATACTTCCATTATTAGCTTTTGAAGTGGCAAGGTTTTTCTATTCACCAACTCTTTGAGTGGTGACTCATCCTCTTCATCGTAGAATCTCACTCCCTTCTTTCGAAGGGAAGGATCATTGTTGTATTCTTCCATGCTTTCTCTTTTCCATAGATCCCGTTCTTCTTTAGCTACTTGCTCCAAAAATTGATGAATTTCATGGGATCTAAGTTTTGATAATCTCCCTTGGGCATAAGTCCCAAGGGTTCTCCTAGTTTCATGTCTTAGCCCATCTATGAGGTGGTGGAGTTGATCCTGTTGTGCGTAACCATGGCCCGGGCAATGATGTAACAATGCGTAGTAGTGGCCCATGGCAGCATCCANACTCTAACATCGTACTCCATATCCTAATGGTTTCTAGTTCTAAGGATCGGTACCAACTCTCTGCTTCCTTTATGAGTATCCTAGGAAACAACTTTAATTTTTGCCACTCATTTTCAATGTTCTATAAGGCACAAGCATCGTGGAATGCCTGTAAATGATTTTGCGGATCAGCAATGTATCCCCCCTCAAACTGTGGGATATTATTCATGTCTAAGCACTTGATCTGGCTATCTTTTTGATGCCTTGATGGTATTCTCATAGCCTCTGTGATGTCTAGCATACTTCGAGTGGCAAGTAGGGGTTCATCATGATAATCTCTTTCATGACATCTATGATGCCTATGTTGTTCCCTACTTTCGCTTCATTCATGCCTTGATTCTCTTGACTACCCTCGTCCTCTCTCTTGACTCTCTCATCAAGGTTTCTCATCTCACTTATCCTTATCCTCATCGTTACACTCTCTATGACTACGTCCTGATGTGGAAGGAGAGGGTGAATGGTGTGATGAAGAGGAAGAAGAAGGAGAACCATCACCATGAAGATGTTTCTTACCTTCTCTTCGGCTACTACGGCCTCGATCGTGATGACGATCAGAATGCCCATCCTTGTCATGTGTCTTTGTTCCCTCAGTGAACAGTTGGCATTCACGGGGATCAGAACCAGGGTTGTGTATCGTGGAGTATAGGTTTTGATACCCCACCTCCTCACTATCATTAGGAGGGGGAACATGATTTGATGGAGAACTCGTTATAAGTGGTTTACCATCTCCAATTTTACTTAGGACGTGCGGGACCCCTTTGCCCTTCAACAATCTATGGTGGCTCTCCCACCGCTCATCCTGGTGACGTTGCACCTTTGTGAAATGGTAGTCCCTTGCATTGTAATCACACGCAACGTACTCAACATATAATTGTGACATGTCAATTCATGCAAGGGCATGAAGGAGCATGTTGGGGGCGGCTCTATCTGAGGGTAACAAGATGTTACCTTCTAAATCTTTTCAATGTAGCTGTTCATCTTGATGGAAGACAAAGGTAAATTTGGGTACATATTCATCATGATGAATGTACACCACACTAAATTCTTGAGGACCTGGCAGATTTTGGTTATGTGTTTGGTGTCGCTGACTGTCTCTAGTATTATCCCTAGGCGGTGAAGTGCTTTTTTTAGAAATGAAGACATTTTTATTTTACTCGGTGTGCTGATGAACCGTTATATAATTTTTTGTTTGATTAACCATAAGGGTTTGTTTAAGCTCCCAATGATGTGGACAATTCCCTATGTTCTACTTAGCGCACAAACACTTAGTCCTCAGCAACAGCACCAATGATGAGTGGTGAGGTACCCCTACACTCAACCATACGAATACGAGCGTTACACGCATGATCTAGTCGAACTCTACAGAATAAGTGCCTACACCCCTTATGGAACACTTAAGGTTAATTGTTCATTATCTTCCCAGACTTACTTGTATTTGTCACGGTTGTATGGTTAAGCAAGTCTAAGGTATGTGATTTTTATGTCTTTTCCATTTTATCTCCTATGCTAATGAGGTGAAGGGTGAAGAGACTAATTAACTAACTTTAACTAACTAACTAAGCCTTACATAACCTAGCATCAGCATATGTTCCCACTTACCATTCACACCCTGAACCAATGCAACCTTTGTTACCAAATGCTAGTCGTTGCTGGGCTTACCAAGCGTAACTCAAAGCGGTTGTACTGAATGCACTTAACTATGGGAGAAGGGTTGAGAGAGATTTAACTAATTAATAAAGCATTTAAACATTAACAATAAATAACAATAAATAAAATCCTATTTAGCTTAGTCCATGCATTACAAGGTTTATCCAAGAAGTTCTTCTTTATTTTCATACACAAACTTGTGTTCAGGTATAATATTTTCTCGAATAAAGATCCGTTCACTTTGGAGCTCCTACTATGGGCACATGGAAATTATTCTATCTCTGGAGAGGTAAAACTGCTAGAGTTTCACTCTAGTATAGGCCTAGGATGAGAAACAAGGGCGAGCAACCTCTTATTTATAGATTTGGCGATGCACTCTGATATTGCATACGCGATATCGCAGGGGAAGACGCGATATCGTGGGGGCTGCGATATCGTGGCGGACGTGATATCGCATCCTATTAAGTACATTACACACTGAAGAGACAAATATGTCTCCTTCTTTGTATGAAAGAGCCTCACCACCTAGGTCTGAAATAGGAAATAATTGGCAGTGTAATACACATGAGGTTGATTTGCCAGTCCCTCAGCAAGTTCGAGTGGTATATATTCATCCTGATGAGTATATACTAGACTTCACATTTATCCTTCATCAAGATGAAAAACTACATTGGTGAGACTTAGAAGGTAACATAGTGTTACCTCTTGATCGTTCAGTCCCGAGCATGCTTGTTCGTGTTCTTACATGAATTGGCATGCCACGCTTACACGTAGAATACGTTGTGCAAGACCATGACTCAAGAGAATACCATCCCACAAAGGCACACCATCAAAGGGAGCTGCAATAAGAGAGACATCATAAGTCTTTGAAGGGTAAGTGGTTCCAAGATGCTGCACATGTCTTAAGCAAAAATGAGGGTGGTGAACCTACCTCGGGCAATCGGCCAGACAATGATATTCCTCCCCTTGACTTTGGCCAAGGGGTTGTGTATTAGGACCTTCATTCCACTATTCATAACCCAAGTCCTAATACCCATAGGGACAAAGGGTCCAAAAAAGGGACACAAACTAATGATAAAGGTGGACATTTTAATTGCAATTGTGATCAAGGCCGAGACCATAGAAGAGAAGGTAGCAGACACCGTCATGGTGATGGTTTTCATTCTTCTTCACCTTCATCATCTCCTTCACTCTCTCCTTCAATATCTGGATGTGGACATAAAGAAAAAGACCATGGGGATAAAGTTAGGCAAAGTGGAAGTCATAGACGAAACAGCCAGGAAAGGGGACGAGGGCACTCTAGA